>SJYV01009357.1:0-16686 GCA_006410875.1 Neotragus pygmaeus | reverse complement strand
TCACTGTCACTTTAATGAATGAGGTCACTCTAGTCAGAATATGAATCTGAACAGTTTTGTGTCTTGTAAGGCCCTTGTCTGGATGTTGGGCAGAGCCCTAGAGATTTTTTGGTCTGTTTTTAGATCGGAGCTGGCTGTGAACTGTGAGGGTTCCATCTTTTGAGAGTCAGACCACCTGTCGTCTTCGTCGCTCAGCCTCTCATTCACGTGACTCTTTGTGATCCCATGGACTGCAGCACGCCAGGCTTCCTGGTCTTTCACTGTTTCCCGGAGCTTGCTCAAGCTCATGTCCACTGAGTCAGTGATGCCATCCTACCTGCCTGCCTTTGCCTGTTAGAAGGTCACCCACCTTTGTGCACAGGTGGCTGTGAGGGAACCTGCAGGGGCTTTCCCTGGGGTAGGAGAGCAGTAGTTTTAAAAGCCAGGTGTCTGAAGCCAGGCCGCTTCAGTTGCCCTCCGGGCTGGGCACCTTACCGCCTCTGTGGCCTTGGGATACAGCCCCCTGCACTCTGCAGAGAGCTTCTGCGCTGGATCCAGCTGTGAGAAGGGGCAGAACTAAATCAGCAACAGCTTTCAGGAAATGGTCCTCTCTCTGCACTGGCACCGGAAGCAACTTCAAAGCCCCAGAGTTACCTCTTGGCGCATGGAGATGCCTTTTATCTGAACATGTTCAGGAGATGGGGTTCCAGATGTCCCCTGGAAACTTAGAAATAACTGCCAGTTCCTAGGAGCATCTCCATCTCGGCAGTGTGGCTTCCAGACTGCCTGCCTGCTGCAGAAAGTGCGCCCGGAGCACTGAGTGAGGCAGCCTGCCACGTTCAGTTGTTTAACAATTAAAGGCTGGGGGCTGTCCAGCAAAGGGAAGAGTTTTTCCTCATTCTCTAATTAATGATTGCTTGACCCCGACTGCCATCTCTTAATACCATTCCTGTATTCTTCTGCGTAGGCGACTGTTTTATCCTTGTCTCCATCTTGTCAGAAGCACACGTAACTCTCCCATGTCACAGAGATGCTGTCCTTCCATATACATTACGAGAAGGGTGAGTGGTGACCTCACTTGCAGAGCTTAAAATTGTTACTTGGCGTGACAAGAGACTATGCATGTATCCAAGTGAATTTTGCATTTTTTAAAAGCAAATTATTAAAGCCGTAAAACTTGGCCCATGGCCATTTGAAACATAGAAGTAGTAAGTTATCTGTGGTTGTTTTCTTCCCCATTTCCTTTGCCAAAAGACTGAAACTGGCTCCCCCCCCCTCCCCCCTGCACCGGCCTCCACTGTGTTAATATGTCTACTGAAATGTATCTTTAGAATAGCCAATAGTTATCAAATATCAGAGAAACATCCCTCAAACTAAGAATTTGGGCCTGGGTAAATCTTACATAACATGCTTACAGTCCACCTTTTTTCAGAAAGGATTTGAGCTGACTTACAATAGAAGACACAGGTTAGCGGTTATTATTGCAGAAACAGAAGTCAAGTTCAGAACCAAGGGGAGAAGGGCATGTAAACACACCTTCCCTCTCGGCCAGCAGAATGGCTGCAGCACGTCTGCCTGGTTTCGAAGGAAACAGAAGCAGACCGTGTTTTTAAGGACGAAGGTGTACCTTCTCTGTCCCTCAGAGAAGATGGAGTTTTTTCCTGCTGAATTATGACGGGAATATCACCTGTAAGGGGCTGTGAGTAATGTACCCAGCATTGGCTTATCCCAGGTTACTAGGATGAATGGGGCTTCCCTGGTGACTCAGCAGTTAAGAACCTGCCTGCCAGTACAAGAGACACAGGTTCGATTCCTGGGTCGGGAAGATCCCCTGGAGGAGGAAATGGCAACCTTTCCTTTTCTCCTTTGTTTTTTTGCCTCTCTTCTTTTCACAGCTATTTGTAAGGCCTCCCCAGACAGCCATTTTGCTTTTTTGCATTTCTTTTCCATGGGGATGGTCTTGATCCCTGTCTCCCATACAGTGTCACAAACCTTATTCCATAGTTCATCAGACACTCTTTCTATCATATCTAGGCCCTTAAATCTATTTCTCACTTCCACTGTATAATCATAAGGGATTTGATTTAGGTCATACCTGAATGGTCTAGCAGTTTTCCCTACTTTCTTCAGTTTGAGTCTGAATTTGGTAATGAGGAGTTCATGATCTGACCCACAGTCAGCTCCTGGTCTTGTTTTTGTTGACTGTATAGAGCTTCTCCATCTTTGGCTGCAAAGAATATTAACAATCTGATTTCGGTATTGACCATCTGGTGATGTCCATGTGTAGAGTCTTCTCTTGTGTTGTTGGAAGAGGGTGTTTGCTATGACCAGTGCATTTTCTTGGCAAAACTCTATTAGTCTTTGCCCTGCTTCATTCCGCATTCCAAGGCCAAATTTGCCTGTTACTCCAGGTGTTTCTTGACTTCCTAGTTTTGCATTCCAGTGGCCTATAATGAAAAGGACATCTTTTTTGGGTGTTAGTTCTAAAAGGTCTTGTAGGTCTTCATAAAACCATTCAACTTCAGCTTCTTCAGGTTACTGGTTGGGGCATAGACTTGGATAACTGATTTTGAATGGTTTGCCTTGGAGACAAACAGAGATCATTCTGTCGTTTTTGAGATTGCATCCAAGTACTGCATTTCGGACTCTTGTGTTGACCATGATGGCTACTCCATTTCTTCTGAGGGATTCCTGTCTGCAGTAGTAGATATAATGGTCATCTGAGTTAAATTCATCCATTCCAGTCCGTTTTAGTTCGCTGATTCCTAGAATGTCAACGTTCACTCTTGCCATCTCTTGTTTGACCACTTCCAATTTGCCTTGATTCATGGACCTGACATTCCAGGTTCCTATGGAATATTGCTCTTTACAGCATTGGACCTTGCTTCTATCACCAGTCACATCCACAGCTGTGTATTGTATTTGCTTTGGCTCCATCCCTTCATTCTTTCTGGAGTTATTTCTCCACTGACCTCCAGTAGCATATTGGGCACCTAATGACCTGGGGCGTTCCTCTTTTGGTATCCTATCATTTTGCCTTTTCATACTGTTCATGGATTTAAGTATCAGTAAAAATACTTTTCCTCCTGTCTTCTATTGTGTGTATAACTGAATGTATTTGTTTTTATTTTAATGGGTAAAATGCCAACAACCTCTTTCTGATTCAGATCACTATAACACAAAGGCTTGTGTGCAGCCACACCCCTTCAGGATGTTGAATGCTATCCCCTTTGCCGCTGCAGAGAACAGACCATGAAATCCTTGACCCTCCCAGTAGGTCTGCCGTTATCATTGGCGTCTTTGAACTCCCAGAAGTGAAGCTGACTCATGAAGCTTCATTCTGATAGAGTCACATCACCTGAGGATTAGTGCTAGAAGAATCCTTACTGGTCATCTACTCCAGCCTCTGTCCTGAATTGATGAAGAAACAAACCTTTCCAGACAGTGCCTTGAGCCAGCAGGCATCCACGGGCTCCTCCCTTTCCATCCCCTGGGGACCTCCTTACACACACCTTTCCAGCTGACTCTTCTCACTGGCGGTGGGCTTCTCCACTGTTAACACACTCAGCCCACAGATTTTAGCATTAGTTTCTTTCTCCTCCAGATGAAAAAATCTTCTTGGTGGAAGTTAAAAACTCTGTAATTTGATCATTTAAATTATCAAACAGTAATTTGATAATTTAACTATGTGCCACTATGGTGAGAAAGAGTAATGCAAGTTTTCAGAGTTCTGAGTAATTTACAAGTAAGGAAGTAAGTGTTAGTCGCCCAGTTGTGCCCAGACCCCATGGACTGCAGCCCACCAGGCTCTTCTGTCCATGAGATTTTCCAGGCAAGGATACTGGAGTAGGTTGCCATTCCCTTCTCCAGGGTATCATCCAGACCCAGGGATCGAACTCGTATCTCCTGCACTGCAGGCAAATTCTTTACCAACTGAGCTAATGGTACTTTTTTGACATACTTAAATGCAGATGGTAAAGAATCCACCTGCCAATGCAGGAGACCAGGGTTCAGTCCCTGTGTCGGGAAGATCCCCTGCAACCCACTCCTGTATTCTTGCCTGGAGAATCCCCATGGACAGAGGAGCCTGGCGGGTCGCAAAGATTTGGACAGGGCTGAGTGACTAAGCAGAGCGCAGCACTTGATGACTAGGGAGTCTGGTCCTTCCTCTTGATACGGCTTGTCCTCTGAAAGACCAGATTGTGAAGACAGATGGCTCCATGAATCACAGCAATCAGAATTAGGAATGAGGTGCCCTATTCTTCAGTCATTGGCTCTAGGGTCAGATGGAAGGATATTTTCTTAATTTATCGAAATATACTTTTTTCTGTGACGTAAGTAAACCTCAGCCCTCTCATCTGTAACATGAGGACACAGGTACGCCTTCATACAGTTAAGAGTTAGAGCACTATTTCTTACTTACCTTGCCTATAGTTTATTATTCTTAGTTTGAAGGAGTGCTTTTACTATAATAAAAAACATTTGTATAAATTCAGATATACAATAAGCTGGTTATTAAAATTTAAACTTACAATGAACGTTGTTGCAGTAAATTCTAGATCAAACAATGTGTAGAGATCTATAGTCATTAATAACTCAGAGACATGGAGTTTAAAACTTCCTGTCTTCTGTGACTGCCATCCTCCGATCAGACTTTCCTGAAAGATAATCAGGTCACCAGAAAGCTACTAGATGGTAGAAAACACTCTTTGCTTGACCCGAACACTCACCAGTGAATATGCTTCTTAGAGCCTTCAACTAGCTAAAGTCACTGACAGCGGTCACACGTTTCCAGCCAAATATTTAGCAGCACACGTGCATTCCGGGTAAACCCAGAGCTGTGCAAAGCGTGTTCCTGTAGCTCACCACCCAGAGTGGTTCCTGAAGCAGGTTGTGTGTTCTTCTCCGCAGCTGCGACAGCTGGTGAACACGTGCATCAACCCAGACCCGGAGAAGCGGCCAGACATCACCTATGTGTACGACGTGGCAAAACGGATGCACGCCTGCACCGCCAGCGCCTGAGCGCGGCCGGCGAGCGCACCGCTCGAGTGTTCTTGAGCAAAGCTCACTTCCTCCTCATGGGTGTTAAAAGAGTCCTACTTCAGAGCTAATGTGCTTTGAATCCTTAACCAGTTTTCATCTAAGCTTCATTTTGTACCAATTTAAGTCACCTTCTCGCAAACCCCAATGACTTTGGAATAGTCAGATTGCATGTTAGGAGAGCAGACGGAACACAGTGGTTCTTAATGGCGAAAGAATTTTTAGAACGATTTCTAGTTTTTGTGCTGATCAGTCATGTTCAGGTAAACTCTCAGTGCCAAACACCGGCGACCTGGCTTGGCCCCATCCCGACAGACACGCAGGCCCGAGGACAGTATCTGAACACGTGCCTTGAGTGCTTTCCCGTCACGTGTGGACATCTGAGATGAACACAATTATGAACTTTTGTGACTATTTTATCTTTAGAGGTTTGAAGTATGTGTTTTAGTTCTTAGCATTGTAACTTTCAAATAGAATGCTTAAAGCTAAATATACACATGAAGTACATTTTTGTTCATGAACTATTTGAGAAATTTAAAATCCTTAGCTTAAACACTCAAAATGCAACTATGAAATGTGAAAAGATTTGGGGACAAAAATGTGAGTCAGACACTGAAGAGTTTTTTGCTTTGTTTTAGTATCTTTGATATTCTCCTTGCATTAAAATGGTATAAATGAATCCATTTAAAAAGTGGTTAAGGATTCGTTTGGCTGGCTGGTGTGATAGTAATTTTCAAAGTTGCACACTGCCCAAGGCTTTTTTGTGTGTTCTTGCTATTTGTACATTTGAAGACTATTATTTGAATAATCCTGCAGTGCTATACTTCAGTTCCTTTATGAATTTAAATGCTCTACTCATGATCGTGCACTATAGTATATAGCATATGTTTTTATTCATAGAGTTTATTGAAATTCTGATTGGTCCCCTTCTGAAAGGTTTTTTTTTTATATTCAAGTTACTTTCCTATTTATATTGTACATGAGTTTTATCCACTAATGTTTCAGATGTTCTGACAACATTGTAGCCTTAAAAGAATATTTGGTATGCCAACACTTTTCCTGGAAGGAAAACATTTTTTAACTTTTTACAATGTGGGCTACCCCGTGTGTGTGCCCTGTCTTGTTAGAAAGGAAGAGGGGTGTGTGTTGTCCTGTGCCTGTGAACGCTGACGCTGTTTCAGTTCATCTGACAAGGTTGCAGTTTTAGGATGTTTAAAGAAGTGAAAACTAGCCACACCGCAGCCAGAAGTTTTATGAGCTAAACATTTCTGTTGAGAAGCTTCTAGCCAAGTACTGTATTCATGCCCGCAGCTGCCCGAGGTGGTGTAGTTTACGGGAGCAGGCAGAGTTCAGTACCTGCCGTCAGGGAGACGTTTGCCCTGGACACCTCCATGTTAGCGGTGACCCACTCCCACACGGCCACGTGGCCATCACCACCTAAGGACCCCATGCCGCCACGGATCCTGCCCAGTAGCCCTGCCAACGGGAACCCCTCGTGCTCAGAGAGCACCTGCCCTCAGCCCGTATAGCTGCTGGTTTTGTTTTTCCCATAGAAATATTTTTCTTAAAATTATTTGAATAATTTCATTTGTAAACATTTAAAATGTACAAAGTGTAGACGTCTTGTTTTTCTAAATTTAATCAGCTACAATATCAGTTGTGAATTAGGATGATTTATCCCAGTGCAGGCGGGGGACAGCTGATGGCTATGCACCCCAGGCTGCAGGGACGTCCCAGGCCCCCGGCACCCCCACACGCGTCTCCAGAGTAGAATCGTCTCTGTTGACCATAGTGTCCTGTTCATTTTAATGTAATATGACTGATGGAGATGAGATGTCCTCTACTTGGAACAAATATGCTCCTTTTTCTTGCAATCTTTAAAAATACATCCATCTAAAAGCCATTAGCTGGACCCCCTCACAGGACTTCTAAGCAGAGATTTAAACTTTTAAGTGAACCTATCTGCTAGAAGGAAATTGGGAAAAATTTAATGATCAGAGGAATCCATTATTGTTTTCTACATGTGGAAACTTTCTGTCTTGGATATATATATATATTTTAATCTCAGTGTTCACATTTTTCTGGAAGAAACCACTGTGCACAAAAATTTTAATTCTGAATAGTTCAAAGACTTGTGAAGACGATGAGAAGTTTTAATGTTTTATAATCACCTATGAAATGTTCTCTTTGTATTTCTAAGTAAACTTTGTATTGATTAAATAAAACATTTGACTTGAAATGAGGAACAGTAAAAGGAAAGGTACATCTGATTTCTAACTCTTATTCAGACTTTGGTACCAGTTCCCCAGGGCACAAGGCGGGTGACCTTGATCCACGTGCCGAGGCCTAGGAATGGTGGACGAAGGGTATCCCTGTATACATAAAGTGCTCAGCAGTGTGCACTGATGGTGAGCTCAGTGAGCTGGCCGGCCACTCCGTGACCCCTACCATCCTGCATGGGCTGCATTACGAAGCACCCTGCTTGTATCCGTATACACTGCAGGTGTTGCTGTTAACATTTGCATATTTATTTTAACCAAAATGTTATTCATATTAAATGTTTTCTCTTTAAAATGAATGTATTATGTTTATATCCCACCAATGAATAATTATCTTATGCCTCATATTTCAATAGTACTGTAATATGAACTTTTGTGAAATACTTTTATTTTGTTATGCTTCAAATACACATACTAAAAAGACTATGTTGTTAGCTTTGAAAATTGTATAATATTCTAATATAAATAAAAGTATAAAACTAAAAATAAGCATAATAAGTTTTTCAGGTATCTGTGATTCTCCCCCCCACCCCCACTAAATTCTACCACTGTTTATTTCACTCAACAGTCAGAACAGAAACGGTTCTTAATTCGTTTCCATGAATTATTTCTTTATCCTTTTGGAGATGACTAAATATTGAAACAGTTGCCGGGTGACCATGGTGGGCCGACAGACCCTAAGAGGGAAGTCTTTAAATATGCATTAAACTAAGGCACAGCTTCATAGGTCCCTCTTCTCTTTGATACATCATTTGCTATCTTTGAATAAGAAACATTTCTTAAAACTCTGAAGTGTTTAAAATTCAGGCAACAGATTCCATTCTTGTCACTGTAATATACCCCTACTGATAGTACAGATGGTTTGAATGTTCTTTTCACATAATAAGTGACAGTTGCTGCCATGCCTGGAAACTCTGAGGCTGAAAGACCTTAATGGGATACAGTCTGCTGGGCTGGTGGTAGAGTGATCCTTACACGTCAGGATCACATTCCAAACGGGTGAAGCAGAGCTTTATAACCTAGGACCTTTAGTGAGGAACTTGTAGTCCCACTGTGTGTGTGTGTGCATGATCGTAAGTCACAGGAAATTTTAGGTTCAAGATGGTGTGGGACTAGTTGAGGTTTTATTTCAAAGTGTGTTAACTAGAAAAGCCAATACCATTCATAGAGGTTTAAATGTGTCATTAGTTGGTATAGCTATCTTTACCAAACTGATTCAGTAACTTTCAAGTCAAAATGATGACATAGGGACAAAGATTACCATCGGTCACAAAACCTTATCAGAAAATACCCCCGGGGTGGACTTCCCTGGTGGTCCCGTGATTAGGCGCCCGCCTGCCAGTGCAGAGGACACAGGTTCTTTACGTGGGCCGGGGAGACTCCACCCTCAGGACAGCTAGGCCCGTGCCCGCCACTAAGGGACCCGGTGCTGCAACTGCCGGAGTCCGTGCGCCCAGAGCCTGCGCTCCCCAGCAAGAGGAGCACCCGGAGTCCGTGCGCCCCAGCAAGAGGAGCACCACGGAGATGCTCCCGGACAAGCCCCTCGCCGCAATGAGAGAAAGCCCGTGTGCAGCAGTGACCTAACACAGCTGAAAACGAGTAAGTACAGTCATGTAAGGAAAAGTCCACGGGGCCTTCCCTCCCTGGTGGTCCGGCGGTTAAGACTCTGTGCTCCTGGAGCAGGGAGCCCAGGGTCGATTGCTGGTCAGAGAATCCGATCCCACACGACACGGCTGAAGACCCCACATGTGGCAACAAAGATCTGGTGCAGTGAGACTTTCAAAAATATCCACAGAGTTGTTGCATTATCTGTTTCTAATTACATGTGAATTCCTGGTACAATTAATGGTGAATTAAACTCCTGGAATGATTTTTCAGAGAAAGATGTGAACGTCTGTGAAGTTTATTTTTAATTGAGAGGTTTATCTGAGCTTCTTTTCGGTCTTCTTACACACCCATTTCACTCTTCACCTGAGTCTCTAAATCGACTTTTAATCCTTACGAGAAAAATGAAAAAGAACGTGAAAGTTCACATTTGTAACCAGTGGTTTTTAAGTAAATTATTTTCACTGCAAGTATTACAATGTCTAGAAAGTAATTTCTTTTTTATTCTTTCCAGAAGCATAATCCTGTTCATACATTATTTCTCTAATCCTCACTTTCTCAAGTATAAAGTAGGGATATAAACTCCTAGTCCTACAAGAGAGTTAAATTGCAGCGCGTTTAATGAGGGGCTGAGCACAGTGCCTGGCACCTAGTGATTCCTGCTAAAAGGAGGTGCTGTTGGCCATATTCATCTTTTCTGGCTCCAGTCTTCACCTACCTTTGCCAGTTCTGTCTCTCCTAGGCCTATGGGACGGGTGTTTCAAGGGTCTCAAGTTCTCTCTCACCTTCAGGCCAGTGCAGCTTAAGAGCTCTCCTCTCCTACCAGAAGGAAGCCCAGTAACTGGCCATGGTAGTCACTCAGTCGTGTCTGGTGTCTGACTCTGCTACCCCACAGACTGTAGCCCACCAGGCTCCTCTGTCCATGGAATTCTCCAGACAAGAATACTAGAGTGGGTTGCCATTCCCTTCTGCAGGGAATCTTTGTGACCCAGAGATCGAACCCGAGTCTTCTGCATTAGAGGCGGACTCTATCATCTGAGCCCCAGGGAAGCCCAGACTTCCTGTTTCCACCTGGAGATGTGCACGTGGCATCCCACACTCTCCTTTGGTGCTGACCCCACTGCAGCCAAATGGTTACCTGTGTGACTTGTTTACTTGCAGCCTCCTGCTGGACCCTGAGCTCCAGGAGGACAGATGTTCCTGTGTACTTCAGGGTGGTGCTGTGTCCCCCAGGACACCCCCCCCCCGACCCCCGCCATGGTGTATAGTGAAGTGAAAGTCGCTCAGTCGTGTCTGACTCTTTGCAACCCGTGGACTTGTATAGTCCATGGAATTCTCCAGGCCAGAACACTGGAGTAGGTAGCCTTTCCCTTCTTCAGGGGACGTTCCCAACCCAGGTATTGAAACCAGGTTTCCCTCATTGCAGGTGGATTCTTTACTGTCCGAGCCACCAGGGAAGACGAAGAATACTGGGGTGGGTAGCCTACCCCTTCTCTAGGGGATCTTCCTGACCCAGGAATCAAACCAGCGTCTCCTGCATTGCAGGTGGATTCTTTACCAGCTGAGGAAGCAGGGAAGCCCTATGAATTAATAGTCCATGGCAAAAGAGATCAGTCAATACACATGAAAAATGATGACATCAGGTGCCAGAGAAGATGCAGAAAATGCACTCTTCTGCTTGTTGTTGGCAGTGTGAATTGTGATCATTTTTTAAAACTTGGACTGCAAGATCAGTCCTGGGTGTTCATTGGAAGGACTGATGTTGAAGCTGAAACTCCAATACTTAGGCCACCTGATAAGAAGAACTGACTCATTTGAAAAGACCCTAATGCTGGGAAAGATTGAGGGCAGGAGGAGAAGGGGATGACAGAGGATGAGATTGTTGGATGGCATCACCGACTCAATGCACATGGGTTTGGGTCGACTCCAGGAGTTGGTGATGGACAGGGAGGCCTGGCATGCTGTGGTTCATCGGGTCGCAAAGAGTCAGACACGACTGAGCGACTGAACTGAATCTGGATAGATGGCAGAATAGAAGGACCTTGAGCTCACCTCCTCATTCTAAGATCACACCTAACTGCTGAACAAACATGGATTAAAAAGATTGGAACCTACCAAAAAAGATATTCTATAACCAAAGACATAATGAAGGAACCGCAAGCCATCCCACTGGCTTGATTGCAGGAGTTTCACAGGACAGGGGAAACAGACTCCACTCTTAAAGGGGGCACTGGAACCAGAGCAAAGCAGTGACTTCATAGGCGTCTGCTCCAGACATATCTGCTGGTGTCAGACGGTCTCCCAGGGAGGCAGAGGGAAGCTGTGGCTCTCCCTGGGGTCCCAAAAGCTGGGCGGACATATAAGGGAGGGTTTATCTACTCAGACTCGTACTGGAGGCAGACATTTTGCCTGAGTCCAGAGCAACAAGATCTGGTCCCACCCAACAGCCAGGGACCAGGCTCTGAAACAGCCTCACCCATGAGGGGCCGATACCAGAAACAAGAAATCTTGTTGAGTTTGGGGTTAGCAGATGCAAACTCTTAACAGAATGGGAGGAAGAAGGTTGAGCTGTAAAGAACAGGGAAATGTATCCAATGCTCTGTGATAAACCATAGTGGAAAAGAAAATGAGAAGAATGGACAGACAAACAGATGTGTAACTGAATCACTTTGCTACACAGCAGAAGTAACACAACCTTGTAAATGAGCTATATGTCAATCAATAAAAAATAAATCCCTAGAGACAAATGAAAACAAAAACAGTTACTCAAAACCTAGGGGATGCAGCAAAAGCTGTTCTAAGAAGTTTTTCAGTGATAGAAGCTAAGGAGAAAAACCTCAAACAACCTAACCTTACACCCAGGGTAACTAGAGGAAAATTTACAAACAAAACTCAAAGTTAGTAGAAGGAAATAAATCATAATGATCAGAACAGAAATAAATAGAGTCTTAAAACAACAAAGAAAAGATCAGTGAAACTAAAACCAGGTGCTTTGAAAAGATAAACAATATTTGTAATCCTTGGCCAGGCTTACAGGGAAAAAAAGGGAGAGGGCCCAAATCAAATGTTAAACACAACTGACACCATGAAAATACAAAGGAGCCTAAGAGACCACTATGAGCAAATATTTGCCAATAAAATGGACAATCTAAAGAAAACTAATGCATTTTTACAATGGTACAATCTCCTAAAACTGAACCAGGAAGAACTGGAATATAAGAACCGGCCAACTACAATTTCTGAAATTGAATCAGTAATTTTAAAAGTTTCAACAAAAATTCAGGACTAGATGGCTTCACAGGGAATTTCTACCATAAATTTAGAGAATAGCTAACACCTATCCTTCTGCAAATCTTACAAAAACTTGCAGAGGAAGGAGCACTTCCATTCTGTGAGGCCACTAGTAAGTACCCTGATACCAAAACCCAAAAGGATCACATACAAAGAAGACAATTACAGATCCATATCACTGATGAATATAGATGCCAAAATCATTAACCCAGTATTAGCAACAGATTCCAACAGCACATTAGAAGGATCATACACCAGGATCAAGTGGGATTTATTAAGTAGGACTTATCTCAGGGATGCAAGGAGTTTTCAATATGCACAAATCAGTGTGATACACACATTAACAAACTGAAGAATAAAAACCATATGATCCACTCAACAGATGAAAGTTTTTGACAAAATTCAACACCTATTTATAATGAAACTTTTTCCACTCTCTTTCACCCTCATCAAGAGGTTCTTAAACTTGACACTGGCTTAAAACTCAGCATTCAAAAAATGAAGATCATGGCATCCAGTCCCATCACTTCATGGCACATAGATGGGGAAAAAAGAAACGGTGACAGATTTTACTTTATTGGGCCCCAAATTACTGCCAATGGTGACTGCAGCCATGAAGTTAAAAGACGCTTACTCCTTGGAAGAAAAGCTGTGACAAACCTAGACAGCCTAGGCAAACCTAGATAAACCTAAAAAGCAGAGACATCACTTTGCCAACAAAAGCCATCTAGTCAAAGCGATGGTTTTTCCAGTAGTCATGTAGGGATGTGAGAGTTGGACCCTAAGGAAGGCTCAGCACCGAAGAACTGACTTTCAAATTGTGGTGTTGGAGAAGACTCTTGAGAGTCCCTTGGACAGCAAGGAGATCAAACAAGTTAATCCTACAGGAAATCAATCCTGAATGTCCATTGGAAGGATTGATGCTTAAGCTGAAGCTCCAGTACTTTGGCTACCTGATCGGAGAGCTGACTCATTGGAAAAGACCCGGAGGTTGGGAGGGATTGGGGGCAGGAGAAGGGGACAGCAGAAGATGAGATGGTTGGATGGATCGCCGACTCAACGGACATGAATTTGAGCAAACTCAGGGAGATGGTGAAGGACAGGGAAGCCTGGCATGTTGCAGTCCATGGGGTCACAAAGAGTCAGACACGACTTAGGGATGAAAAACAACAGCATAATAAAAACTCCCCAGAAACATATGAAAAACCTATCACTACCTGATATGTAATGGTGAAAAGCTGAATCACTTTTATTTAACACAGTCCTAGCCATGGAAATCTCCAGTACTTGTGGGCACCTCATGTAAAGAGTTGACTCATTGGAAAAGACTCTGATGCTGGGAGGGATTGGGGGCAGGAGGTGAAGGGGATGACAGAGGATGAGATGGCTGGATGGCATCACCAACTCGATGGATGTGAGTCTGAGTGAACTCCAGGAGTTGGTGATGGACAGGGAGGCCTGGCGTGCTGTGATTCATGGGATCGCAAAGAGTCGGACATGACTGAGCAACTAAACTGAACTGAGCCATGGAAATCAGAGAAAAAAAAAAGAATCTAAATTGGAAAAGGAATAAAACTGTGCAGGTTTGCAGAGGATGTGATTCTACACATAAAAGTCCTGAGGATGCTTCCAGGAAACTGCAAGAGCTCATCAGGGAATCTGGTAGATCTGCAGGCTACAAAACCAACACACGGAGATCTTGCACTTTTGTACACAAACAATGCAAGAGGAAAAAGAGAAATTAAAGAAACAATCCTATTTACCATCACAACTAAAAGTAAAGAAAAGCCATATACAAGTCCACAGTCACCATCATCCTCTGGTGAAAAGCTGAAAGAATTTTCTCTAGGATGCTGAACAACAGGCTCATGAATGTGCCCCTTCTCGCACTTTTATATAATGTAGGTTTGGAAGTCCTCGCCACGGTAACAGAAAAGAAAAAACCCGCATTGCACGGGAAGAAGCAACCCTGCCATTGCTCACAGATGACATGTTGTGATGCCCTCGGTGTCTGAAGAGCAAACAAGAAGCTGTTAGAACTCATCTGTGATGCAGTAAGGGCTTCCCTGGTGCCTCGGGGTAAAGACTGTCTGCCAACACGGGAGATGTGGGTTGGATCCTTGGGTCAGAAGATCCCCTGGAGAAGGAAGTGACCACCCACCCCAGTATTCTTACTGGAAAATCCCATGGACAGAGGAGCCTGGAGGGCTACAGTCCACAGAGTCGCAGAGAGTCGGACACTAGTTAGTGACTAAACGACAAAATGTAAACTAGGAGGACACAAAATTACAACAGAGAAGCCTGCTGCATTTCCATTCACGAATGATGAGAGAGCCGAAGGGGAAACTCGGGAAACGATCCCATTTACCATCGCATCAAATAGAAGAGAATATTTTAGGAATAAGCCTACTTGAGGAGGCAGAAGTCCTCTACTCTGAAAACTATAAGATGCTGATGAAAGAAATCAAAGCCCACACACAGATGGAAAGAATGACTTATTCTTGGATGTAAAGAATCAACATTAAAAAAAAAGTCAACATTGTTGAAATGCCCACAATACTCAGAGCACTCTACAGATTCAATGCAATCCCTATCAAATGACCAGTGGCATTTTTCACAGAACTAGAATTTAAAAAATTAAAAAAAAATTTAAATTTGTATGGAAACATAAAAGACCCTGAATAACCAAAACAATCTTTGGAAAGAAGAATGGAGCTGGAGAAATCACGGTCCCTGTCTTCAGACTAGACTACCAGCATACAGTATTCAAAACCATGATGGTGTGATCACTCACCTTTAGCAAGACAGCCTGGAGTGTGAAGTCAAGTGGGCCTTAGGAACCATTATTATGAACAAAGCTAGTGGAGGTGATGGAACTCCAGCTGAACTATTTCAAATCCTAAAAGATGTTGCTATTAAAGTGCTGGATTCAATATGCCAGCAAATTTGGAAAACTCAGCAGTGGCCGCAGGACTGGAAAAGATCAGTTTTCATTCCAATCCCAAAGAAAGGCAATGCCAAAGAATGCTCGAACTACTGAACAGTTGTGCTCATTTTGCTTGGTAGAAATGCAGTGCTCAACATCCTTCAAGCTAAGCTTCAACAGTACATGAACCGAGAACTTCCAGATGTTCAAGCTGGATTTAGAAAAGGTAGGGGAACCAGAGATCAAATTGCCAATATCCACTGGATCACAGAAAAAGCAGGGGAATTCCAGAAAAACTTCTGCTTCACTGACTACATAAAAGCCTTTGTGTGGATCACAACAAACTGTGGAATATTCTTAAAGAGACAGGAATACCAGATCACCTGAAGTCCCTCCTGAGAAACCTGTATTTAGGCCAAGAAGCAACAGTTAGAACTGGACATGGAACAACAGACTGGTTCAAAATTGGAAAAGGAGTATGTCAATCCTCTATATTTTCACCCTGCTTATCTAACTTATATGCAGAGTGAATCATGAAAAATGCCGGGCTAGATGAAGCACAAGCTGGAATCAAGATTGCCGGGAGAAATAGCAATAACCTCAGATATGCAGATAACACTACCCGCAAAAAGTGAAGAGGAACCAAAGAGCCTCTTGATGAAAGTGAAAGAGAGTGAAAGAAAGTGAAAGTCACGGGGTCGTGTCCAGCTCTTTGCAACCTCATGGAATAGTCCATGGAATTCTCCAGGCCAGAATACTGGAGTGGGTAGCCACTGGCTTCTCCAGGGGATCTTCCCAACCCAGGGATCAAATCTAGGTCTCCCACATTGCAGGCAGATTCTTCACCAGCTGAACCACCAGGGAAGCATCTAGAGAAGAGATTGGTGGTTGGCAGGGAGAGGGGAAGCAGAGGAGAGTTAGATTGGGAGTTTGGGGTTGGCAGATTCAAATTATTAATACACAATGTGTACTTAAAGTCCTGGAGAAAAGGGAACCTTCCTACACTGTTGCTGGAAATGTAAATTGGTACAGCTACTATGAAATGTTAGTTGCTCAGTCATAGCCCCCCAGGTTCCTCTGTCTGTGGAATTGTCCAGGCAAGAATACTGGAGTGAGTTGCCAGTCCCTTCTCCAGGGGATCTTCCTGGCCCAGGGATTGTACTTGTGTCTCCCACATTGTGGGCAGATTCTTCACCATCTGAGCCACCAGGGAAGCCCTAGCATATGATTTATCTAGTGTATGATTCAGCAATTCCATACCAGGCCTATATCCAGAGAAATACTTGGTTTGAAATGATACACACACCCCAATGTTCACTGCAGAGCTCAATAGCCAGGACATAGAAGCAATCTAGATGTCCATCAAGAGAAATGGATGAAAATATGGTACATATATACAACGGACTATTACTCAGCCATAAAAAAGAATGAAGTGATGCCATTTGCAGCAACATGGATAGACCTAGAAATTGTCATACTGAGTGAAATAATTCAGGCAGAGAAAAATATCATATGAGATTGCTGGGATCTAAAACAGTGGTGAACTTATTTACAAAAACTTATTTA
>SJYV01009356.1:0-22513 GCA_006410875.1 Neotragus pygmaeus | reverse complement strand
GTTATATTTCAATGCATTTAATCAATTCTACATTTATACCCTGAAATGCTGTGCACTTGGGTTCTGCTCAGTATGTGACAGTATAAATACAATGGTTCTATGAGGAATAATCATAATAGTTAGAATGAAGTGAAGTCTGAGTTGTCTTTCTGAATATTTTAAGCATGATGAGAGCTATGTTGCTATGTAGATAAAAACAATATCTTCTGGACAGACTCATTTCTCATCTTCCTCAGTTATCTCCTCAAATGTTAGTATGAGGAAGCCTTTCTCAACTATTCTGTTTAAAATGGTACCCCCGCTCCTATGCACTCCATCTCATATGCANATGTAGATAAAAACAATATCTTCTGGACAGACTCATTTCTCATCTTCCTCAGTTATCTCCTCAAATGTTAGTATGAGGAAGCCTTTCTCAACTATTCTGTTTAAAATGGTACCCCCGCTCCTATGCACTCCATCTCATATGCACACACACACACACACACACACACACACACACTCACACACACACACACGAGTCCTCTCTCTCTCTCCCATCCTTCCCCCGCCGCCCCACCTTTCCTTCCTATTTTCTTTCCTGGGCATTCTTTCCTGCAGCTTTATCACCCCTGAATCACACAACCCTAGATGACACACCATTTATTTTACTTTGACACACCCTTTACTTTATTTGTTTGTTGACACCATGCCTGTCTCTTACCACAGAATGTAAGACTCATGAAGGCAAAGGCAGGTTTCTTCATGCCCGTAACAGCATTCAGCAAGTATAAGGTACTCAATAACCAAGCACTGGAATAATGAACATCTTATGCTCCAGACATCATTTCAATTTAAAGATTCTCTCAAAAAAAGAGCTATTTTTCCATAAAAACATTTTTATTTTTTGTCCATTTTACTGAAGTATATCATAGTGATTCAGTATTTTTATAGATTATGCTCCATTTAAAGTTATTGCAAAGTAATGACCATTTTTCCTTGTGTTGTACAATGTATCCTCATAGCTTGTTTATTTTATACATACTAGTTTGTATCTCTTAATTCCCCCAACCTATTTTGCCCCTGTGCCTTCCCTCTACAATTCATCCTCTCTATCTCTGAGTCTACTTCTGTTTTGTTACATACGCTTGTTTTATTTATTTTATTTATTTATTTATTTATTTTGCTTGTTTTATTTTTGAGATGCCACATATAAGTGATGGGCTTCTCAGGTGGCGCTAGAGGTAAAGAATCTGCCTGCCAATATAGGAGAAGCAAGACACATGGGTTCAATCACTGGGTTGGGAAGATCCCCTGAAGTAAGAAATGGCAATCTGCTCCAGTATTCTTGCCTGGAAAAACCCCATGGAGCATGGTGGGCTATAGTGCATGGAACCACAGAGTTAGACACAACCTATAAGGGATAAAATAGCATATTTTTCTTTCTCTGTCTGATTTATCAACCACAATGAGATATCATCTCACACCTGTCAGAGTGACTCTCCTCAAAAAGAACACAAATAATAAATGTTGGTGAGGCTGTGGAAAAGGGGGAATACTTGTACACTGTTAGTAGGAATGTAAATTGGTGCAGCATCTATGGAAAACAATTTGGAGATTTCGCAAAAAAGGACCCTGTGACCTGTGACCTGCTTTGTTTTCTTGACACTTAAAAAAAAAAAAAAAATTATCACAGTAGAAATATCTTCAGTATCTTCAAAGGTCATTCTCTAAATGGTTTGAGCATCTTCAGTAATTGTCAACTGTCATTAAATGTCACCTGGCTTTGCTAGGTGTTAAGCATTTCTGTCATGATATCCTAGTGCCATGCCATTATTCAGAAATCTTCTCAAGTGTGCCCTTTGAAATCTATTAACACAGTTTCTGACACAGCAACTCATGGGTAGAGAAACACAGTTGATAAAAAGACTAAAAGAAAATTAATGATTCCACATTTTGTCTCACTGCTTTAAAGAGATTATTTATCCTCTGAGATACAAAATATGATGATGAGTTAAAAGAATAGAATCACTTATAAATGGATCACCCAAACCCACACAAACGCTCTATGTAACCATCAGCCCATGTACCATTAAGGAAGATAATAAAAGAAAATCTGTTTCTAAGACAACAGCATTTCCTTTTATGTCTTATGCTATAATAATAGTTCTGTGACTCTCAGGATCATCTGGAATTTTGCCAGGAATAAAACAGTATGAATTAACAAAAGAGTTAAGTACCTCTTCAAAGGATCAAAATAAATAAGAAAACTAATTTTATTTTATTGATTAAAAGCAAGTATTACAGTAATCTCATAACAATTTATATTGAGCTATCATAATGAGGTAGAATTTCAAATATTTTAAAGTATAGTATATTTTAATTAAAATTGCTACTGATAAGAGAAACACACCTACTAATTTTGAAGGGTTACTTTCCTGACCGTATCAGAAAAAACAGATTAAGTTTATCATGCATGAATTTCCTTCTCAATATTTTACTATCCTTCTCAATACCTAATGTGCTTTCTCATCCTGACCATGCCTAAATTTTCTCTATAAAATGGAAAGAATAACAATGATACACTTGAATGAAATTTTTAAAAAATCATAGACTGAGAACAGCTATGAGCGTTCTGTATAAAAATTATCTCAGGAAAAATACAATAAATTAACACCGTGAATAATTCTGATTCCAAAAATATTTCACATATATTTAATTCTACATAAATGATAAGACCTTTATTTTATTAACTACTATATTTCAGTCTTGGAGAAGGAAATGGCAATCCAATCCAGTATTCTTGCCTGGAGATTCCCATGTACCAAGGAGAATGGTGAGCTACAATCCCTGGGGTTACAAAAATTCTGACATGATTGAGCTACTTGGCACATATTTCAGTTGTATGAATGTTATTACCAGAACATGTGTTTTTAACAAATATTTTAAGCATTTTTCTTCTCATCAGATATCCAAAAAAAGGAAAGAATATTAATAATGCATATTTAGATTGAAGCATTCTTTTTTAATGAAAGAATTACCTTTGCATATTTTAAAATTAAGTTTCATACAGCATGTTGATGAAATACATTTAAAAATATCCCTTACTCCTGCCCTCACTAATTTTTCCACAAAAAAACCAGTCTCAAGATTATTAGACAATTCAGTAAAGTGCTTGCTTTTTTTTTTTTTTTTTTGGTTTGTTTGTTTTTGAAGTTACTTGTAAATTCAATTCAAGAAAAGATACAAATGAGGGAAGAAAAGAGATGTAATAAATTTAAAGCATAACTAAGAAGTTCCTGCCATAAATAAGGGGAAAATATACCTAGATAAGATTCAATAACACAAGCCAAACTATGATAAACTCCAAAAGGTAGAAACAAAGTCTTAAATGCCTTGAAAACAAATGAATTATTTTATTTTTATTTTGCTTTTTTAAATCGAAGTATAGTTGATTTATACTGTTATGTTACTTTCTAGTGTACACCCAGATTCAGTTATGTCAGATTCTTTTCCATCATTGTTTACATATTGTTACATTATTGTTTTATTCACTAAGTCATGTCGGGGTTTTGCAGTGCCATGGATTCCAGCCTGCCAGGCTCTCTGTCCATGGGATTTCCCAGTCAAGAATACTGGAATGGGTTGTGATTTTTCTTTTCCAAGGGATCTTCCTGACTCAGGGATCGAAACTGTGTCTCCTGCATTGGCAGGAGGATTCTTTACCACCGAGCCACCTGGGAAGCCCACTGTTCATTACAGGATAGTGAATATAGTTCACTGTGCTATACACTAGGACCTTGCTGTTTATCTATTTTATATATAGTAGTATATATTTAACGGGCTTCCCCGGTAGCTCAGCTAGTAAAGAATCCACTTGCAATGCAGGAGACCTGGGTTCCATCCCTGGGTTGGGAAGATCCCCTGGAGGAGAACATGGCAACCTATTCCAGTATTCTTGCCTGGAGAAGCCCATGGACAGAGGAGCCTGGTGGACTACAGTCTATGGAGTCGCAAAGAATCAGACACAACTGAGCATAGCATAGCACAGTATTTACCTATGACAAACCTAGACAGAATATTAAAAAGCAGAGGCATCAGGCATCACCTTGCCAACAAAGGTCCATCTAGTCAAAGCCATGGTTTTTCCAGTAGTCATGTATGGGTTTGAGAGTTGGATCATAAAAAAAGCTGATTGAAGAATTGATATTTTCAGATTGTGATGCTGGAGAAGATCCTTGGACAGCAAGAAGATCAAACCAGTCAATCCTAAAGGAAATCCACTCTGAAAATTCATTGGAAAGACTGATGCTGAAGTTGAAGCTCCAATACTTTGGCCACATGATGTGAAGAGCTGACTCACTGGAAAGGACTCTGATGCTGGGAAAGATTGAAGGCAAAAGGAGAAGGGGTCAGCAGAGGATGAAATGGTTATAGAGTATCACTAACTACAGACATGAGTTTGAGCAAACTCCAGGAGATAGTGGAAGACAAGAAAGCCTGGCACGTTGCAGTCCAGGAGGTCACAAAGAGCCTGACATGACTTCATGACTGAACAGCAGGAAACAGTATGTATCTGCTAATGCTAAACTCAAAATTTATTTCTCCCCTGTCCCCTTTCCCCTTTGGTAACCATAAGTTTGCTATGCAAGCTCACATTTCAGGCTGAATTATAACACAGGCAAAGGAATATTAATACAAAGGTTAAAGAAAAAATACTGAATCAGAATACTTTATACTTCATTCTAGTAAGACCAAACAATATGCTAATAAGCCAAACATTGACTTGCTTTCTGGAAGGTTTTCCAGAATTTGTTCCTTCATTCTCATTGGTTTCCTTACAGGGCCTCACAGTAAGCCTTTTGAAATTGTAGTTTACAGACAGACCGGAGAAGGCAATGGAACCCCACTCCAGCACTCTTGCCTGGAAAACTCCCATGGACGGAGGAGCCTGGTAGGATGCAGTCGATGGGGTCGCTAAGAGTCAGACACGACTGAGCGTCTTCACCTTCACTTTCATGCACTGGAGAAGGAAATGGCAACCCACTCCAGTGTTCTTGCCTGGAGAATCCCAGGGACGGGGGAGCCCGGTGGGCTGCCGTCCCTGGGGCCGCACAGAGTCGGACACGACTGAAGTGACTTAGCAGTTAGCTACAGACAGACAGGCGTTTCATACTGCCTTTTGTTCATGTTCCTTCAACCACTTTCAACACATCAGATTGCTCATTACTTAGGGAATAAGATTTCATTAAACACTACATCAAATGCCCCACTAAAATCAATACACAGGATACCTGCTTTGTGGCCTTTATTTACTAAAGTTGTGGTTCTATCAAGACCCAGAAAAAAACAGCTCTCTATATAGGATATCTATGAGTCATGTTAATCTGCCTTTTGAGAGTTAGCACATATGTTTTTCTTAAAATTTGTTATTTTACTTTACTAAGAAGAAGATTTGGAGAAGGAAATGGCAACCCACTCCAGTGTTCTTGCCTGGAAAATCCCCGGGACAGGGGAGCCTGGTGGGCTGCCGCCTTTCCAAGCGCAGAGTCGGACACGACTGAAGCGACTTAGCAGCAGCAGCAGGAAGAAGATTAGACATATTCGAGTAAAATATTCAAACTGGATTGGCTTGCCTACTTTCAAAATCACAAGAGAGTGACACATTTTAATCTATAATGTTTTGTATTTTTCAGGTTCTGTGACTTCTAAAAAGTCAATCATTCTTTATTTGATAATGTGTTCATTCACTTAAACAAGTTGTATCCACTATGTTGTCAGTTTTCCATGATTAAAATACATTTTATAGTTGAATTACTTTGGTTCTATATGCCCAATTATCTAGTTATTGGAAAACTTTATGTACTTGAATGTGAAATGTTTTGGCTAAATTGAAAAACCTGCCTCCAAAAGACACAAATGCATACCACTTTAAATATTGTGAGTAATTTATAACGATGACATCAATGAACTTGTTGTTCAGTTGCTAAGTTGTGTCTGACCCTTTGTGGCCCTATGGACTTCAGCACACCTGGCTTCCTTGTCCTTCACTATCTCCTGGAATTTGCTAAAACTCATGTTGGTGATCCCATCCAACCATCTCATTCTCTGTTGCTTCCTTCTCCTCCTGTCCTCAATCTTTCCCAGCATCAGAGTCTTTTCAAAACACTAAATATCTAGGCAGATTCACTAAACCTATAGTCTTAAAACCAAACTTTTGTGTTGAGCCATTGGCCACAGGGGCTTGTGAAGTAACTGGGGGCTCTGGTTCCTCCTTCCATGCTAACCCTCGCTACTCTAGCTAAGAAGGTGAGGAAGGGTAATTCAGCAGTAAGTATTGAAATGATAAACAACCACAGATTGCAGCTTGATTAATTTTTGATCTAAAAGTATTGGTGATTTCTATATAACTCTAGTTTGCTTTTAAAGCACAAACTCTGAGCTCAACATATCTGCTTTCCACCTCTTAATGTCAAGAGTGTCACCAGAATGAAATTACAGAAAGGCGAATTGCTCATTGATCCATAAATACTTAGACTTGTACGATGTTTGAGCAGAGAGGATGCCTATGGAACATTTGCTTTAACTGCCTTATTTTGTATATGGGGAGAAGGGTTCCGCTGACAGCAGGCAGCTTTCTCAGAGTAGCACAGCCAGTTAGAAGCAAGGGTAGCACATAATTTCTACTGAACTCATCTGAAATTCTACCCACAATGCCACACTCTCTTCATTCTTCAAGAAGAGGATAATTTTGTTGTTGAGTTTACAGGATTCAAAATCTCTATTTAAAAAATTTGCTATAATATCTAGAATTGCTGTAAGGCATTCTAGAATTCCCAGGAGTACTAAAGTATGTAGATGTGAACTATAATGATGACTTGTTCAGAATTCATTGCTATATCCTATACTTAAACTAAATATTTTGTTCAGTATATTCAATTTTATAAAGAGAAAGATCAGAATAAATCAAGAAAAGCAATGATCTCTTCTTATAAAACCTTATTCTATCACATGTTTTCCACTCCCATCAACATGGTGTTTTTTTTAAAACTCTATCTCCATCCAAAATCTCCCTTCTGTACCCCAGACCTCACTATTTAATAGTCAACACTATTTAATGACCACGAGCACCTCAAACTCAAAATGTCAAAAGTAGAATTCATCATGTTCTCCAGTGCCCATTAGAAACTCGTGTTTCTCCAATGCCCACTCTTCACAACCAATGGAGCCAGTGACTACCAATTATTCCAGGCTCCTTTTCATTACTTTCCGTGTTCAAAGAGTAGAACTAGCACCCCTGTCTCTAGCAGCCCAGAGCTCCACCCATTCAGCAACTCGTGCATCCTGTTTCACGTCCTACATGGAAGCAGTCATAAGAGCTTCTCTGTTGTATAGCCTTTAAGTCTCTCTCCCATCCTCAATATCTCTATCTGGACTCCCATTCTTTCTATATCTTCTAATCCCCAGATCAGTGGCACTAGGCCAAGTCCTTGGCTGGTTAAGAAGCAGGCTGAAGAGCAGGAGGTGAGCAGCAGATGAGCAAGTAGAGCTTCATCTGGATTTACAGCCACTCGCCATCACTCTCGTCCCTGCCTAAGTGCCACCTCCTCTCAGATCAGTGGTGGCATAATAAATATCACGGGCTTGAATCATCCCAAAACCTGCCCCCCCCAACATCTGTTGAAAAATTGTCTTGGCTGAAACTGGTCCCTGGAGCCAAAAAGATTGGGGACCACTGCCTTAGACTCTCACATTGTTCTCCGGGATTAATAGAACCAAAGCTGAACTGCTGCATTGTTGCTTTCTCTCCAAAACGTAAATGGAGAAGTTGCAATTCTGCTCGGTCCACACTCTACAATGGCATATGAGGACTGTCCTGACCTGGCCCTGGTTATCGCCACGACCTCGTCCTTTCTGATTATGCTTCACTACTGAATGCTCCCCTGTATTTAACTTTGCACCTCTCAGTAAGTTGTGTGTTTTCTTTCATGTTCAGACCTTTCAGGTGTGTTCTCTGAGGAGAATAATGAACTTGCCCTAGGACTTATCCTGTGGCTTCCCAGGTGGCGCAGTTGTTTAAAAAAAAAAAAATCTGCCTGCCAATGCAGGAGATGTAGGAGACAGAGGTGCTATCCCTCTGGTTGGGAAGATCCCCTGGAGGAGGAAATGGCAACCCACTCCAGTATTCATCCTAATTTTGTTTAATTGAGCAAAGATGCTCTTCCTTCCAAACCAGCTAAGCTATTGTCTCTTTGGGGAAGCCTTTTCTGACTGCCACAAATGTATTAGCTGTTGATCATAACCATTACCATACAAAATTAAATACACTTCAATTAGGAAGTAGCACACTACATGCGATTTTTCCATTTTGAGGGTTTGTTTCTTTTTAAATTTCTTTTAAATTTTCTGTGGTTCTACAGCCTCTGATTCAGTAAAACAAGGGAGTTGCATTGAATGAAACTTTAAAATACCTTCTAAATGTAGATATTTTATATTTCTTATAGCATATGCGGTGCTAATTTTAAAGAAGAGGATTTCATAAGCACTTATTATGTATAAATTATTTAACATTCATTTTCTCATTTAATTTGGTATTAGTAGGAATACCTTATGTTACCATAACAGAAACATAGTTTAAACCACTTTTAATAAAAGAAAGTAATAATTGTATGACCACACAGAACGAAACAAAACACCAATCTCAAAACAAACATTAGCCCCTGGTGCAATCGAATCCAGGGCTCAAACCATATCTTCAGTACTTGATGTCTCCTTCATTTTTATCTCTTTATTTCTCAGAGTTAGTCTGTTTCTCGTATAAGACCTCTTAGAAGCAATGATCCTGAAAAAAAAGCTCAAGTTTTTCATTATCATTCATTTAATAATTCCAGAAGAAATAGAATTTTCCTTTCCCAATAATTATAGCAAAATTTCATGATTGGACCTTACTGAACCTACCTGGTTATGTGCATAATTTCCTGTGATCAGAGACATTCAAAAGCAGAACTAACTCGTCCTTATACCCAAGCCTAAATTAAGAGTACTGGGGTCAGGCCCACTCAGACCTCCTAATTTGAGATCAGGGTAGGATTTGTTGCCAAAAGATAATCCCTTGTTAGAAGAAAAGAGATTTATGCTAGCCAAGCAAAAATTAGCACATAATCTGCAACAAAATCCAAAGATTTGTGAGACTGGCATTATGATCCCCATATAGTTTCTCACCAAACTAGGGGTCAGCACACTTTTTCAGGAACGGACAAGAGAGTCAATATTTTAAGTGGCTTTTTTTTGCGCGGGGGTCGGGGGGGCGGTCATAGGCGGTCTCTATCACCTACTGTTCTACCTCACCTCACTGTTCTATCACCTCATCATTCTACTGTTTTTTACAACCCCACAAAAAATGTGAAAAGCTTCCTTCGCTTGGAGGCTATATGGGAACCAGCAGTGAGCCGGATTTGACTCATGGCTCTGGGCCCTGCACTAGACAGTGATTAGGAGGTAGAATCTGTGTTTTGGTGGTATTGGTATTCTCAGAGCACATAGTGACTGCTCCGTTAATGTGTATTTGGTCAGTAACTGCAGGTTTGATTCAATTACACTGAGGATTAGAAAGAGGGTGTGAATTTCAAACTCATTTCATACATTTGTTGTTGCTGTTGTTCAGTCACTCAGTCACATTCAGCTTTTTGTGACCCCACGGACTGGCAGCAGACCAGATTTCCCTGTCTTTCACCATCTCCCAGAGCTTGCTTAAAACCATGTCCATTGAGTTGGTGATGCTATATAACCATCTCATCCTCTGCCACCCTCTTCTCTTTTGCCTTTCCTAGCATCTTTCCTAGCATCAGGGTCTTTTCGATGAGGCAGCTCTTCTCATCAGGTGGCCAAAGTATTGGGCCTTCAGCTTTAGCAGCAGGCCTTCCAATGAATATTCAGGGTTAATTTCTTTTTGGATTGACTTTTAGTCTTAGCATGAGAATAACAGAGATGGAAACACTTGTTCGGACACTTGACAAATTTAATCTGACCTCAGCCTTTTGGGGAGAACAGTTTGAAGAAGAAGGGGAGAAGGAAGGAAGAAAGAAAAGAGCTGAGATGTTAAACAATAATCCTTCATGCAGTCATTAAAGATCATACAGAGAATGCAGTGGGCCTTTCTAATGGTACTGCAGAGGGGAAAATACAAAGAATCTGAGAAAACACGTTCTTTTGGGGCACCAACCAAACAGTAACTGTCACTGCCTAAAGGACAAGTTCATGAGATAAACTGTTGAAGGAGAGGTAGAAATGTCTCTAGTTATATTTTTAAACACAGAACCTATCTAACTTATGCCTCCAAGATTCTAAAGCCAAAGCCCTCATCTTCCCATAGCCACACTTGCTAAGATGTACAGCTATGGCAACAATCAAAGGAAGTGGAGCTTTTGTGACAGCTGGAATGAAATACTATGGAGAGAAAAATCACAACTTTATATTTGCATGTGTGTGAATGCTCAGTCACGTCTGACTCTTTGCGACCTCATGGATGGTAGCCCACCAGGCTCTTCTGTCCACAGAATTTTCCAAGCAAGATTACTGGAGTGGGTTGCCATTTCCTACTCCAGGGGATCTTCCTGACCCAGGGATTGAATCTGAGTCGCCTACATCTCCTGCACTGACATAGAGAATCTTTACTACTGGGCCTTGGGGAGTTTTAATTTATGCTATATAGAATTATCTTATTCATCTGTCTTTAATAAATACATGTCAAAATTTCATGTATGTCATTGTACCACTTCAATCATTCCATGACATCTTTTCTACCACTATGATCTGACAGTCTTTCAACCTCACATAAATGCCAACATCTTTTCCACAAGTCATCCCTCAGAAGTCCTCTTTTCTTCCTCATGTAGTTTAAAATACACAATCAAGGGAGTAATTACACCCAGTCTTAATTTCTTGCTACTCATTATGGCTGAATGGTAGCATCCAAAATGATATGCCCATGTTCTAATTCCAAGAACTTGTGAATGTTATCTTATTTAGGAAAAAGAGAGGGGTCTTTGCAAATGTAGTTATGCCAAAGATTTTGAGATTATTCTGAATTACTATTAATGTGAACCCTAAATCCAGTGACAAATGTCCTTATAAATGACACACAGTAGACACGTAGAGAAAGTGATATGAAGACAGAGACAGCAATTCTAGTGTTGTGGCCACAAGTCAGAGAGAAGAGAAGGAGGAAATGTGTCCAAGGGGAACAGATATTGGAGTGATGAGGCCACAAGTCAAGAAATGTCAACAGCAACCATAAGCTGAAAGAGGCAAAAAATATATTTATATATATATTTCCCCTTAAAGCTTTTGGAGAGAGTTCGCCTGTGCTGACACCTTGATTTCAGACTTCTGACCTCTAGAACTACAAGAGAAAATAAATTTATATTGTTTTAAGCCACCCAGTCTGTAGTGATTTGTTACAGCAACCACAGAAAATTTTTTAGAGTTGTCTGGGTCATGGCAAACCTCCACCTCCTCTGAACCTTATCCCATGCACTGAACATGGCTGGAGAAAACTCACAACTATTACCATTTTAAACCTATAACTACAAACTTCCCTGGTTGATCTGTGCTCTTTCTCTCTTCCCATGAATGACTTCTTATACTCACTCTTGGCTGGCATTATCACTTTATCTTTCCCTGAAAATAAATAGAAAAAATCAGAGAAGTTTTATAGACTCTTATCAAGCAGTAGGTAGCCATTTATCCTGGATATGTAGATCAGGTATTCATACTCCCCTCTAAACAACTAAGGACAATTCCAGCCCACAAGCTAATCAACCCTTTCTAGCCTATCAAAGGTCAAGACTCCAAAGATCACCCAATTTATTCTATATACATCAAGTTTTCTCTCTCTTGCAGGGGTCCCCAACTTCTGGGATCTAATGCCTGATGATCCAAAGTGGAGCTGATGTAACAATAACAGAAATAAAGTGCACAATAAATGTAATGCACTTGAATCATCCTGAAACCACACCACCACCTCCAGTCCATAGGAAAAAACTCTCCCATGAAACTGGTCCCTGGTGCCAAAGCATCTGGGAACCGCTGCTCTACTGAGTTGCATTCAGCATACAAAAATAGGCTTCTTTATACCATCTACAGTCATAATTCTTCCATATTCTTCCTTATGCAGCAAAGTTCCACTAAGTTGTCTGAACTGATTCCCTGCAATTCCTGTCTTCTCATTCAGGGTTAAACATACTCCCTCAAGTTCTGCCCCTACTCCAACAGTACTCTTAGCAAGGTGTCTTAACTGGATGCTGCTAAATTTAGTGATGAATTTCTATTTCCCCATCACTTGACTTGTCAGTAGCATTCAACACAGTCCCAATGTCTTCCTCCTTGTTAAAATCTCTTGACTTGGGTTTGAGAACCCCATACTCCTGTTTTTACGCCTCCCTCACTGACCATTCTTATTTTCCTTGCTAGTTTCTCCTCTTTTCCCTAGCTCTTAGCTTTGTTATATCTCAAGGATTTCCTTTGTCCTCTTTATTTCTCACACTCAAATTTTTTTTGTGATCATACTGTCTCATGAATTTAAATATCATCTATTAGTAGGATAATCCTAAATTTATGTCCCCAGTGAAGACTTCTCCCAAACTCCAGACCATATTCACCTGTTTCCTTTACTTATCCATTCATTTGCACTTGAAAGTAGACATCCAAAACAGATCGTTTGAGTTCTCTCCCACAAAATTATCTTTCCACAGTATAATAATGGACAGACTATTATCTATTAATGGATAATGGGTATTATCCACAGTTTATCCATTAGTTAATGGGTTTCCCTGTGTCTCAGATGGTAAAGAATCTACTGCAATGTGGGAGATGTAGGTTCAATCCTTGGGTTGGGAAGATGCCCTGGAGAAGTAAATGGCAATCCACTCCAGTGTTCTTGCATGGGAAATCCCATGGACAGAGGCGCCAGATGGTCTACAGTTCAGGGGGTCACAAAGAGTCAGATGACTGAGCGACTTTCTCTTCACTTCGTCCATTAATTACTTAGGACAAAAACTTTGGTATGGTATCTGAGACACCTATATATATTTTTTGCATCCCACATCCAAATTATCAGAAAATATTGTAGGTTCTATATTGTAGGTTCTCCAAATATACTGAGAATAAGTCAATTAAATTTCCACCTTCATTGTAAACACCTGGTCCAAACAACCATTATCTCTTATCTGACCTACAAGTTCCAGCTTTGTCTTTTAAGACTACAACTCAGATTATATCACTTCGCAAAATGTTTGCAATAGTTTCCCTACATCATGCGGAAAGGAAATTAAAATCCTCAGACCAGTGTATACCATTTATATCTTTCACCATATTTTCTGTGGTCTCCTGCATTCGCTTCTCCACAGCTATGTGGGCACCCTTGCTGTTCCTACGAAATACCTGACAACCTCCTGTTAGAACATTTACACTGGCTGTTCCCTCAGACTGGAATACCCGCTCCCCAGAAAACTGCAGGTGTAACTCCTTCACATCCTTTAAATCTCTGCTCAAATGTCGTTCTTCTCTGAGGTCTACACTGACCGCCATATTTGAGAATTGCCCTGACCCCAACTACTGCACTCCCTATTTGCCTTCCATGATGAGGCAAATATTCTCCATGATCCTTATCATTTTCTGTCATACTATATAATTTCTTTTACTCCTTGGTTCACCTGTTAATTTCTGCTCCCCTCCCCAACTAGAATAATTTCCCCAAGGCAGGGGTTTTTGGCTATCTTTTCCCACTGGTAGATCTCAGAGTCTTAGGATGGTACCTGGCACTTTGTAGGCATCCATCAGAATTCATCTGAATGAATATTGTACTCCAGTGACCCACTCTATCACACAGAAGTAATAGGTCTTTGAGTAATCCCATTTAATTTCAAATACTCTCGTTCAAATGATTTGAATGTCAGTACACTGAACAGTCACAGAAAAATATAACCATAAAGATCACTTTTAGATGCCAACATTTCATAATTTCAAAATCTTATTAGGCACTAATTTTTGATAACAAAGAAGAAGAGGAATTGACATTAATCAGACACTAACATCATACTAGAATCCTTAACATTCATTTTGATTTATTTAAAACGTTGTGTTAGTTTCTGCTGCACAATGAAGTGAATCAGCTCTATGTATTCATATATCCCCTCCTTCTTGGCCCCCCTCCCATCCCCCAGCCNAAAAAAAAAAAAAAGAAATATACTTTCCCTCCCCTTTCCAAGTTTGATAATGCAAATAGAGCTATATTCATTTCCAGGAAAACTAGCACAAACATAGTGATGAATGAATGTTTGCTGTGGGAATCAATGTACACCACACTAACTCACAGGTAATCCACTCCAAGTAGAGTGTGCATCTTTTTGCACAAGCCACAGCTTGAAAATAAACACAGGACAGTGTTCATATTTTGGTGGTGTATTTGAAATGGCCAGTTGTGTATACTGAGTATGGACATCAGGGTTCTGGGCACCATTGTGTCATGTGATCCTCCCTTGTGCAGAAGGCAGACAGGTGTTATTATCTCCATTTTAAAGAAGGGAAACTAGAGTTCCATGGCAGTCCAGTGGTTAAGACTGTCCTCTTACTGCCAAAGACCTCAGCCCAATCTCTGGTCAGGGAACTAAGATTCCATAAGACGTGAGGTGGCCAAATAATAAAATAAGATGGAAAACTGGCGTTCAGAATTGTCAGATAGGCAACTGGCCTATTATTAGAAAGATAGTAGGTAGCAGACTTGTTCCTGGAGCCCAGCCCCAACCTGGTGTTTCCGCTGGCCTGGGTGAAGGCCACTGTGTAACAGAGGCAATGTGGAGGGTGCCAAGAGCCTGTCCTCGGAATTAGGAAATTGTTCTGGTGTCTTCTCTGCACTGTCTGTCAGTGAACTTTTTCCTCTCTGGTTATTCAGTTTTCAGAATTTTATCATCCGTGTCTCGGACAACTTCAGGAGGCCAGGATGATTACATAAAATAGTTTTTAAAAATAATAGTATAACGGGTACCATTTCACTAGGCACTTGCTATGAGCCAGGCACTATTCTGTGTGCTTTATGTTGATTAATTCATTTAATCCTCATAGCATCCTTATGAGTGCTCTTACTGTAGCCACTTTACAGAGGAGAAAACTGAAACAGAACAGTTACGAACCTTGATTTGGGCCACATTCCTATTGGTTGGGGAATATGTCGTGACAGGAATAAGGATGTTGCTATAGTATGCAGGTAGATACGGAGAGGTTTCGCCAATGGAGCGGACACATGAATAAAGAGAAAGAACCATGTGGCAATGTGGGAGAAGAGTTTTTAGACCAAGGAAATATCAAGTGGAAAGGACTGAGATGGGAGCATCCTTGGTGTGTCCAAGGAGCAGCCAGTGAGCAGTGGGGGTGGGAGGAGATGAGGTCGGAGATGGGGTAGGTGGGGGAGGGGCAGACCGTGGAGGACCTCACAGCTCATGGAATTTCACTTCTGTTCAGAGTGAATTGGAAGTCACTGCTGCACTCTGAGCAGAAGAGTGCCACTTGACTCACATTTGAAAGAATTATTTTGTCTGCCAGAGGAAAAGAAGAAGGGAGGCTGATGGGGGCAAGAGCAGAAACAATGAGTAGATGGAGGGGACTGCAATAATCCAGAAGGGAAATGATGATAACTTGGACCGGGGTAGACGTGATAAAATATGGTCAGCTCTGATTTGTTATGAAGGTGTGGGTGGCAGAATTTGTTCAGTAGATTGGATGTGGAGTATAAGAGCAAGAGGAAAGTCAAGGGTAACCCCAAGACTTTGGGGCTGATCAAATAAAAGGTGTTGCCATTAACTAAGACAGGAAAGTCTGCAGACGAATCAGTGAGAGTTTGGCTGTCAGGATATTTAACTAGCAGTGCCTGTTAGGCCTCCTTGTGGACTGTTGAATAGGCCACTGAATCTGGGGTAGAGAGTGAGGGAGAGATCTGGGGGTATAAATTTTGGGAATCATCAGTACATAGATGATGTTTAAAGTCGTGAGACCAAGATCACCATGGGAGGGAGTGTGAACAGAGAAAAGCCGAGACCAGAGTGCTTCAAAATAATCCACCTGCAATGCAGGAGATGCCAGTTCGATTCCTGGGTTCAGAAGATCCTCTGGAGAAGGGATAGGCTACCCACTCCAGTATTCTTGGGCTTCCCTTGTGGCTCAGGTTGTAAAGAATCCACCTGCAAAGTGGGAGACCTGGGTTCGATCCCTGGGTTGCAAAGATCCCCCGGAAAAGGGAAAGGCTACCCACTCCAGTATTCTGGCCTGGAGAATTCCATGGACTATACAGTCCCTGGGGTAGCAAAGAGTTGGACACAACTGAATGACTTTCACTTTTCAGAGTGTTTCAAAATTTAGAGGTCAGGACAATGAAGAGGAATCAGTGAAGGTGACTGAGATCAAACTGTTGGTGAAAATCAAGAATAGTGTCCCAGACACCAGATGAGGGGAAAGTTTTTCAAGGAGGTGGCATGAACAGCTATGTCAAGTACAGCAGTTTGACAAAGTAAAATGAGAGCTGAAATTTGATTGTTGTGTTTAGCAGTATGGAGCTCATACAACACCTTGACAAGTGGAGAGGTGGAAATGAGTTCAAGAAAGATTGGAAGAGAAGTTGAGCTCAGAAGTGTAGACTTTTTGCTGTAAAGATGATTAGAACAATTAGAGGATAACGATTGGAGGTAAGTGGAGGATAATACGGAGTCAAGAAAGGTTTTCTTAAGGGAGGTATTGCAATAATGTTTGAATGATAAGGGGAATGATCCAATAGTTAAATAAAAGTTGGTATAGGAGAGAAAGGAAAACTTTGTAAGGCAGTATCCTAAAACTGGTGGGGAAAAGGTGATAGCTACACAAACTGGAAGTGTTCCCATGGGTAGAAGCAGAGTTCATTCAGAGGAACAAGAGGGAAGGCACAATTTACGTGCTAGAAGGGGCTGGAAAGTGGTAAATGTGGTGGTGGGAGCTTGGGCATATCTCTTTTGATTGCTTCTGATGTTTTTGATAAAATATGAAGCAAGGTTATTATCACTGAGAATCTAGAGGGGCAGGAAATATTAAAAGTGTTAGAATAAAGGATAAAATATTAAATATTTACCTAGAAGAATGAGAGAGTGAATGGATCAGGGAAGTATAGTATGAGGACAGTGCTTCAGATGCCTCCTGAGGTTAACAGTCATATTTTTCTCCAGTCACGTTCAGATGTGGTATGTTCTGACCACTTTTGCAGCTGAGAGCAAGAAATGGTGATACAGGGTGACATTTGTAGTGGGAAGGCGAGATCAATTTTCAACATGTGTTAGTGGTGAAGAAATTAGTTTTCTACAGACATCTATCAGAACCATCTATCAGAATCACATACCTAAATCATGTGTTTTAGCGTAAGTATATTTACTTCCGTGATCTGGGAACATAGCCTAGTCAGCACATCATTTGGCTGGAAGCTGTCTATTGTTACCCGTTGTCAACCAGAGCAGACCTCTGAAGGAAGGGGTCTGAGAAGACTAATGAGTTTTTTTGAGGAAGACTAAATTAAAGCATATCTGGGAGTCTTAATCTGGGCAACTAGACGAAAGCATCATGACAAAAGTGGGAAAGCCCCAGGGAAACAGGAATGTAAACCCAGGACAAAATCAGGGAACTTCACAGAACAATATTGCAGAAGGGTGGGGCCGTCTGCTCGTCACACTGGGAATGGCCTTCTGAGCTTCAGAGACCTGGGCTCAGATCTTGCTTAGACCTTGGCTCTCATTCACTGTGAGACCTGAGAAAATGATTCCATTTCTCAAAGCATCAGCTTCCTCATCTGTAAATGAGAATGATAACACAGCCCTTGCAGAGCTTTTGTGAATTTCACGTGCACTCAGCAGGTTGTTTTGGAGGGTCCACTGGGTACCTGGCTTTGTTCCCAGGGATGGGGGTTCCTTGGTCAAGAAAACATTCGTGTTTTTCCTTCTCGAACTTCCCCTCTAGATGATTATGAGCAAGGATCTTGTAAGCACAGAGCCTGGGGCATGAGAAGCACAACACATGCTCAGTAGATGTCACTTCCATCCTGCCCCTTCCTCAAGTGGCTTCCCCAAAAGCTCCTCACCCGCTCCACTTTCCCAGCCTCCCTCCGCATGGTCTGCAGAATTGGATGGCTCCTTTCACCCCAGTCTCCACACCACAAAAGTATAACCTTCCTCAACTTTCAGCAAAAATCCTTGAAAATCAAGTTCTCCCACTTGCATACAAAGCTGGAGGAAGAAACCGACTTCTTGGACCCCCGGGTTCCGGGACAGGAGTCCAGCCCAGCTTGTAATGGATCATCACTAGAGGTCCTCTGCCCCTCAGGACATTCTTTTCAGGCTTGTGTTGGATGCGTGAGCTCAAACTTGGAAATACAGGATCACACACTCAGTAGTGTGTGAGCCACCCAATCTTTGTATCTGTGCAAAGGGATGCAGAACCCTCCAGGTTCCCCTACACCCCTACCCAAAGCCCCTTTCCAGGTGTTTCCCCTCATCAGCAAACCTGTGCTCCCTCTCACATATCAGTGCTCCCGGGGTAACTTTCCCGTCTGTGGGGCTCCCTCCTCACCATGTGGTCCTCCTCCGCTGTCACCCTTTTGCCTGGATAGGCCGGTCATTTTCTCGTTATCATCATCACCCCAGACCCACATTTGTCCTCTGCTTTCCTGTTTCCAGTTAAACCACGTGCTATCAGGAATCCCAGGTCACACTGGGCTTTGGTTGCCAGAGAGGAAAATGACAGCAGTGGGGGGAGGTGGGATTCCCACTGAGCAGCCTCGTGGACTTGGCCAGAGATATTCTGGGGGTGGGTTGAAAGCTGTGAAGACCCTGGGGGCAGATGGCGTGGGCGGGCGAAGTTCGTGGCAGCGCATTTTCCTTCCTTGCCCTGTGCTTTCCTCTCACAGCTGCGGGTCCTCAGAGCCCTAACATTCCAGAGCTAATTTTAGGTTCTTGGGACTGGCTTGTTCTAAGTGACCCCGGCCCCGCCTTTCCCCTCCGCCCAGCATATTCATTCCGGCCTCTGGCTCACACAATCCACACTCACTTGGGGGCTCTCTGGCTTTCACTCAAATCAGAGAGGAGTAATTGTGACCCAGGTCCCCCCACCAGCTTAAAGACCCTCAGGAAACAGGAAACTGAATAGAGGGGGCGTGGGATGGGAATCCTGCAAAGACAAAAGAGGGTGGGAGGAGGGGGAGCCACTTCCTGCCTCCCGAATAAGGAGATAGCGTTTATGGCATCAGTCATGAGCTCACAATCTTCTCAGAGCCTTGGAGAGAAGGACTAGAAGGAAGGATGAAGGAGCAGGAATGTGAATGAAGACAGATTGGTGGATGCCTGCAGTCTCTCCACTCCCCCCCACCACCCGACTCAATATTTGTACAGCACGTGAACCTGAGCCTACCTACAAAAGTGGCCATGGTCAGAGTCTCATTGGGTTCTCCAATCACAAAGTAGATCTTTAAGCTGGGAGAGACAGATGTCATTTTCTCTGTCTGTCTTAACTCCACAGCAGGGAGAACCAAGGCCCAGAGACAGAAGTGACTTCCTCAAGGTTGGATCTGAATTCGAGATTATGTGCAGCCAGAGCTGGACTGAGGCTAGACTAGAATTGGGCTTTCTGGCCTCCAACTCAGAGTTCTGGTTCGTTTCTTGTCATTTGAGAGCAGGTTGCCACATCCTTGATCACCATCAGCACCATCAGGTGCCTCCCGCCCAAACATGCTTCTTCAGCACAGCCTTTGCCTGCTCTTTACAGAGGTGAAGTGGAAACTCAGAGAGGAAGTGAGCTACATGGGGAGTGATCCGGCCACCTGCCAGGGGCCGGGACAGGGAGCCGTGAGCGACTTACGGAGAAAAAGGGACACTGTTTCTCTGCTCACTTCTTGTTTCTGCCAGTTTATCAGGAAAGCTGACTAAGAACTGAGTCTTCAAAGATTCCCACTGGGGAGGAACCTTCCAGTGGCTCCATGAGGACCTCCCGGTCTCCCAGCCACTGGTGACTCCAGTCACTTCTCCTGATGTCCTGGGTCTCCAGGCAGTACCACATGGCTAACAGCCTGCAGACAAGACTGCCTATATTTGAGTCCCTGCTCTTCATCAGTTTCCACACCTGAAAAATGGGAGTATAGGGCTCTCGTTAAAATTAAATGAGTTCACGTAATCTATGCAATGTAAAAATTCAACAAACAGTACTCATAAGGTTAGAGCACTTTATTAAATTACTGTATGTATGTTATAAATAAAAAGATTAAATAAGTTCATACATTTAAATTAGTACATAATTTAAAACTCTTAGTGTCTAGCACGTGATACTTACTGTTATTGTAAGTAGGATTATTTAACTCTGGTCTCTCTAAGGACCAGCCTTGCTAAGGTTCTGTTCCAGACTGTGTCAATAAAGTGACTATTGGACTAAAGCAAGTCACACAAATTTTTTTAATTTAAACTAAACTAGTTTAGTGCATATAAGAGTTATATTTATAGTATATTGTAGTCTAGTATGTGCAATAATGGCATTATATCTAAAATAAAAAGCTCTGTTTATTGCTGAAAAATGCTAACTGTCTTCTCAGCCTCCATCAAGTGATAATCTTTTTGCTGGTGGAAGGTCTTGCCTTAGTGGTGGCTGCAGACGATAAGGGTGGTGGTTGCTGAAGTGACAGCAACTTCTTAAAATAAGACTACAAAGAAATTTGCCCCATCAACTGACTCTTCCTTTACTCGAACACTTAAGAGGCCATTGCAGGGTTATTAATTGGCCTAATTTCAGTAGTATTGTGTCTCAGAATAGGGAGGCACAGCGGGGAAGGACAGAGATGAGGGAATGGCTGGTCAGTGGAGCAGTCAGAACCCCCACAGCATTTATTGAGTTCACCATCTCATATGGTTAAGTATTCGTGTGTGCATGCATGCTCAGGTCCTTCAGCTGTACCTGACTCTTCGTGACCCTATAGATTGTAGCCTGCTAAGTCCCTCTGTCCATGGGATTCTCCAGACAAAATGCTGGAGTGAGTTGCCATGCCTTCCTCCAGGGGACCTTCCTGACCCAGGGATTAAACCCATGTCTCCTGCATTGGAGGAGAATTCTTTACCCACTTAGACTCCTGGGAAGCCCATGGTTGCAATATGTAGTGTCTCAAAACAATTATAATAATAACATCAAAGATCACCAATCACAGATCACCATAGGAGATATAATAATTGTGGAAAAGTACGAATATTGTAAGGATTAACAAATGTGACACAGAAACATAAAATGATCAAATGGAAAAAATGGGGCTGATAGATCTGCTCAACCCAGAGTTGCCACAAACCTTCAATTTGTAAAAGACACTATCTGAAAGTGCAATAAACGAGGCGTGCCTGTAATGATAATCTCCCGTTTAACTGATGCTTTCCAGTTTACCAGGCACTTTCCCACACCTTCTCTCCATTTCAGTTATCACAGCAATGCTTTAAGATGGCTTTTGTTCTCTCCCACTTTATGGATGAGGAAGCTGTGGCTCCACAGACAGAGTTGACCTACCCTAGTCATCCTGTACGTGCAGAAATGGGACATGCCCCATGTGACTCTCAGGCAAGGGCTTTTACCCTACCTTGATCTGCCCGTCACCAACTACGTTCTCATATCCTACCCGACTTCCTAGTTAGACAGCAGGTCCCTGACCCTGGTGCTGTCTCTGTCCTTAGGGAAGTGACCTATGCAAGGTCCCACGGCTTAACACGCCAAAGCTGAAACAGAATCCACATCTCATGAATTTCCAGTCTGACACTATTTCCTCCACAACCTTTTATCTCATTTGGCCTCTTTCCAATTTAGATGCATTATTACAAAGAGAAAGAGTTTAGTGTTTGTTTTCCCCACTGAATTAAAAGAACCAAACCCATTGCATCAGGAATTGTAATTTATCCCAGCCTGAGGACACAGGGCATGAAGGTTCAATCCATATTCCACAGCTACTACCAGAGAGCCAGGTCATCTCTCTTCCACCATAGAGTTCAAACCCCTGCCTCATTTCTTCCTCAGGAAGATGGCTTGCCACCACGAGGTGGGGGAAACCAATGCTGAGAGACCCATCCAGGCCCTTGCTGTGGAGAACAGGCATGGGGGCAGGTGCTGAGTCCATACTCCAGATGTGTCCATCCTTCAGAAGCCCCGCAGGACTCTGTGACCTGGTCCTCCTCTCCCCTCACTCCTGCCCTGAGAGTATCCTAATACAGTTATTTTAAGGAAAGTTCCACAGGCAAAACCTCACAGGGACTCTGATGTTTGAGGGTTTGGTTCTTCCTGCCTCCCAGTGGAGACAGGTTTTGAGGTTGTTTCGCTGAATCACTTGGCAAAAAGTAAATAAATGGAGGAAGGAAACTTTGCTTTAAAGGAATTCTGTTGCCTCCCAAAAAACAAAGCAGCTGTCATCACCAAAGGAATCTGCAGGACTTGACCTCTCTGGGACTCTGCTTCAGTT
>SJYV01009348.1:0-114301 GCA_006410875.1 Neotragus pygmaeus | reverse complement strand
ATAAGAGAGGAGAATCCTGAAATGTTCTGATTCTTTTGCAGACACTGAGCCTCTACTATGACACTGCCTCTGAACCGTTGAATTGCTTTATAAGTTGTCAGCCTGTCTAAACTTACATACTGGTTTCACTATTTTAAATCATAGATCAATTCAGTAGTTCAATTCAGTAACTGTATACTGAACATCCATTATGTAAAAGACATTCCAGTCTAAAGAAATAGACAGCAAAACTCTGTGGTGCCCAATACTGCCACTTCCAAAAGAGAGNATACTGGTTTCACTATTTTAAATCATAGATCAATTCAGTAGTTCAATTCAGTAACTGTATACTGAACATCCATTATGTAAAAGACATTCCAGTCTAAAGAAATAGACAGCAAAACTCTGTGGTGCCCAATACTGCCACTTCCAAAAGAGAGTCTGGTTTTTCAACAAATTGAGTTGAATTTGTGCCATAGGAAATGAAGTTTATCTATGCACATACTAATTAAAATATTACAAAAGAAAAATACCTTAATTTAAAGCAAATAATATTTGATTAAATTAGTCAAAACTACTAAAACAATCTGAACTTGGAGAAATCACCTCAATTATTTTTAATGTATTTTAAGAAGCAGAGAGTGACACTTGTAGTCACTCATCTATACTAAAATCCTGATGTTTTCAAACTAAATTCCACATCCTTAGATTTGATTAGAAACATCAGGCTATTGTAGGTTAGACGAGTGAACACATTCTTTGGAGGAAAATAAGGGAGTGGCTCCAGTCTTGGCTAGGTCAGCCAAAAGCTAAAGGGAGGAACGAGAAGGGAGCAAGAATCAAAAGTTATTAAACCATATTGTATGCATTTAAAAAGCATATTTTATATTATTTTTTCCAGGTAGAAAGAAGAAAAATCTGGTAACAATTTACACTGATATTTAGATCCATTCATGAGAGTGTTAGTTAATTTGAAGTAATAATAAGTGTACCAAGTTTGTAGTTATTTTATAAAATTTTATGAATATATAATTTTAAGTTTTGAACTGTAACATGAGCCTCAGTTTTTTAACCCCTGTGAAACGTGGACTGAGGCCTTACTCTCCAACTTCTGCAAACATACAGTGATAATACACAAATCTCCATGCTCATAGAATCACCTTGCCTACCTGCAAGAACATTGCTGCCTATGAGTCACTTTAAATTGTAGTTTGCCCCAGGAGCAGCAGGGCTGGATTTGAGTTGCCAAGTCTGCCAGAGATCCACAGATACAGTACTAATATTTCTATGAGGTCACTCCCAAGATGACATTGGATGTTGATAAATCTCAAGCATCAACTTATACCTTTATTCTGCTCTTCCAAAATAAAAAGGAGCACTTTTCCCCATGTTATGCCCATTTAGGACATCCAACAAAAGCTTGCTTAAGACAAAGTATATTACAGAAATTATCAAAACTGTTCTGTCAATGGTTCTTAGAAGGCGAGTCAGAAGAATGCAGCTGGTCCAGTTTTCCCAACCACAATGCTTATGGTTTCTAGTTCACCTTCTGAGGGCATCACTGTTACCTAGGACCTGGTGAAATCAGAAATGTGCCACTCTGGAATAGATTTGAAAAACTACCTTTGGACTCTGTAGCAGATGTACAACATGTCTACTCTGATAAAGTAAGGAAACAACACTCATATGAATCATTAAACTTGGTAAATAGGCAGCATACTAAACCAAATTTGCCTCTATTTTAAAAGATTATACCTTGAGCAGATTCTTCAAATTATGCAAAGAGCCTCCATCTTCTAGCACTGAAATACAATGCCAAGGCACCTGGGTTAGAATTAACATAACTCATGAACCTACGCTTGAACTTCCTTTGCTCTACCAGCTGTCCCTGTGTCTGCATCTGGCTCACCATCATAATTTCTTCCTTTGGTTGACTTTTCTCTAGGAAATTGCCTTTTCTTGCTCCAGGCAATCAACTTCACATATGTAAACAAGTTCTTGAAATCATTTTAGTATGTTTGTATCATAGTAGTTACACTAACTCAAATTATTTATTCATTAGTTCCAATACAAATTAGTGGATATAGATAGTTACAAGCAGGGATGGTATATCACCTGTGTGTGTGCTTAGTAGCACAGCCATGTCCGACTCTTTGTGATCCCATGGGCTGTAGCCCACCAGGTTCCTCTGTCCATGGCGATTCTTCAGGCAAGAATACTGGTGTGGGTTGTCATTTCCTTCTCCAGGGGATCTTTCCAACCCAGGGATCAAACCCAGGTCTCCAGCATTACAGGTGGATTCTTTACCATCTGAGCCAGCAGTATATCACCTAGTTCCATTAGTCGGAGAATATTGATATGAATGTGGTGGTCAGGAAAATTGAAGAGGTGTAGTTACAGTGCCAGGAGTAGATAATAAGAGATCACAGAAGCTGAAGGTGATACATTCAAATGTGTGGGATCCAAGAAAAAGATGTCTTGGAACAGAAACAAACAAAAAAACAACATATTGTGAAATTTTATTATGTCATGTACAAAATATAGATTATGGGTATTATATAATGTATAAACATAGGAACTTTTTTAACTGGAGGATAATTGTTTTACAATGTTGTGTTGGTTTCTTCCCTTCAACACAAATCAGTCATAATTGTATATATACATACATATGTCTGCCTGCATGCTCAGTTACTTCAGTTGTGACCGATTCTTGACAAATCTATGGACCATACCCAGCAGACTCTTCTGTCCATTGGATCCTCAAGGCAAGAACACTGGAGTAGGTTGCTATTTCCTTCTCCTATATATAACTCATATATATCCTATATCTATCTATCTATACACCTGTCCCTGTTGAGCCTCCCTTTCCCCCCCACCCCACTCCTCTAGGTCATCACAGAATACTCTAGGTCATCACAGAGTACTGGGCTGGACTCCCTGTGTCATACAGCAGCTTCTCATTTGTTATCTGTTTTACACATGATAATGTATATATGCCAGTACTACTTTCTCAGTTTGTCCTACCCTCTCCTTCCCCGCTGAGTCCACAGGTCCATTCTCCATGTGTGTGTCTCCATTATTTCCCTGCAAATAGATTCATTGGTACTATTTTTCTGGATTCCATATAAATGTGTTAATAAATAATACTTGTTTTTCTTTTTTCTAACTAACTTCACTCTGTATGACAGTCTGTAGGTCCATCCACATATCTACAAATGTCCCCATTTCATTCCTTTTTATGGCTGTGGAATAGTTCATTGTCTATATGTATCACATCTTCTTTTTCCGTTCCTCTGTTGGTGAACATTTAGGTTGCTTCTGTATCTTCACTACTGTAAACAGTGGTGCAATAAACATTGGAGTGCATGTGTCTTTTTGAATTATGGTTTTTCTCCGAGTATATGCCCAGGAGTTGATTGCTGGATCATATAGTAGTTTTATACCTAGATTTTTAAGGAATTCCCATACTGTTCTCTGTAGTGCCTGTATCAATTTACATTCCCACCAGCAGGAGAGTAAGATTCCCTTTTCTCCACACCCTCTCCAGCATTTGTTGTTTGTAGTTTTTTTGATGATGGCCATTCTGATCGATGTGACTCATTGTAGTTTTGATTTGCATTTCTCTAATAATGACTGATATTGAGCATATTATCATGTGTTTATTGGCCATCTGCATGTTTTCTTAGGAGAAATGTCTGTTTAGCTCTTATGCCCATTTTTTAATTGGGCTGTTTGTTTTTTCTGATATTGCACTGTATGAGCTGCTTATGTATTTTGGAGATTAATCCTTTGTCAGGTGCTTTGTTTGTAATTATTTTTTACCATTCTGAGGATTCTCTTTTCCTCTTTTTTATAGTTTCCATTGCTGTGCAAAAGCTTTTAAGTTTGATTAGGTCCCATTTGTTTATTTTTGTTTTTATTTCCATTACCCTATGAGGTGGGTCAAAGAGGATTTTGTTGTGATTTATGTCACGGAGTGTTCTGCCTCTGTTTTCCTCTAAAAGTTTTATAGTTTCTGGCCTTACATTTAAGTCTTTGGTCCATTTTGAGTTTATTTTTGTGAATGGTGTTAAGAAGTGTTCTAATGTCATTCTTTTACACATAGCTGTCCAGTTTTCCCAGCACCACTTATTGAAGAAGTTGCCTTTTCTCCACTGTATAGTCTTGTCTCCTTTGTCAAAGATAAGGTGCTCATAGGTGAATGGGAGAAAGTGTTTTGATATAAATTACCAAGAAGTCTATTGACAGTTTAACAGAAATGTTTGGCTTCTTTGACTTGTGATTAATTTTCAGAAGATGCCTCTTCATTTACTTTTTGTTGTATTTATGTTCTACTTCTTTTCAGCAAAGGTTATTATATTATTTGAAAGAAACATCAGCTTCCTCAGAGTAAAATGGAATCAAGTGGAATATTGAGGAGAAAGAAAATACATCTTCAGAGTATTTGGATTCATTTGAAATTTTTCCTGGCATTGTTTTTTTCTTTTAGAATGTTTCCATGTTAGATAATTCCAGCTTTTACTAGTTTTTATTTATTTACTTATATATCAACACAAGTACTCTTATCTACCAATGTATTGATTGAGGTTATTCCAGACCAAACAGTGCCCGTAAATCTCCAGGTGAGTCCTTCATGAATGAAGGGAAAACTGCTCACCAGATTCAGCCTATTTTTTCAACCTGGCAAATTGTGAGCTAACTCAATAGCTCTTATTTTAAACCACTAAATTTCCAGGGTGACATATTCAGTTCAGTTCAGTTCAGTCGCTCAGTCGTGTCTGACTCTTTGTGACCCCATGGACTGCAGCATGGCAGGCCTCCCTGTCCATCACCAACTCCCTGAGTTTACTCAAACTCAAGTCCATTGAGTCAGTGATGCCATCCTGCCATCTCATCCTCTGTCATCCCCTTCTCTTCCTGCCTTCAATCTTTCCCAGGATCAGGGTCTTTTCCAATGAGTCAGTTCTTCACATCAGGTGGGTGAAGTATTAGAGTTTCACCTTCGGCATCAGTCCTCTGAAAAAATTATTATAATTATATAAATAATTAGTCCTCTTAAATAACAATAGAAAATGAAATCTCAATGATTCATTTTTGATATTAGGCTATGACTCGAATAGACGGGAAATTGTGTAGAAATAAGGCAATTATTAGATTTCTATGATGACATGGATAGACAAATTGAGGAACTCATTTCTGTGTTCTTCTCTTCATTATGTATCTTGGCTCCAAATAGGAGCATTTCATATGCAAATTATTAATGCTCAGGTGATTGCTCATTTCTGGTTAGTTAAGGTCATCTGGCTTTGTATTCAGTCTCATTTTTGAGGCTGGCATAGCTAACCTTTAATGTAAATTAGCAACTGAAAACTATTAGCTTCCAAGTTGCAGCAAGATTGTATCTGGCCAAACTTCTCAGTTCTGTTCTCAGAGTGAATGAGAAAAAATGCCATAGGAAATCCTGCTGATCTGGAGGAGTGTGTGCTTTGCATTATGACCAGTATCAATTGTGGGCATAGAGTGTGTCACATTTCTGTCTCCATTTTCAGAGGAATTGTTAGAGACTAAATGTGACTATCATATAATACCAAAGTTGAAATACAAAAAGATTTTTGGATTGAACTAACCGCCACTGTCAGCTTTTCTAATCTGTTGTTACATATTTGAAGACCTACTAATGATCATATTTTTCTAAGTGAACAGGTAATTCTTTTCCTTTTAGTAAATTAGAATAAAGAATTATATAAGTGTAACATAGCAGTATCAACACAGAACACAGTAACTTTCATCTCAACTAATCTAATTTATACAAATCTGGAGAAACTCTGGACCAAATAATTTTTTCTAAAACATCAGTTGCATACAGAAAAGCTTGAAATAAAAATTTCTTCTTAGACGGTTTTAGTCATTTCCCTAATTCCAGTACCCATAAATGCATGTAACTTGGCAAAACATTTTGGAATGATTTTCCATTTTAGTTTCCATCGTGGGAAGATATTTTTTCAAAAGACTGAAGACTTGGTACTCTGCTGCTGCTGCTAAGTCACTTCAGTCGTGTCCGACTCTGTGTGACCCCATGGACGGCAGCCCACCAGGCTTCCCCGTCCCTGGGATTCTCCAGGCAAGAACACTGGAGTGGGTGGCCATTTCCTTCTCCAATGCATGAAAGTGAAAAGTGAAAGTGAAGTCACTCAGTCGTATCCGACTCTAGCAACCCCATGGACTGCAGCCCACCAGGCTCCTCCATCCATGGGATTTTCCAGGCAAAAGTACTGGAGTGGAGTGCCATTGCCTTCTCCACTACAGTACTTAAAATACATTCCAGAATAGCATAGCACAGTATGAATGATCAAATAGATTTTCCAATACCCTAACTTTTTAAAAAATTATTTATATTTTCATTATATGAAACATATATAGTATGATACATAATAACTCAAAACATTTGTGTTTTAAAGATAATTACATGTATCTGTTGACCCAGGTATAGAATGAAGACTCCTTGACCTGGGAACTGCACAGCATAGGAAATGTTTGACCATGGGAATTGCAGTTGTCAGTTGGCAAGGATATATTTGCCATCTGTCATCTACCATGTTTCTGTTTGGTGCTGCCCACTGGAACATTCAGAGTGGCTTTTCACATTAAAATCCTCCCCCAGTTGTGATCTCCCCAAGTCATTGTTTTTCAGCTATTACAGTGCATATCTATTAAATAAATCCTTCCTACTACCATAGATTTGATTGATGGGAAAGTGTGTTGTGTTAGTCACTCAGTCATGTCTCACTCTGTGACCCTTTTGCCAGGTTCCTCTGTCCATGAAATTCTCCAAACAAGAATACTGGAGTGGATAGCCACTCTCTTCTCCAGGGGATCTTCCTGACCCAGGGATCGAACCTGGGAAAGCACTTTGAGTGATTTCTACAAAGCAGAAGATGTGCAAGCAGCAGAAAGGGTCATTATAGCCGGTACATTTTTAAAGAAATGGTAGATTTCTTTTTTGATATTTGGAGGAGGAGAGCAGTTTGATACCAGTTTTCCATCCACTGAACTATGAACTGTTGAGTGTACAATAATAATAGCAGCCAGTATATTTTTTCCAATAATCTTTATATGCTCACTTCTCTTTATTTCAGAGAGATTAGTTTCTTACCAAATTGTATTAAAAAGCCATATATCTGTATCATGCTCTATGCTGTGGCTCTACTGAATTTTCTTCATAAGGCATTGTCTAAATGTTAATATTTTGTTGATGTTAAGTCTCTAAGTTATGTCCAACTCTTTGTGATCCCATGGACTATAGCACACCAGGCTCTTCCTCCACTATCTTCCAGAGTTTGCTCAAATTCATCTCCATTGAGTTGGTGATATATCCAACCATTTCATCCTCTGTCACCTCCTGCTCTTCTTTCCCTCAGTCTTTCCCAGTTCAGTGTCTTTTCCAATGAATCGGCTCTTCACATCACATAGCCAGAGTATCAGAGCTTCAGCTTCAGCAACAGTCCTTCCAATGAATAATCAGGGTTGATTTCCTTTAACATTGACTGGTTTGATCTTGCCATCCAAGGGACTCTCAATAGTCTTCTCCAGCATCACAATTTGAAAGCGTCAATTCTTCAGTGCTCAGCCTTCCTCTATGGTCTGATTCTCAAATCTGTACATGACTACCAGAAAAAACATAGCTTTGACTATATGGAATTTTGTCAGCAAGGTGATGTCTCTACTTTTCAACATGCTGTCTATATTTGTCATAGCTTCCAAGGAGCTAGCATCTCTTAATTTCCTAACTGAAGTCAACATCCACCGTGATTTTGAAGCCCAAATAAAATCTATAGCTGTTTCCCCTTTTCCCCCATTTATTTGCCATGAGGTGAGGGAACTAGATGCCATGATCTCAGTTTTGTTTTTTAATGTTTGGAAGGGAAGTCCTACTTAAGTATAATTTAGAATTCAGAATGTAAGTGTCTACTCAAACATAGGACCTCATCACCCAGGAATGTCTGCACTATTTGGTATTTGTGGAAGTTTGTTTTATGTGTGATATTAAATAAAGCTGTAGCTGAAAGATAGAAATGCATAAGAGGATTTACTCATTGAAAATTACTTATTAATCTCTACCATGTTTTATTAATGCTGGGAATCAGAACCTTTGCTACCCAATTTCAGAGAATCCAATGTGAATAGTATTCACTGGACTCGTACCGTGGTAGCCCTGGTAAGGAACACTATGCTATATAAATATACAAGGATTCTTCCCTTATAAATAAAGAGTTCAGAGGGGGAAGACAGATAAGAAGCTAGGGAAAATGAAATTACTAACTACCATGATAGAAGTATAGAGAATTATGAGCTCATACATATTCTCATGTTCTAAGACATTCTACAAGTCAGGAAATGCTTCCCCAGGAAAGCAATGTTTATCCTCATTCCTGAATGTTTCTTATTGATAAACCAAAACTAAAAGGAGCTGCATTCAGGTAGGGCTCCAGGCACTCACTGTGCTATGTCGGAGCACAAATGACAGGACACAACAGAGGAAAGAGACATCATTCCCATAGGTAACTCTGGAGCCCAAATCTTTCCTTTTAAAAAATTTTGGGAAAATGCCAGTGACCAGGTGCCTCCCCTTAAGATATTGCCTGACAGTATTCATTAACAAGAGGCTGGAGTAAAGGGAAGAGAACTGAGACAGAGGGCTCCAAGAAGTAACCAGCCAACATTTTCAGATATCTCACACTAGGAGGGAAAGTGGTATCTTGCCATTGAGAGACAGCTCATGTGATTTGGTCATTAATATTAATGAATCCTTGTCTGAACCCACAGGCTTGTGAGGTCAGCATACATTCTGGGTAGACTGCTATAACAAAGAGGGTGTATTCCTAAAGCACTTTAACTTGGGAAATCCTTTCATATAAAAGAGAATCAACACACCTTAATTTGAGGGTGCTTTTAACATATAGATTTCTTTGTGGCTGCTCAATTCTAGTCTTTCAGGGAATAGCTAATTGCCAGATCACCTGGAAACTGCAACTCTATAACCTCCTCTTTGCTGAAGAGAGGCACACAGATCCCTCTAAATCATTTCCAGTTTAAGAGCCCAGGTAACACTTTCACAACTTTGAAGTTACATGGATTATGAAACACAGGAGTATAAATCCCCTTCATGTATTTATTCTGTGTTGTGTCCTTTTCCTCCTTGTCTACCACATGCCCAGGCGAAGCAAAGAAAAAATCTGAAATTCTCCTCATCTCTATTACTCAAAGATTGATTTTGCTAAAGTATTGTAACTTTATTTGCCGATTAAATGCCAATCAAGTTATCACTAGAATATAGTTTTAATAAGATGTTTCTAAAGTAGATTTTTTTTAAAGTATGTGACTTTGAGTGTCACCACTTGGTACCTCATTAAGTCTTTATAAAGATATACCAAAGCCATGATAACGTGAGGATAATACATAAAACAAAGAGTGGTTGTCATAACTGGCAGCATGGACAGCATTCTTCAATGGATTCAGTTCATTTAATTAATATTTATCAAGAGCCCAGACGGAGCCTGGCAGTCTATGAAGTGCCAGCCATTCCCACCCTCACTGCCTTTTTGCCATCTGCTACACATGGAAATGGCAAGCAACCAGCCACCGCAGAATGAGAAAATGTTGTTTGCTGATCTGTTTCTCTTCTGCTTCTAATTCCTTGGCAGTCTCTAATTTCTCACATGCTTTGAACTTACATATAAATTATACTCAAAGGTAGAAGATTTTAATTTCTAAATATGTTTGTCTATAGAGTAGTTTTAGGGTTTTCTTTTTTCCTTTAGACTCTAGTGAATCCTAGATTTACTATTAGTGGGTTTGCATGTCTCTAATGATATCTGAAAATGATCTATAAAATGGTTTCCTCACAGCATCATGGTAGTCAAGAGATACATTATATATAGAGTTTAACGGTAGAGAGAGTAAAGTTCTTCACCTGACAATTTCACTAAGACATCAAAACCAAAACCTTCGCAACTTTTCAAGTCGTATGGGCAGTCTCAAAATTTATTCTAAATCAGAGCTCACGTTTGATTCCCCTGCCATCCTTCTTTTGCTACTCTATAGATTTCCCCAACACAGAAACAGAACATGCACAGTCTTTAGTATTCCAAGCATTGAATAATTCATCCTTCAAGTGAGCATCATAGGATTGCCTATAGCCAGGCATTGTCATTGCCCAAATAATGGCCTTCCAAATCCTAGTTTTCTCTCACTTGTAATTCATCTGCTGAATAGTACTTTGAATCCTGCTGCTGCTGTTAAGTCGCTTAAGTCGTGTCCGACTCTGTGCGACCAGAGAAGGCAACCCAGCAGGCTCCCCCGTCCTGGGATTCTCCAGGCAAGAACACTGAAGTGGGTTGTCATTTCCTAGCCTGTTCTAACTCTAAAACTCTGAATTAGATGCTCTANTTTTAATTTCTAAATATGTTTGTCTATAGAGTAGTTTTAGGGTTTTCTTTTTTCCTTTAGACTCTAGTGAATCCTAGATTTACTATTAGTGGGTTTGCATGTCTCTAATGATATCTGAAAATGATCTATAAAATGGTTTCCTCACAGCATCATGGTAGTCAAGAGATACATTATATATAGAGTTTAACGGTAGAGAGAGTAAAGTTCTTCACCTGACAATTTCACTAAGACATCAAAACCAAAACCTTCGCAACTTTTCAAGTCGTATGGGCAGTCTCAAAATTTATTCTAAATCAGAGCTCACGTTTGATTCCCCTGCCATCCTTCTTTTGCTACTCTATAGATTTCCCCAACACAGAAACAGAACATGCACAGTCTTTAGTATTCCAAGCATTGAATAATTCATCCTTCAAGTGAGCATCATAGGATTGCCTATAGCCAGGCATTGTCATTGCCCAAATAATGGCCTTCCAAATCCTAGTTTTCTCTCACTTGTAATTCATCTGCTGAATAGTACTTTGAATCCTGCTGCTGCTGTTAAGTCGCTTAAGTCATGTCCAACTCTGTGTGACCAGAGAAGGCAACCCAGCAGGCTCCCCCGTCCCTGGGATTCTCCAGGCAAGAACACTGGAGTGGGTTGTCGTTTCCTAGCCTGTTCTAACTCTAAAACTCTGAATTAGATGCTCTATTTGCTTACAGTGATGGGTTTTCCCCACAGTTGATGTTTCCCCACAGTTCTGCAGCACCCCTGGGTACTGTCATCTGCTGAAGGACTGAGATTCTGCCTTTGCATTATTACACCCCTCTTCCTCATTGCCAGATTCATTTTGTTGTCTAGCTTTATGAGAGTGCTCTTCAAGGCTGTCTCACTTCGGCCATACAGCTCCTTGTTGCCATGCTTTTTCCAAGAATTGCACTTACTTTTCTGATGAATTGTGCTTAATGGGATATTGCTTTCACTTGTTCCTGATGTTCTCAGAGAAGAGGATCTGAATTAATTTAAAAAACATAATCATCATGGGATATATCTGACTCTCTATGTTTCAGAGAGAGAGGGATTTCCAAGGTCAGGTGAATCAAAGATTGAGTGTAACACAGATTCCTTTTCCCACCCTTAGTTTTACCATCAACTACTGGACAGAGGAGCCTGGCAGGCCACAGTCCATGGGGTCGCAAGAGTCAAACACAACTTCACCACCACCACAACTAAACCACCACCACCACGATTCTCAGGACTGTAGTTAAATTAATCATTACATTTGAGGGAGTGAAGAACACTGTCTTAAATTTTTCATAGGAAAGGAATACACAGAATATTCTATCTGTATTTTATTCCGCCACTAGTGACAGATTGTCTTTTAGCTTATTCTGACCCTTTGAATCACTCAATTTTCTTTGCAAATTCTCTCACCAAATCAGTCTTATTCTGGCTTCTAAGAACTTATGTAATGGTTTGTATAATCTGCTATCTTCCCTGGTCTCTTTCTCATGAGTCACAATTTCTGGGCACTTGAGAAACAAGTTTTCAAAAAATCTTAATTTTCATTTTTATAATTACTTAAATGGTGAGTAACATTTATTTCACCACTGTGGCCAATGTAGTATCAGTTCAGTTCAATTCAATTGCTCAGTCGTGTCCAACTCTTTGCAACTCCATGGACTGTAGCACTCCAGACTTCCCTGTCCATCACCAACTCCCAGAGCTTACACAAATTCATGTCCATCTCGTGGGTGACGCCATCCAACTATCTCATCCTCTGTCATCCCCTTCACCTCCCAATTTCAATCATTCCTAGATTCAGGGTCTTTTGGAATGAGTCAGTTCTTTGCATCAGGTGGCCAAAGTATTGGCATTTCAGCTTCAGCATCAATCTTTCCAATGAACATTTAAGTCTGATTTCCTTTAGGATGAACTGGTTGGATNTTGAGTCTGATTCTTTTGTGACCCAATGGACTGTATGTAGCCCGCCAGACTCCTCTGTCCATGGAATTTTCCAGACAAGAATACTGGAGTGGGTTGCCATTTCCTTCTCTAGGGGATCTTTCCGACCCACGGATGGAACCCACATCACCTGCATTAGCAGGCAGATTTTTTTTTTTAATCACTGAGCAACTAGGGAAGCTTCCCCTCTTCTTTTTTTTTTTAATCTTATGCAAGTTAAAAAGTCACCAATCTCATTTGGATGCTGTAATAAAATAAAGTTCCTCACAGTATATGCCTAAAACCAAGTGCAATGCAAGACACATCATTGTCACTTAATAAATGTTTCTCATCATATCTCATTTACTGCTTTCTGATCTCTCAAGCCTTTACTTTTAAATTCTATTTGCAATTCAGAAAAACACTTCATCTGATTAGATAATAAAGATTAGTCTATATCTGCAGAAAAATATGCACAATACCATGCTTCTTTCCCTCTTGCTAAAATGTTCAAACTTTGCAGCAAGAAAATGGGGTGCCAGACACTAGCCAATAAGGCAACTTTGTGCAAACTAGAAAAAAGATGCTCCTTCTGGGTAAATGAACTAAAAAGAGACATCCTCTGGTACTCAGACTAAAGCTACAACCCTAGGACTAAACTTCAGGAGTCTTAAAATCTGGCCTGCATGCGTCATCTCCAATAATACACTGATTTTGACTACCTTCAAAACTTGCATGCCTTTCCTACCTTTCATTTAACCTCTTTCTATATGTAATACTTTACAGACCTCCAGTGCGTATTAGACTCCCTGTATGCCAAGACTATCACAGTTGTTTGTTGAAAGCAAACAGACAGTCTAGGGTCTAATCACACTCACAGATCACAGAACTCACACAGGGAGAGAAGGAGCTTTGTCTGGGTAGTAGCTATAGGCCTGCTCGTGACTATTTTCCTTAATGCAATCATTCTAAACATAGTATTGACCCCTGGGGATACAGTTCCTGTCCTTAGGGGCCTTACATAGGGTAGTCAACTTTTGAGCAAATAAGTGTGATAAGGGAAGATATTATAGGCCATATTATATATTACTTAAAATCGTTCATTTTTCATGTGGGCCTCCCAGTGGCTCAGTGGTAACATATCTGCCTGCAGTGCAGATCAGTTTCGATCTCTGCATGGGGAAGATTCCCTGGAGAAGAAAATGGCAACCCATTCCAGTATTCTTGCCTGGGAAATCCTAGAGGAGCCTGGCAGGTTACAGCTGGGTCACGCAACAGTCAGATATGACTTAGTGGCTAAATAAAAACAACAAACAATATGTATATACACACACATTATACATTATATATACACACACACATAAACACATCACTCACACTTGTGCATCAAAGTAAGAGATTTTCAGAAAGGACTCTGAGGCTAAAAATGATGAGACATAATATCTATTAACAGAAAAAATGATATTCTCACCCCCACAGAACAAGCCAAAGCTCTCTTCATTTACTTACATGTTTTGGGTCTTTGGAATCCAGACTATCAATAACTCTTTGGAGGTCCTTGATCTCCTCCTGCTTTTCAGCAATTTTTCCTCTTTGCTTTTCCATCTGCATTTCTAGATCAAGAGCTTCCTGGCGTAATTTATTTAGAAGTTGTATCCTGCCACTCAGCTGCTTGAGAAGAAAGTCTTTCTCTGCTTCTGAAAGCTAACTCCCCCCACACCCCAATACACTATTAGCAAAGGACGGAAACACTGATTTTCAAATTTATAGAAAACAACTAGTACAATTTTAAAACAGTATAATTGCATGCTCTACCAGATTTCTTAGTAAAAGAAAAATGTAAGAGTTATCTCTGCAACCCATTCATATCTTACACTTTTATCTTTATTACACGTAAAAATGTTTATTTTATAAGAGCTTATGAGAAAATAAATGCAGGTAGTAATGAAACTTTTCATTCTAGTACAAATAACATAAATTATTAATAATAATAACCATAGCCTTAATGGTAGTTGACTTTAGCACTTACCCTTGTATTAGAATATAAAACTAACTGACAGTGTAATGAAAAGCCTTTATTATAAGGCTTTATTATATTTAAAAATATAAATATTTTAAAAATATTTAAATAACTCACTTAAAATATCTTTTTCCTAAGTACATTTTATAAGGATCTATTTACTTACATATTTTGTATATTATTTACTTCTATCAATTTATCTATATAAAGCTTTGGCCAGTGCTGTTTTAAAACATTCTTATTTAATTATTCTTATAAATTCTCATAAGCCACTCTTGACAGCTCTGTCTGCTCATCTCCCACTTTCAGTCCTTCTTTAAGGCCCGCCACTTCTCCTGCCGGACTTTCACCAAGTCTCCTTTCTCTCCATGACTACCATCACCTTTGTGGTCCAAGCCATTGTCATACCTTGTCTGTACCAGACAACAGCCTCCAGACCACTGTACTCATCTCCACTCTTTCCACCTCTCTCAACCCACTTCATCTCATCGAGTAGGAGAGCAACCTTACAAAAATGCAAATAAGATCAGCCACTCTGCCACCTAAAGTCCTGCAACGGGTTCCTATTCCACTCAGGATGAATTCACACCCCTAGAGGGTCTGTGACGCCTGGCAGGAGCTTCCGCCCCATCTCCCACCGCCCTCTCCCTCACTCTGCAGAGGACTCTGGCCTGAAGCCTTTCGCACTCTGTCCCCTCTGCCTGAAGACCTCGCTGGCTCCCTGCCATCCTTTCTCGGCCTGAGTGTCGCCTCCTCAGCGAGGCCTCTGTGGGCTGCCACACTCTACATCCTTTTTATTGTTTCTCCTAATTTTCGTTTCTTCCCTCCCTACAACCTATGCTGTGTAGATATACATTTCTGCTAAACTTATTTTTACTATCTATTGCCTACTTCCTGTCCCTGTGGGAGGAACACAGCTGATCATTACTCAGGGCACAGCCCAGCCAGCAACTGCCACACAAANTTAATATCTTCTGCTTCTGTTAGGTCCATACCATTTCTGTCCTTTATTGTGCCCATCTTTGCATGAAATACAGTATCAGTCCCTGTGAATAATTCCTCCAAGTGCATCAGTGTGGGAGAGAAGAGATTGATTGCTTATTCATCAACACTTAAAGTAGAAAAAGTATTTAAAGCTAAAGTGAAAGTTGTCATTAAACTTTTGTAAATATTTTGAAAGAAAAGCCTACTTAAGAGAATTATTATGATGATTATCATACAATCACTTTGATGATTAATTTAAATACCTGAGAGATTACAATATGCTTATGTAGATCTTATTCAACCCCAAAGTGCAGAATTAACATAACATATTTAAATTAGAATAAAATGACTGCATGTCTAAAATTTTCTGAAAACTGATGCAGATATGCAAGCTATTAAAATATATACTGAAATGATAAGATTTTGTTTTTCATTTTTTCAATCTAATTTTTCTCATAAAATGATGTTTTTAAACACAAAATAAAAATGATTCTTAACCATCAGTGTGAATAGAAAGTAATTTTAAGAATCATATGACTTATTGGAATGGATGAGTGCTTCTCAGCCTGGGCAGTTTTGTCACACTGGAGAGAAACTCTTGGCTTCTAGAATCTGGAGGTCAAGAACACTGTTAAGCATACTTATGTACAGGACCAAAGTGGAAAAAGCTCTGTAATAGATAAACTTTAATATGTTAAAACTGATGTAAACAAATACGTACATAAATGACCAGTTTCAGTATCAAAAAATTAGTTTAATCAGTTACTAAATAAGTATCATCTGTGTTGTACCAGTTCATTTGAATTGATAATAAAACTCATGGATTAAAAAAAAATTAACCCATGATCTTTAAAATGATACTTTGAAATTTCCCAAAATATTAATATTGATGGTTATCTTGAGAAAAGTGCTAAGCATAGGATATAATAGAATTTTCTCTTGGTGCTGAGAGAAATCATATTAAGATATATTGAGGTTTTTCATACTTTATTTGGACCATTTCATTTTCTTATTTGAGAAAAAACAGTTAAATAGTAAAATAGTAATGAAAGAATTTGAAAATATTTGGTCCAGAAGAGGCAAAAACAATGTACATTAAAAGCAAGAAAAATACAAATTTTATTTTCTTGTACTTTTAATGTTTATTTGTATCCCAGTTTTACTGAGATATAGCTAATCCAGTTCAGTTTGGTTCAGTTGCTTAGTTATGTCTAACTCTTTGCAACCCCATGCACTGCAGCACACCAGGCTTCCCTGTCCATCACCAACTCCCAGAGCTTATTCAAACTCATGTCCATCTAGTGGGTGATGTCACCCAACCATTTCATCCTCTGTTGTCCCCTTGTCTTCCTGCCTTCAATCTTTCCCAGCATCAGGGTCTTTCTGAATGAGTCAGTTCTTCACATCAGGTGACCAAAGTATTGGAGTTTCAGCTTCAGCATCAGTCCTCTAATGAATATTCAGGACTGATTTCCCTTAGGATGAACTGGTTGGATTTCCTTGCAGTCCAAGGGACTCTCAAGAATCTTCTCCAACACCACAGTTCAAAAGCATCAATTCTTTGGCACTCAGCTTCCTTTAGAGTCCAAACCTCACATCCACACATGACTTCTGGTAAAACCATAGCATTCACTAGATGGACCTTTGTTGTCAATGTCTCTGCTTTTTAATATGCTATCTATGTTTGGCATAGCTTTTCTTCCAAGGAGCAAGCATCTATTAATTTCATGGCTGCAGTCACCATCTACAGTGATTTTGGAGCCCCCCAAAATAGTATCTCTCACTGCTTCCATTGTTCCCCACCTATTTGCCATGAAGTGATGGGACTAGATGCCACGACCCTAGTTTTTTGAATGTTGAGTTTTAAACCAGCTTTTTCACTCTCCTCTTCCACTGTCATCAAGAGGCTCTTTAGTTTCTCTTTTCTTTCTGCCATAAGGGTGGTGTCATCTGCATATCTGAGGTTATTGACATTTCTCCCAGCAATCTTGATTCCAGCTTGTGCTTCATCCAGCCTGGCATTTCTCATGATGTACACTCCATATAAGTTAAATAAGCAGGGTGACAATATACAGCCTTGACGTACTCCTTTTCCAATTTGGAACCAGTCTGTTGTTTCATGTCCAGTTCTTTCTGTTGCTTCTTGAGCTGCATACTGATTTCTCAGGAGACAACGAAGATGGTCTATTATTCCCATCTCTTGAATTTTCCAGTTTGTTTTGACCCACATGTTGAAAGGCTTTGGCATAGTCAATAAAGCAAAAGTAGATGTTTTTCTGGAACTCTCTTCCTTTTTTGATGATCCAACAGATGTTTGCAATTTGATCTCTGGTTCCTCTGCCTTTTCTAAATACAGCATTGCTTAAATTTAAGGTTTACCACATAATTTTTTAATGTATATATATCATGAAATGATTACCACAATAAGCATAGTGAGTATTCATTAACTCAAATAGATACAATGAAAAACCATTTTTCCTTCTCATGAGAGCTCTTAGTATTTACACTCTTAATATCTTTCATAATGATATACATATCTTACTTTTAATAATGATGTTGTATAGTACATCCCTAGTACTTATTTATGTTGTAACTGGAACTTTGTACCTTTTGAGCACCTTTGTCACCAAAGATATTACATTATTATAGATTCTGTTCCCAATGCTTTATACTTCACCCCCATTACTCATTTATTTTATAACTGCAAGTTTATACCTCTTAATTTCCCTCAACTATTTCACTCATCCCTCTGCCCTTCTCTCCTCTGGCAATGATTTTTCCTCTGTATCTATGACTCTGTTTCTCTTTTGTTATATTGATCTTTTTTTTTTCCTTTTACACATTTAATATATATATGAACTAACATGGTATGAGTCTTTACCTGTCTGACTTATTTTACTTAGCATAAAACCCTCTGTCCCCATCTATGTTGTCCCAGATGGCAAGATTTTATTCCATTTTATGGCAGAATAATGTTCCATCCCATATATTCTAATATATATTATATTATACTATATTCATCTATGCATGGGCACTTAGGTTGCTTCCATATCTTGGCTATTGTGAATAATGCTGCAGTGAACATAGTGGGGACATATATCTGTTTGAATTTGTGTTTTTGTTTCCTTGGAAAACTACCCAGAAGTGGGCTTCCTGGTAGTTTTCTATTCTTCATTTTTTGAGGAATCTCCATACTGTTTTCCATAGTATTTCCATGAATTTGCATTCTTATCAACAGTGCACAGGGATTTTCCTTGTTCCATATCCTCACCAGCACTTATTATTTGTTGTCTTTTTCATAATAGCCATTCTGATAGGTCTGAGGTGATATCTCACAATGATTTTGATTTTGATTTCCTTGATGATTAGTAATGTTGTCCATCTGTATGTCTTCTTTGGAAGTATGTTTAATAATTATTCTTCATGCATTTATCAAGAATTTGGATGATATATATTCAAAAAGCAATCCAAGCACACAGATATATTATACAAGAATATTTGATCAGCACACACACACAGAGCCATTTAGGTTTTTCTGAGTTTTTCCTTTCTTTTGAACTGGAATTAATATAGATTTCATTATTTGAATTGTAAAATTAAAAACATTTATTAGCAGAATGGTTATGTTTATTTGTTTTGCTTAGTCCACATTTAACTATGATCCTTAAAAATCTAAACAAACAAACAAAAGCTAAATTAAAAATGTGTACATGGGTTAGATATGCAAAAGAAACTAAGGGTAAGAAATAGAGAAATACTGCCTAACTGTCTTTTAGTTTGGTATTAAATTAAACCCATAAATCAAAAATACATCTTTCTTTTTACTGTGTGTGTGTGTGTGTGTGTGTGTGTGTGTGCATGCACGCGCGCGTGCACTCAGGCACTCATTCATGTCCAATTCTTTGCAACCACATGGACTGTAGCCCACTAGGCTCCTCTTGTCCATGGAATTTTCTAAGCAAGAATACTGGAGTGGGTTGTCATTTCTTTTTGCTACTTCTATGAATAATCCCAAATTGGTTTGACCCTAAATTTTCATTCTCAGATGAACCCTTTTATTAGAGGAGTGTGTAATTTCCTTGGTTCTGTCTCATCACAACAAAAATTTGAAGCAATGGACCAGCGATACAGCCCTCTGACAGACCAGGTCAAAGCTCTCGGACATACTAGTGTTACAGCTCCGTGTTACAGCTCAGTTTTATTTAGAAAATAAAGGAAAATACATCCTCAAGGCATGAAGGCAAGCCAACCCAAAAGATGTGAAGAGGGGAGAGACAGAGAGAGAGGGAGAGGGGGTAAGAAAGGGGGAGAGAGGGAGAGAGGGCCCTGGCCCTTCGCTCCTCTTTTTATATGCTTTTCTCCTCCCCCTGGCCTGCCCTATATAAATTGGGCTAGCCGCGTGTGCTATTTGTTCTACCTGAGGTCCTCATTCTGGTCCTCAGACCTTCCTTTGTTCTATTTTCACGGGCTTTTCCCTTGTTTTTTAGCCACTGACATTCTGGACTCCTTTTTCTACTCTAACTACCTAACACCTTCCCTGTTGTTTGCTCAACAGAGATACTTAAAGAAGTGGATTGAGAGCCAAAGCTTCGAAGTCTGAAAATGTAAAACATTTAAGTTGCCTTAAATATGCTAAATATATATGTTTAATGGAAATACTTCAGTTATATTAGGTATCTGAGACTTATAGAGTAATGAGCTTTTTTGTTGTTCAATCAGTCCTGTCCGAATCTTGGCAACCCCATGTACTGCACCACATTGTCTTCCTGTCCTTCACTACCTCCTGAAGTTTGCTCAAACTCATGTTCATGTTCATTGAGTCGATGATGCCATCCACCCATCTTATCCTCTGTTGTCCACTTCTCCTCCTGCCCTCAGTCTTTCCCAGCATCAGGGTCTTTTCCAATGAGTTGGCTCTTCACATCAGATGGCAAAATTCCTGGAACTTCACCTTCAGCATCAGTCCTTCCAATGAATATTCAGGATTCCTTTAGGATTGACTGATTTGATCTCCTTGCAGTTCAAGGAACTCTCAAGAGTCTTCACCAACACCAGTTTGAAAGCATAGAATTTGTAACTACTTAAAGTCATAAAAATTATGATATATTAATTATTGGAACTAGGCTTCCCTGATGGCTCAGCAGAAAAGAATCTGCATGCAATGCAGGAGACCACCTACAATGCAAGAGATGCAGGTTTGATACTGGGTTGGAACAATCTCCTGGAAAAGAAAATGGCAACCCACTCCACTATTCTTGCTTGGAAAATCCTATGGACAGAAGAATCTGCCAGGCTACAGTCCATGGCGTCACAAGAGTCAGACAAAACTTAACGACTAAATGCCACCAATTATTGAAACATAACAAAAATGAACTAGTTAATGAATAACATCAGTTTCAGCTCTATAAATGTTATTCTGAAGGCAATTTATCTGCATGTGCAAATTGTATATACAATTGTCCCTTAGTATCCAAAATGATTCAGCACCATATTTGGCCTTCCCAATGGGGATTTCCTATTGGGGACTTTGCCCTCATGAACTCAGCCAACCACAGGTAGAAATTTTGAACTGTGTCTCAAAGGCAAATAAGTATACCCTTGCAGTTCAAGGGCCAAATATAACATAGATTAGGATTTTAGTTTAATATTTTAGGAAAAAGCAAAAGTGATATTTATTCATGAGAAAAGATAATAACAGATAAAAATAGATAGTAATTTACAAGAGCAGTGTATTTTTTAGCAGTTAATTTATCCGAAGAGGATATACATTCATGTAATTTATGAAATTTTAATATCTCATACATTTCATAATATTGCATTTTCAAAGAATCATCAACAGTAGCAACACATATAGGTAGAGAATATTCAAATAAGCATATCTAGTGAAATCGTTTTCACTCATTTCCTAAGAACCTAAAAAATTAGATTCTTATGAGATAAAATAAATATAGGATATTTCTCTGACTATTTTTACATACTGGTGGTTCTACAACCATTAATAGTAGTTCAAAACAGATGTTTTTATATATTTTATTGATTATTTGGCAACGTTTATTCTCCCTCTCACAGCACAATTGTATTTCTTGGGTTTTACATTTGTATCATTGCAGAAACTCCTAAAGAATCTGTCTACGAAGACATATCTACTATATCTACCCCACCCAGTGAAGGAATTTTTAATATCATGGCTTTAATGCTTCTCACTGACTGTCTTCACTTCATATTGCTGTTATATAAAATTTGGTATGTTTTTCTTTTGAAGAGCCATAAGAAATCATCCAGAATAATGGATAAGCATCAATTCTCAGCATCCTCTAGAAAATGTGGCTGTTGTCACAATTACTTTTATCCCCCCTCATCTTCAAAAACATGATTGTGCAAACCTTATCAATTCTTGGACCATCCAGTGTGGTAACTTGTAATGAGCTTGTTATGATGGTACTTGATATATAATGAAAAGAAAATAGCATTTAAATAACTCTGTTTATGTGATAAAACCCCTAATTGCCTTGGCTTCCTTATTCATAGGCAATTGGAAAAATTAGACTCATAAAGGGGTGAAAGGAAGATGCCTCAGGAAATATTGCAAAGATTACATCTCCAAATTAGGTCAGTGTAAAACAAATGGATTCATTGTTTTCTACTGTTTCCCAGGGATAAGAAGAAAGATTGTAACAGATAATAATCATTTCCAAATTTAACTAGTGAGAAGGGAAATCATCCATTTGTTTGTTTCTTTTACTTTTCCTTTCTCTCTAAATAATCTGGTTGCTTATATTGAACTCTAAAATTTAGTGTTTCTTAAAAAAAGAGAGGGAGCTTATGGAGAATGTGGCTTAGTCACTGAGACACTACATTCTAATTGCTTTTATGGCAGGGCCTAAAATAATCATTTGAAAGAGAAATTCCAGATTGGAAAAAACAGTCAACATGAGTCTAAGAAAAGCTTTCCAATCCTATGGTTAGGGATTTCAGTGAAAAGATGGCAAGAACATGAAATTTGTTACATGACTGGATAGCAAATAAGGCCTACTCAAAAACAAAGAAACACTTGGTAGTAAGTGGAAAAGACACTATTGCTTCTCTGTCTTAAATTGGAATTTACTAATGTGCAGATCAAATCCATATATAGTAGCATGACTTTTCATTTTTAGGTAAACACCAATACCTTCCATTGTGCTTCAGCTGATTGTGTCTAATGGCATTGAGAGAATTGTTACAGACATACAACATACATGCTTTCAAAGTCCTTTCAAAAAATCCCATAGAATATTTAGTAGTAAATGGCAATGGAGTTATAAATGTGTTTCATGTTTCTGTGAATTTGCATACATTTTCTTTTAGGTACTTTTTTGGTATAAATTTAAGCACATTTTGGAGAAGTCAGTGGAATCCACTCCAGTACTCTTGCCTGAAAAATCCCATGGGCAGAGGAGCCTGGTAGGCTGCAGTCCATGGAATCGCTAAGAGTCGGACATGACTGACTGACTTCACTTTAACTTCTCACTTTCATGCATTAGAGAAGGAAATGGCAACCCACTCCAGTGTTCTTGCCTGGAGAATCCCAGGGACGGAGAGCATGGTAGGCTGCCGTCTATGAGGTCACACAGAGTCGGACATGACTGAAGTGACTTAGCAGCAGCAGCAAGCACATTTAGTGAAATGTGCACCTGTGTGTGCATGCTAAGTTGCTTAAGTGATGTGGGACTCTTTATTACCCTATGGACTGTAGCCTGCCAGCTCCTCTGTCCATGGAATTCTCCAATCAAGAATACTAGAATGGAGAAACTACTATTTCCTTCGCAGTGTGTGTGCCTACTTGCCATCATGTCTTACTTAGAAATGATCTAACAAAGTATTTTGTTAAAGTCTAAAAATATATATTGATATCCTTACATAACAATAAGAAAACTACTTAAAAGGTGCATAATATTTTTAAATATTATTATTAAAGCATATATTATTAGTTTAAGTAGAGGAAAACAATAGAATGAGTAATAGAATGAGTAAAATTAGAGATCTTTTCAAGAACATTGGAGATATCAAGGGAATATTTCATGCAAGGATGGACACAATAAAGGACAGAAATGGTGAGGACTTAGAAACAGAAGAGACAGAGTGGCAAGAATACACAGAAATAAACAAAAAAGGTCTTAATGACCCAAATAGCCATGAAAATGTGGTCACTCACCTAGAGCCAGGCATCCTGAAGTGTGAAGTCAAATAGGCCTTAGGAAGTATTACTATGAACAAAGCTAGGGGAGGTGATGGAATTCCTGCTGAGATATTTCAAATCCTAAAAGATGATGCTGTTGATGTGCTGCACTCAATATGCCAGCAAATTTGGAAAACCCAGCAGTGGCCACAGGACTGGAATAGGTCAGTTTTCATTCACATCCCAAAGAAAGAAAATGCCAAAGAATGTTCAAACTGTCAAACAGTTAGGCTCATTTCACATGCTAGCAAGGTTATACACAAAATCCTTCAAGCTAGGCTTCAATAGTATGTGAACCTAGAACTTTGAGATGTACAGGGTAGCTTTAGAAAAGGTAGAGGAACCAGAGATCAAATTACCAAGATTTGTTGGATCATAGAAAAAGCAAGGAAATTCCAGAAAAACACCTGAACTAGGCAAAAGCCTTTGACTGAATCACAACAAACTGTGGCAAATTCTTAAAAAGATAAGAGTACAAGACCACCTTACCTGTCTCCTAAGAAACCTGTATGCAGCTCAAGAAGCAACAGTTAGAACTGGACATGGAAAAACAATCAGATTCCAAATTGGGAAAATGGTACAACAAGGCTGTATACTGTCACCTTGTTTATATAACTTATATGCTTATATGCAGAATACATCAGGCAAAATGTCAGGATGGATGAATCACAAACTGGAATCAAGATTTCCTGGAGAAATACCAATAACCTCAGATATGCAGATGATACCACTCTAATGGCAGAAAGTGAAGAGAGACTAAGCATCTTTTGATGAAGGTGAAAGCAGAGAATGAAAAAGCTGGGTTTAACTCAACATTCAAAAAACTAAGATCATGGCATCTGGTCCCATTACTTCATGGCAGACATAGGGCAAAGAGTGGAAGAAGTGACAGATTTTATATGTGGCTCCAAAATTACTGTGGATGGTGACTGCAATCATGAAATTAGAAGACTTTTGCTTCCTTGGAAGGAAAGCTGTGATAAACCTAGACAGTGTGTTCATGCCTGGATGGGAGAGTTGGACCATAAAGAAGGCTGAGAACTGAAGAACTAATGCTTTCAAATTGTGGTACTGGAGAAGAGAGTCCCTTGGACAGCAAGATCAAATCAGTGAATACTAAAGGAGATCAACTCTGAATATTCATTGGAAAGACTGATGCTGAAGTTGTATCTCCAATACTTTGGCCACCTGTTGCAAAGAGCCAACTTATTGGAAAAGACCCTGATGCTGGGAAAGATTCAAGGCACAAGGTGAAGGAGGTGGCAGAGGATGAGATGGTTAGATAGCATCACTGACTCAATGGTCATGAATTTGAGCAAACTCCAGAAGAAGGTGAAGGACAGGGAACACTCACATGCCACAACCCATGGGGTCACAAAGAATCAGACATAAAAACTGAACAACAACAATTATTATTATTACTAGATACTTGCATCATCACTTATATTTTGTTATTACAAACACTAGTGCAATAAACATTTTCTACCATACACTTCTCTCCTTATTTTAAAGGTTTTTTTTTCATATATACATTTCTGAAAAGAAGCATATTGTTATCAAATGGCATGGACAGGTTTGATGCTATGGATATCATAATGACCAAATTTTTTTTTCACAAGGCTCTTTCAGTTTTCAGTTTTATCTTCAGTCTTATTTCATATATGAAAATGCCCATATCAGTTCATCCTCATTGGGAAAAGTATAATGGACAGTAAAGTAATTGGCTTAAATTTACTGAAAACACAATTCAGAATGTAAGATTCATATTACATTCTTTTGAAGGAGTATGTGGCTTTCCACATAATTAGTTTTTGTAAATGATAGTGACAGTTGACAATTTTTAAATGTAAGACTCTTCAGTTTTTCTCTAGTGGCAAATATCAGTCTTGATATATATATGGAACCTGGACCTGAATTCTAAAGCTTAGCTCTGTGATTCCTAAAAGACTGACTCTAAATTGATAAGTAAGTGGGCATTTTTATAGTCATACACAGATGAGAAATAGTTCTTGACTAGAATTTTAATGTTGAAATTACAGAAGCACCTCTACTCCTCCAGGGCCAACTCTTCCATTTCCATCCCATCTCATCTCTCATCACACTCTAGGAAATTGTCCTACAGTTACAGCATTTTGTCCTAGTTCATAGATTTCTGTATCAAGATTGGATCTTTTCTGATACTTAGATATTCCTTTAAATTATCCCTTTAAAAATAAAGCATTGTCTTGGACAAAATTACCCTACGACGTCTCCAAATGGTTGCCTAGTCTTACTCCACTGCCTTCAGTGCCTTGCCTTTATAACCCCCTCTTTTCTTGACTCTCTCTGATCATGCTTTTGTTTCAACACCTAAAAATAATATTTCATGTAAAAACCATTGAAGACTTCCATAATGGGAAAACTTGAAAATTCTCTTTCTCATCGTTTCAAACTCTCAGTGGAATTGACAAGTTAAATAGACACACATGTACACTATGCTGATAATCTCTGTCTCTCACTATCAAGCTGTTCTCCATGACTCTTTAACCACACAGCAGTGATTGTTTAAATTCACAAATGAGAGCATATTGTTTATTTGCTTAAAACAATCCTGTTGGCTTAATTTTGAAATTAAAAAATATCCGAAATCTTTGAAGAACTCTAGCTGCTGATCTACAACATTATCTCCTAATTTCCCCAGCTGACTCAGCCTCCCCTCCAAGTTAGTCTGGATTCCTCATGATCTTCATCCTACCATTTTCTAGCAGAGGCCACTGTAACTACAGCGCCTAATGTTCACCCAGCCTTTCACATAAGGTGTCTGGTACTTCCAGCGGGTGCCTACGTAGGCCAGGGAAGGTAAGACGGTAATCCCCATGTGGCAGAACCTGATAAATGAAAGACAAAATGTGGAAGGAAATAGATTTTGTCACCTTCCATCTACCCTAAAATACTGTTGTGGTGTTCTGTATGGGCCCTTCAGAGATGCATTTCATAACTGAACAACAGTTTGTGGTTAGCTTAGTAAAGCCCTATTATATTTGCTGTTACTCCTTTCCTACCTTATTTTCCTTTCCCATTCACATTTGTTACCCCAAGATTATTCTCTTCCCAATACAGTGTTAGCACATGAGTGTACCTCAGATTCTGTTTTCTAAGGAAACCTGTCTATGACAATGTGCAAGGCCAGTGTGATTGATTACAGCCTACCTGTCCTTTCTTATGTCACCAGTCAACCTGATCCATTGTATTCTAGCTACACTGGCTTCTTTCTTTTCTAAAATTTTTCTTCCTCCTCTACTACTCTTCCCATTTCTTCACTGGTTTCCTACTGCTCCTCACTTATGCCTTATCTCGGATATGATCTCCTCAAAGAGGTTTTGTCTGCCCACACTGCCTGAAGAAAATCCCTGCTCCCATTCCATCACTTTTCATATCTCATTTTATTTTTAAATCACTTGATTAATTTTAATAAAGTGTTAGTCACTCAGTTGTGTCTAACACTCTGTGACCCTATGGACTGTAGCCTATTAGGCGCCTATGTCCATGGGATTGTTCAGGCAAGAATACTGGAGTGGGTAGCCATATACTTCTCCATAGAATTTTCCTAACCCAGGGGTCCTCCATTGCTTGCAGATTCTTTACCATTGGAGCCACCAGGAAACAATTTTAAGAAAGGGTATCAAAATTTTTTTTTTTACCAATAGTAAAACATACTAGTCTCAATCCTCCCAAATGGTTCTTATTTCTTCTAGTCATAGTCTTTGCCTGAGATAGACTTAGCAGCCTTTCCTTTGCTTTATTCTACATGAACCCAATCATGGGATATTCTCCTTACTTATAAATCTCAAATTATATTTACACAGGATCACAATAAACTGTGGAAAATTCTGAAAAAGATGGGAATACCAGACCATCTGACCTGCCTCTAGAGAAACCTATATGCAGGTCAGGAAGCAACAGTTAGAACTGGACATGGAAAAACAGGCTACTTCCAAATAGGAAAAGGAGTACGTAAAGGCTGTATATTGTCACCCTGCTTATTTAACTTATATGCAGANGCAAGTCTTTGTGAACTCTGGGAGTTGATAATGGACAGGGAGGCCTGGCGTGCTACAATTCATGGGGTCGCAAGAGTCGGACATGACTGAGCGCCTGAACTGAACTGAACTGATTTTGTATTAAAATTTTTTACTTAAAAGTCAGGAGTAAAGGTTGAAATATGTGGAGGAGTGGAGCATTACTTTCAAGTGCACAGAACATAGTGCATAACTATTAGGTTGGTGCAAAAGTAATTGTGATTTTTGCACTGTTGAAATTTGCTATTTGATATTGGAATACATTCTTAAATGCATATTTATCACTTTTTTTTTTTGCTAATATATTACTTGTTGCTTATCTTATATTTATTTTAGACTATGGAAATCATTAGACAGAAAGCAAGTTAAAACAATTTTCTTATTTGAGTTCAAAATAAGTCATAAAGTGGTGGAGACAACTCACAGCATCAACAATGCATTTGGCCCAGGACCTGCTAATGAATGTACAGTGCAGTGGTGGTTCAAGAGGTGTTACAAAGGAGACAAGAGCCTTGAAGATAAGGAGCATAGTGACTGGCCATCAGAAATTGATAACTACCAATTGAGAGCAATCATTGAAGCTGATTCTCTTACAACTACATGAAAAATTGTCAAATAATTCAGCGTTGACCATTCTACAATTATAGCACATTTGAAACAAATTGTAAAGGTCAAAAAGTTCAGTAAGTGGGTCCCTAATGAGCTAACCACAAGTCAAGAAAATTATCATTTTGAAGTGTCATCTCTTATTTTATGCAACAGCAACAAATCATTTCTTGATCAGATTGTGATAAGCGATGAAAGGTGGGTTTTATATGAAATTAACAGTGATCAGCCCAATAGTTACACCAAGAAGAAGCTCCAAAGCACTTCCCAAAGCCAGACTTTCGCTAAAAAAAAAGATCATGGTTACTGTTGGGGGCCTGCTGCCAGTCTGTTCCACTACAGCTTTCTAAATCCCCATGAAACCATTGCATCTTGAAAGTATGCTCAGCAAGTTGATGATGTGCACCAAAAACTGCAATGCCTGCAGCGAATATTGATCAATAGAAAGGCCCCTATTCTTCTCCATGACAATCCTCAACCATGTGTTGCCCAACCAATGCTTCAAAAGTTGAACAAATTGGGTTACAAAGTTTTGTCTCATCCACCATGTTCACCTGACCTCTCGACTACCACTTCTTCAAGCTTCCCGACAGTTTTTTGCAGGGAAAACACTTTCACCATCAGCAGAATGTAGAAAATGCTTTCCAAGAGTACATCAAATCCCAAAGCATGGATTTTTATGTTACAGGAATAAGCAAATGCATTTCTTATTGGCAAAGATGTGTTGATTGTAATGGTTCTTATTTTGATTAATAAAGATGTGTTTGAACCTAGTTATAATGAATTAAAATTCATGATCTGAAACCACAATTATGCTTGCAGCAACGTAATACCTACCATTCTTATATTCAAAATTTGACATGCATGTCCAGAATATTTGTACCGTACTCAAAGCTGACAGTATCTCATAGTTGACTCTTTCATGGCTCCATATTTCTATAGTTTTTTTGGCCTTTTCCTTTCCTGCCCTCTTCATCAACTCCAGCTGCTTCAGAATCCCAGGCAATATACTTCTCTTTATGAGCAGCTTTGGAAAGCTGTAGGTTATTCTAAATTTATTATGTAGAGAAACTTAGTTTTACTATAACAGTCTGGAACACGCCTTATCCTTGTAAGAGGGCCGAAGTCTATCTTTGCCTAGCTAAACATGGCTTATAGAAGTGGTGCTCAGGAAAAGACAAATCCCTGCCTGAGTAATTCCATCACTAGTCCATAAACTGACAGTTTGTTTTTCACAGCTATAACTACAAGCATTCTTTTTTGTCATTGATGTTTACGAGTTAAAAATTGGTTCAAATAAAAGATGAAGCAAGAATTGCCTTGTATAATAAACACTGTGTTCCAAAAGAAAATACTATTTGTTTACGGAATTTAGAGTCAATTTGTTTTCACAGGTCACATCAGCATAAAAGCATAAGTTACACAAAAGAGGGCATGCTTACAGCTGATCCAAAGACAAATTTACTTCATCTTCTACTCCTGTCTCCTTTCCCTAGATGGTGATTAGACATAGAAGAATCTTTCAGTGCTTTGGGGGTAGAATTTGTGCTGGCAGTTTTTCTTCCTTGCCTTTGTTCAAAATTTAGCTCACTTGCCTGTATGTGTAACAAGTTCCAGACCTGGGATCTGGCAGAAGTTTCTAAAACACATTCAGAAATGATATTACTATGAGACACTCTCAGATTTACAGTCTACAGAATGTGTGGTTTGTCTTTTTTTTTTTTTTAATTTATTTATTTATTTTTTTTTAATTTAACTTTACAATACTCTATTGGGTTTGCCATACATCGACATGAATCCACCACAGGTGTACACAAGCTCCCAATCCCGAATCCCCCTCCCACCTCCCACCCCACAACGTCTCTCTGGATCATCCCCGTNGTGCTCTGAGTAATTCTGCACCATTATGAATCCTTTAGGGAAAGTAGTTACATAATTTAAAGTTGGAAAAATATATGTGTTTAAGTATGCATTTATATAAGGTTAAATGAATATATATTCATTGCTTTTCATGATATGCTGCTGCTGCTGCTAAGTCGCTTCAGTCGTGTCCGACTCTGTGCGACCCCATAGACGGCAGCCCACCAGGTTCCCCCATCCCTGGGATTCTTCAGGCAAGAACACTGGAGTGGGTTGCCATTTCCTTCTCCAATGCATGAAAGTGAAAGTGAAGTCGGTCAGTCGTGTCCGACTCTTAGTGACCCCATGGACTGCAGTCCACCAGGCTCCTCTATAGCACTGTACAAATATAGTTCTTGTTTTAATGCTCAATTCAGTTCACTCGGTTGTGTTCACCTGTTTGCAACCCGATGGACTGCAGCATACCAGGCTTCCCTGTCCATCACCAACTCCCAGAGCTTGCTCAAATTCATGTCCATTGAACTGGCAATGCCATCCAACCATCTCATCCTCTGTTTCAATGCTGAATAAGCACTGTAAGAACAAAATGAAGAGGGATAAGATACTGTTCCTTTGAGGAAAGGATAATTCCAAGGGAAACTGGTAAATGTTCCTCAACATTTGATCTCTCAATTTTGTAATTTCCTCTTAGTGTGTTAAGTTTTAATTATTTAATATTTTTGATAGTTAAATTCACCACTAGCCACTTATACTGAAAATTCTCATTCAGCCTCATGTAGACAATTGTGATATATTTTCCATTAACAAAAATTTTTAGTCAGCATAGGTGTAAATTTAATTTTTGTAAAATAGTGTATTTAAGCAAAATCAAGTTGAGTTACTTACTTTGCAAAACAACTTGATGAAAAAAAGTTTCAAAAATATGCTTCTCAGCATTCCTTAAAAGATCAGATAAGTTTTTTTCTAATGATGGTAAATTTTTTTTCATATTTTTTATTCCTCAGCTGAAATGCAAAATTCACTTCCTCTCACCCAAACAAGTGTTATTAAATTGACATTCAAATTTAAATTATAACACACNAAAATATGCTTCTCAGCATTCCTTAAAAGATCAGATAAGTTTTTTTCTAATGATGGTAAATTTTTTTTCATATTTTTTATTCCTCAGCTGAAATGCAAAATTCACTTCCTCTCACCCAAACAAGTGTTATTAAATTGACATTCAAATTTAAATTATAACACACTATTTATTTGTATATTAACTGAAAAATTTAAACCCCATTTATTTGGAAATGAACTTTATATTTTCCATTTAGAGAGAGACTCTTTCCTGATTAAAAAAAAAAATAGGTATTGGAATAATCTGTCTCAAAACAAGAACATTATCCTGCCTGGTCAAATATTTAGAAAGAAACAATAGTTAAGTAATTAGACATACGTGTCACTGTTTAAATAGCAAAATTTTCTATATAATATTTACTGTCATCTTGTATAACTATGCTTATGTTGATTATATAGTAAATTATTTATTGGCCTTATTCATAGTGACTTTATAATAATTGTTTCTTTTGTTGTATGATTCAGTTCAGTTCAGTCGCTCAGTCATGTCCGACTCTTTGCGACCCCATGAATCGCAGCATGCCAGGNAGCGTGCATCTACACGTTTCCACTTAATTCTAAAATTAAGAAAGGGGATGATAAAAGCTCATAAATTATTTTGAGTTTTCCAGATTCCTAATTTGGGGAGAAGAGAGGAAAGGAAGCAGTAGCTGTAAGGGGAGGAGGCGGGAAAGTCAGGAGGGCAGGACCCAAGCCATTGCAGGAGAGAGAGACAGGCATGGAGATGAAGGGAGCAGAAGAGATCTAAAGTGAAAGGTGCCCATCACCTGGTTTTCACACCACTGGTTGCCACAGGGTGTTTTTGCTGCTTTTCAGATGCTAATGATCTGATTACCCCGGGTCAGCAGCCTTTTTTTGTGGGTGGTGTGTCAAAGTGCGGACCCTCTAGGCCCCTGCCAGGATCCTGCTGATTGGATAAGTGACCACAGGGCTGGATGGTGTCTGAGGGCCCTGCTCTCTCTCTACCATTCTTTGATCCCAGGGAAAAATGAAGGCGTGTTTTGAACAGAATTCCTATTCATTAAGTGGCCGGCACTAGCTGACCCCAGCCTTTTTGCCTCTGAGAAGGATCGCTTTTGTTAAAGCAGAGATGTGAGCGGACTGGACTGTAGTGCCCTTCACTGGGGCCCAAAGCTAGCTGGTGCCCTCCGTTCAGAGGGAAAAATTGGTTCCTACGAAGGGATTCAGAACCCATGGCTCTGCCTGGACTGCCTTGCTCAGTGAAGGTGAGGAGGGTGGGGGCGGGTTTCCCACAAGCAGAAAGAACACGGAGCTGGGTGGGGCTCGGCAGGGGGTGATGACAGATGAGCAACCGTGTAGGTTGCTCATAATTTCAAGTCTTGTGCAGTGTTTTGGTCGACAGCTCCTTGGAGGCTGCTCGCCTCTTGCAGGGGGGCCTCCNAAGACTGTAACAATTTAGATCAAAAAATGTGATGGCCTAAAACTTACTTATAAAATATACACCTTAGTAAAATGTGAAATAAAAGTTCTGTGTTTTTTTTTTTTCTACCTGGAAGTGATACTCATTTCAGTATCTGTAGATATATGAACACTAAATATTGGGCATACAAAAATGGGATATATTATATTACTAAAAATTTTACTATAAACTTTTTCATCAGTTATTAACTGAAATTAAAATTCAAAGTCTGTTACAGCACATGTCATGGTTTTATTTAAAATTCATTGAATAAATGATGGGCCTAGTGATTTTTCCAATTTACTCTCAGCAGATTTTATTTTCTAAACAAAATCTTACAAGCAACAACAATGATGAATAAAATAAAACATAAAGTAGTGATCAGCTGTTTCTCAAGTAGCAATAGAAAGATGAGGCTCTCTATGCACCTAACTTTTCCTTCACCTTCTTAGCTATTTGTGAACCATATCAGGGACCCAGTAGGTCTTCAAGGAATAGAATTCCAAAAATCACTTGCCAGTTTTACTGATGTTATAGTGGCTTATATAAAACTAAGATTGCTAAAAACAACAAATATGGACAAATTATATATATATTTTTTTTTAAGTAAATGAAAGCACTAGAAAATGACACAAAGTTCACAGAAATTTGATGGAATTTGGTGCTTCACAAAATGAACCTCTCTTGGTGAGGTCTATGTTTACATTTTTTTTTCCCTGAGCATTACTCAATCCAGTATGTTCAGGGGAAATTCTAAAGATCAAGCAGAAAACCATGGTATAATTGATTTGAGGTCTAGTGCCAGAGGACAGAGTTTGGGGTTGCCAGATGGCTACAAATTGAGGAGATGAACTCAGAAAAGTAGGAAGCCCAAACATAGAAGCCTGTAAATTTGCATTTAATTCCCCTCATATCCTTGGCTGATCTTTTGACTAGCAAGAAAGACTACAAGAAATTCAGCAGGTACAAAAAGTAGAAAGAATATGTTGAATGAGGTTTCAGTTGCCAGTCACTGCAGGGGAGATATAGTTTGAAATTTGAAATGTGCTAGGTTAGATGGGTTTCCCTTGAAACCAAGAGAGCACACACTCTCACACAGTTTTTAAAGAATTTTCCTAAAGACTAAGGCCAAAATTCAAACACTTTAACAAAGTATTAAGCCCAGCTTTTACAAGTTAATAGCATCAGTCAGTAATTTAACTAAATGCCAAAAGATAAATGACTACTTCTGAGATGAATATAACAGAATCCGATATCTGTATAATGTATCATTCACAGTGGCTAGTGTATACAGATTAAAAGGATATTAAATGTACAAAGAATAGGAAAAAACGGATCCATAACTAAGATAAAAGATATTCCGTATACCCATAACATGAGACCACCTAGATAACAGACTTGGAGTTTAAAACAGTTAGTACATATGTTCAATGCCTAGTTTAAAGGAAATTATTATTATAATAAGTGAATCGGAGATCATTCTTTCATTTTTGAGACTGCACCCAAGTACTACATTTCGGACTCTTGTTGACTGTGAGGGCTACTCCATTTCTTCTAAGGGCTTCTGCCCACAGTAGTAGATATAATGGTCATCTGAATTAAATTTTCCCATTCTAGTCCATTTAGTTCACTGATTCCCAAAATGTCTATGTTCACTCTTGCTGTCTCCTGATTTATCACTTCCAATTTACCTTGATTCATGGAACTAACATTCCAGGTTCCTATGCAATATTGCTCTTTACAGCATCAGGCTTTACTTCCGTCACTGGTCATATCCACAACTGGGCATTGTTTACACTTTGGTTCTGTCTCTTCGTTCTTTCTGGAGTTATTTCTCCACTCTTCTCCAATAGCATATTGGGCACCTACTGACCAAGGGGGTTCATCCTTCAGTGTCCTATCTTTTTGCCTTTTCATACTGTTCATGGGGTTCTCAAGGCAAGAATTCTGAAGTGGTTTGCCATTTCCTTCTCCAGTGGACCACATTTTGTCAGAACTCTCCACTATGATTGTCTTCGGTGGCCCTACAGGGCATGGCTCATAGTTTCATTGAGTTAGACATGATGTAGTCCATGTGATCCGTTTGATTAGTTTTCTGTGAATGTGGTTTTCATTCTGTCTACCTTCTAGAAAAGGATAAGAGGCTTATGGAAACTTCCTGATGGGAGAGACTGACTATGGGGGAAACTGGATCTAGTTCTGACAGGCAGGGCCATGATCAGTAAATCTCCAATCAATTTTCTGTTGATGGGTGGGGCTGTGTTCCTTCCCTGTTGTTTGACCTGACACCAAACTATGGTGGAGGTAATGAAGACAATGGTGACCTCCTTCAAAATGTCCCATGCATACACTGCCACACTCAGTGCCCCTGATCCTGCAGCAGGCCACTGCCAACCCAGGCCTCCAGAGACTCCTAGACACTCACAAACTCTTCAGCCACTCACTGTTGGCAAACTTTCCCCTCACCCTGTTCACACGCCCCAGCAACAGCATCATGTCCCTGGACGGAGCTGCCTGAAGTGGCAGCCCTGCAAGGCAGGTTGAGCTATTTCAAATCCTAAAAGATGATGCTGTTGAAATGCTTCACTCAATATGCTAGCAAATTTGGAAAGCTCAGCAGTGGCCACAAGACTGGAAAAGGTCAGTTTTCATTCCAATTCCAAAGCCGGCCAATGCCAAAGAGTGCTCAAATGACAGCACGATTGCACTCATCTCACACACCAGCAAAGGAATGCTCAAACTGCTCCACGCCAGGCTTCAGCAGTACGTGAACCATGAACTTGCAGATGTTCAAGCTGGGTTTAGAAAAGGCAGAGGAACCAGAGATCAAACTGCCAACATCCGTTGCATCATCGAAAAAGCAAGAGAATTCCAGAAAAATATCTACTTCTGCTTTATTGACTATGCCAGCGCCTTTGACAGTGTAGATCACAACAAACTGTGGAAAATTCTTCAAGAGATGGGAGTACCAGTCCACCTTACCAGCCTCCTGGGAAATCTGGATTCAGGTCAAAATGGAACAGTTAGAACCAAACATGGAACAACAGACTGATTTGAAATTTGGAAAAGAGTATATCAAGGCTGTATATTGTCACCCTGATTATTGAACTTATATGAAGAGTATATCATCCAAAATGCCAGGCTGGATGAAGCACAAGCTGGAATCAAGATTGCCAGGAGAAATATCAGTAACGTAATATGAACTTCCTTGGTGGCTCAGATGGTAAAAGCGTCTGCCTACAATGCAGGACACCTGGATTTGATCCCTGGGTCAGGAAAATCCTCTGGAGAAGGAAGTGGCAACCCACTACGGTACTCTTGCCTGGAAAATCCCATGGGCGGAGAAGCCTGGTAGTCTACAATCCATGGGGTCACAGAGTTGGACGCAACTGAGCGAATTAACTTTCACCTTTCTTTCAGTTTCACACAGATGACACCATCCTTATGGCAGAAAGGTAAAGAGGAACTAAAGAGTCAAGGCTATGGTTTTTCCTGTGGTCATGTATGGATGTGAGAGTTGGACTGTGAAGAAGGCTGAGCACCGAAGAATTGATGCTTTTGAACTGTGGTGTTGGAGAAGACTCTTGAGAGTCCCTTGGACTACAAGGAGATCCAACCAGTCAATCCTGAAGGAAATCAGTCCTGAATATTCACAGAAGGACTGATGCTGAAGCTGAAACTCCAATACTTTGGCCACCTGATGTGAAGAACTGACTCAATGGAAAAGACCCTGATGCTGGGAAAGATTGAAGGCAGGAGGAGAGGGGATGACAGAGGATGAGATGGTTGGTTGGCATCACTGACATGATGAACATGAGTTTGAGCAAGTTCCAGAAGTTTGATGGACAGGGAAGCCTGGAGTGATATAGTCCATGGGGTCGCAAAGGGGCGGACGTGACTGAGTGATTGAACTGAAGTGAATCAGAGAGGAATCTCAGAGAAAGAATGGAAATTGTTTTTAAAAGAATCAAATGAAATTTCTATAACTAAAAATTATACTATCTGAAATTTAAGTCCATCACATGATCTTAATATTATATTGGAGACAGTAGAAGGTAATGTTAATAAACTTGAGGAAAAATCAGTAGCTGCTATTTAATATGAAGAACAGAAAGGGGAANCAAAGAGTGCTCAAATGACAGCACGATTGCACTCATCTCACACACCAGCAAAGGAATGCTCAAAATGCTCCAAGCCAGGCTTCAACAGTACGTGAACCATGAACTTGCAGATGTTCAAGCTGGGTTTAGAAAAGGCAGAGGAACCAGAGATCAAACTGCCAACATCCGTTGCATCATCGAAAAAGCAAGAGAATTCCAGAAAAAATATCTACTTCTGCTTTATTGACTATGCCAGCGCCTTTGACAGTGTAGATCACAACAAACTGTGGAAAATTCTTCAAGAGATGGGAGTACCAGTCCACCTTACCAGCCTCCTGGGAAATCTGGATTCAGGTCAAAATGGAACAGTTAGAACCAAACATGGAACAACAGACTGATTTGAAATTTGGAAAAGAGTATATCAAGGCTGTATATTGTCACCCTGATTATTGAACTTATATGAAGAGTATATCATCCAAAATGCCAGGCTGGATGAAGCACAAGCTGGAATCAAGATTGCCAGGAGAAATATCAGTAACGTAATATGAACTTCCTTGGTGGCTCAGATGGTAAAAGCGTCTGCCTACAATGCAGGACACCTGGATTTGATCCCTGGGTCAGGAAAATCCTTTGGAGAAGGAAGTGGCAACCCACTACAGTACTCTTGCCTGGAAAATCCCATGGGCGGAGAAGCCTGGTAGTCTACAATCCATGGGGTCACAGAGTTGGACGCAACTGAGCGAATTAACTTTCACCTTTCTTTCAGTTTCACACAGATGACACCATCCTTATGGCAGAAAGGTAAAGAGGAACTAAAGAGTCAAGGCTATGGTTTTTCCTGTGGTCATGTATGGATGTGAGAGTTGGACTGTGAAGAAGGCTGAGCACCGAAGAATTGATGCTTTTGAACTGTGGTGTTGGAGAAGACTCTTGAGAGTCCCTTGGACTACAAGGAGATCCAACCAGTCAATCCTGAAGGAAATCAGTCCTGAATATTCACAGAAGGACTGATGCTGAAGCTGAAACTCCAATACTTTGGCCACCTGATGTGAAGAACTGACTCAATGGAAAAGACCCTGATGCTGGGAAAGATTGAAGGCAGGAGGAGAGGGGATGACAGAGGATGAGATGGTTGGTTGGCATCACTGACATGATGAACATGAGTTTGAGCAAGTTCCAGAAGTTTGATGGACAGGGAAGCCTGGAGTGATATAGTCCATGGGGTCGCAAAGGGGCGGACGTGACTGAGTGATTGAACTGAAGTGAATCAGAGAGGAATCTCAGAGAAAGAATGGAAATTGTTTTTAAAAGAATCAAATGAAATTTCTATAACTAAAAATTATACTATCTGAAATTTAAGTCCATCACATGATCTTAATATTATATTGGAGACAGTAGAAGGTAATGTTAATAAACTTGAGGAAAAATCAGTAGCTGCTATTTAATATGAAGAACAGAAAGGGGAAAAACATTTGAAAATTAAACAAACTGATGTGATAACACAAGATAATATAAATTCACCCAGTATACTTGAAGTAAAAACAGGAGTATAAAGATACTCAGAAAGTAAATATTTGAAAAATAATTGAAACTCTTTTAAATTTGGTGCAAAACACTAGCAAGAAGCTCATCTAAACTAAATACAAATAGATATAAAGAAAATTACACATAAGACATCACAATCAAATTTATTAAAAAAAAAATAACAAGGTATTTCAGTCAGTCAGAGGTAGAGGAAGGCATAGAACATATACGGAAGCAATTATTAGAGTGCTGGAAATGGCAGAGGCCAGAAGATAATAGAAGAACATTATTAAAATGTTGAGGAAAAAAGCCTACCCTCAGTTCTGCAGCCAATGAAAATGCCCTTCAAAAATGAAGGCAAGAGTACTGAGTATAATAGAAGCCCCAGCTCACAACTGGCTCTGGCTTTAGTTCTCTCATCTCTATCCTACCTTCCATCAAGGTGATAGCTACCAACAAGACCTAGGGGAAGGCATGATCCATGCCCACCTCAGATCCAGCTCTCTCATCAAAGCTGCTGGGCACATTCAGACTGCAAAGGGACACCCCCACAAAATGACACCCTTTTGAGGCTGGATAGGCAAGTGTTTCACTTAATTACATAGAGTTAGAGAAATTTCAACAAAATGAGAAGACAAAGGAATTTGTTTCAAATGAAATAACAAGAAAAACAAAAAAATACTAATAAAAAAATGTACCAAACAAAGAGTTTAAAACGTTTGTAATAAGAATGCTAACTGAACTTGGAAAAAACAATGGATGAACCCAGTGAGAATTTAGCAAGGAACTAAAAAATATTAAAACAGAATAGTCAGAGCTGAAGAATAAAATAACTGAAAGGAAAAGCACACTAGAGGGGACAAATGGCAGACTAGGTGATTTAGAAGACATAAGTGATCTGAAGGATGGAATAATGGAAATCACCCAGTCCAAACAGAAAATATAAAGCAAACAAGCAAAAATGAGGAAAGTTTAAGGGACCATAGCATTATAGGGTCCCAAGGAGAAGAGACAAAAGGATGGAAATGTATTTATGAAATTGTGACTGAAAACTTTCTAAGTCCAAATAAAGAAGGAAATAGATGCCCTGGTACAGGAAACAGAATCCCAAACAAGATGATCCCAAAGAGACCCACACCAAAAATATCACAATTAAAATGGCAAAGATTAAAGAAAAAGAGAGAGTGCTAAAGGCAGCAGAGAAAAACAAAGAGGGAATGCAAGGGAACCTCCATAAGGCTATGAGCTGCAAGTCTTTGCGGACCAGGGGGAAGTGGCATGATATATTTAAAGTGCTGAAAGCAGGGCGGTTGGGGAGGCGGGAAGTTACACCTAGTATCATCTACCAGCCACAGTTATTCAGAATTGAAGAAAAGATAACAAACTTCTCAGACAAGCAGTTCACCAATAGTAAATCATCCTTAAAAAGATGTTACAGGTTCTTCACTAAGTGGAAAAGTACAGGCTTCAATAAGTAAGAATTTGTAGGAAAGGAAAAATCCCACAGTAAAGGCAAATATACAGTAAAGACTATGCATTAAACACTTAAATAAGCTATTTAAAATTTGAGAGGGGGAAGGAGAGACCATTACTTTTTCTGGATGCTTAGAGACAGGGATAGGGGCAGGGGGGTTGGGGGGATGGGGTCAGGTGTTATTTCCAGATGAGCCTGAGGCTTGGTTCAGGCAGTGACCACAGAGGAACAGTGGTGCCAACATGTAAGGGCAGAGGAAGAGTAGTCAGAGTGTCCACCTGGTTAATAGCAAGTCATTCTCCTTTCTTTTAAAATCAGACGAAACTGGTTTCTTTGCCTTTCCTATTAGACCATGATCGGACATTTTCTTTGAACAGACCTATTCTGATACAACAACATAAAAGACTACATAAGGTATTTCATCACAGTTTTTTTTTCTTCCATTTACAAAATAATTGTAAAATTGTGATATAAGGATCCATTTCTCAGGTCATTTAGCTGTAACGGACATTGTGGCCATGCAGTGTTAAAAAATACTATATTTTCTTTTCCACGGATTTGTAACTGAAAGTCACCCAGTGTTTGCCCTCTAGGCATTTCACTCTTCGACAGATAAAGAGATTGATTCATTTGCTATATATGCTGTGGAGGATACATTTTGGTGGAATCATACTGATAACACCTAAATCAAAATAAGAAGTATATAAAGTTTCTATATTATGGCAAGGTTATAAACCCATCTGAATTTTTCTGTTAATATTCTTCTTTCTATTAATAGGCAGAGATTTTTAGAAAGATAATATTGTAAGACCCATGATTTAAAAAAGAAGAAGGACTTAGCTATATTCTGTCTATAAAACATGTACTTAAAAATAAAGATAGATTGAATTGTAAAATAATGAGTTCATTCTCTACAAAGATAAAAGCTAAATTTGACAGAAAAAGGTGGAAAATAACAAATCCAAAATTGTATTTGGATATTTCAGCATTCATCTCTGTGTAAATGATTGCTCAAATTAATTAACATTACTATCAACCATGTTGACCCTACCCCTAAAGTGTAGAAGAAATATTCTTCTAAGTGTACATGAAATATTTCTTAAAATAGACAATATATTCAATATAAAGGGTTTCATTAACAAGGATGGTAATCTCATAAAGTATCTTCTTCTACCATAATAATATTAAATAACTTATAATAGGATAAATATAAAATCACACAGAGCTTTCTAAACTAATCTTTCAATATAAATATGAAAGAAAAGTTTTGAATATATTTGAGGAATGGGATTAACACTTTTAAAAATCAGATAAACAGTCAGGATATGTATTATATGAGGAAATTAAAAATATGTAATTTTTTTCAGTGATATTTTGACACTCTGCTTTTTAATAATTTGAGTAGAATAGCCTCTTTAGGTAAATTGGTTATTTGAGAATTCTAACTATAATAAATAGTTTTGAGTTTCTCTTCAGCCACGTGATTGAATGGATTGGTTTGCTGAACACAGTTCTGCATGCAGTTGATTTTACTGCTTAATATTGTAAGATCCTATTAGGGTAGGGACAATTCCTTTCTAATATTTAGCAGTTAGTTTTGTGGCTTGTAGGTGTTTCAGTAACTATTTGTAGAATGAATACTGTTATCATTAATTCAGAAAATGAAACAATAAACACAGGAAGAAGTTTAGAACTAAATATAGAAGAGGGTGGACTACAGTAGCCAGAATAAAGGCAATTATCGACATACCTCTCATGAAGCAAAATCATAGGCTTTAGTCAAGTTCTTTATCCTGTTTGAAATTCCAATCTGCAGCATTTTGGAGAGTATTAGTAAAATGTTTATGATAAAATAGGAATATTTATTTATGTTTTACAGTTCACATTTATAGTCAGGTTTTGGACAGTATCCACAAAATTACACTTTCAGTGTTCACTTTTTTTTTTTTTGAAACATTAGACTCATAGAATAATGTTTTATTTTACCTGAATTGGATGAAAATCAAAGACCTTTACTACTAATGGCTACAGCAAAACAGGAAAAAGAGGTTTATACCGTAAACCTTTAGGAGAGAGAAATTATCCTACAAATTCTATTAATCCCCACTCTCCTTTTACCTTTTTTCTCCACTAAATATCTCGCTCAAACATGCTCAGCCACTATTGGGCCTGTTTCTCTCAAATTATGCACCAGAAAAATTCTGTTTAAGATCTTTATTTCCTACTACTTAGTCTTTCCAAAAACCACTCTCCTGAACTTTTATTTATCTGAACCCCACTGTGATTAGATGGAGAACAAAGGCAGAGTTATTAGTGCTGAAACAGAAGCACAAAGAACAAAGCAACTGTCAGGAGGATGTTCATGATCAATAACAAAGCAAATAGCCCAGATATGCACTTTCTCAATTTCTGGACTCTCTTGGTCTTCTGCTGAAAATTGAAAATTACATTAGAACAAAAGTAGTCTTTTGGGCATATCAAATAAACTGCTTAATCTAAAGAATATAGCATATATTTACCATGAATGTCTTAATTTTTGCCTGGTAATATGTTTCAATTTAGTTCAGTGCAGTCGCTCAGTCATGTCCGACTCTTTGCGATCACGTGAATCACAGCACGCAAGGCCTCCTTGTCCATCACCATCTCCCGGAGTGGGTGATGCCATCCAGCCATCTCATCCTCTGCCGTCCCCTTTTCCTGTTGCCCCCAATTCCTCCCAATATCAGAGTCTTTTCCAATGAGTCAACTCTTCGCATGAGGTGGTCAAAGTACTGAATTGTCAGCTTTAGCATCATTCCTTCTAAAGAACACCCAGGGCTGATCTCCTTTAGAATGGACTGGTTGGATCTCCTTGCTGTCCAAGGGACTCTCAAGAGTCTTCTCCAACACCACAGTTCAAAAGCATCAATTCTTTGGTGCTTAGCTTTCTTCACAGCCCAACTCTCGCATTCATACATGACCACTGGAAAAACCATAGCCTTGACTAGACGGACCTTTCTTGGCAAAGTAATGTCTCTGCTTTTCAATATGCTATCTAGGTTGGTCATAACTTTCCTTCCAAGGAGTAAGCGTCTTTTAATTTCATGGCTGCAGTCACCATCTGCAGTGATTTTGGAGCCCCAAAAAATAAAGTCCGACACTGTTTCCACTGGTTCCCCATCTATTTCCCATGAAGTGATGGGACCAGATGCCATGATCTTCGTTTTCTGAATGTTGAGCTTTAAGCCAACTTTCTCTCTCCACTTTCACTTTCATCAAGAGGCTTTTGAGTTCCTCTTCACTTTCTGCCATAAGGGTGGTATCATCTGCATATCTGAGGTTATTGATATTTTTCCTGGCAATCTTGATTCCAGCTNAAGCCTGAAGATCTGTGAACAATTTCTACAGGGAAAGTATCAGTTCTTAAACATCTTCTTTCTCCTTTTATGGATGGTTCACAATATCTGTTTAGAATTGTTATTAAACTCTACAAAGAAGTTAGAAGATAAAGACCAAGAGTCAAACTCATGAGTTTTGTAAATTTCCACACTATTTCTGCCTTTGAAATAGGAAAACAAAGGAGTTTATGTAAGACAGATATATCAGAATCTGGAAAAAACAGGTGTTAGATGAACTTAAGCTTGTTTTTCTACGTGTGAAACAGCAAACTGTTAAATACTTTGCCCATCAACACAGGTTTCCCCCTTCTTACTTCTACCCCCATTACTTCAAGATTTCTTTGTTGTAGCTCAGAATCATTTCACCGGTTTTCATGTATGATAAAAAAAACCTACCTTAAAAGAAAAAACTTAACCAAAGATAAAAGGGAAATAAGTAGTCTTTGAAAGTAAGATCCCTGAATCTAATTCTAGATTTGCTTCTTACTACACTACTGAAGTTTAGTTCCCTACATTGTAAAACAAGAAATCTTATGATGTCATATTATAAGAACATGAGAACACCTTTAAAAGTTATTTTCTCATAATGTAGAAAGAACCTGTTGTTGTTGTTCAGTCACCCAGTCATATTCAACTCTGCAACATCATGGACTGCAACTCAGCAGGCCTCCCTGTCTCTGACCATCTCCTGGGGTTTGCCCACGTTTGTGTCCATTGCATCAGTAATACATCCAGTCATCTCATCCTCTGACACCCTCTTCTCCATCTGCCCTCAATCTTTCCCAGCATCAGGCACTTTTCCAATGAATTGGCTGTTTGCATCAGGTGACCACTATACTGAAGCTTCAGCTTCAGCATCAGTCCTTTCAATGAGTATTCAGNTGCAACATCATGGACTGCAACTCAGCAGGCCTCCCTGTCTCTGACCATCTCCTGGGGTTTGCCCACGTTTGTGTCCATTGCATCAGTAATACATCCAGTCATCTCATCCTCTGACACCCTCTTCTCCATCTGCCCTCAATCTTTCCCAGCATCAGGCACTTTTCCAATGAATTGGCTGTTTGCATCAGGTGACCACTATACTGAAGCTTCAGCTTCAGCATCAGTCCTTTCAATGAGTATTCAGGGTTGATTTTCCTTACGATTGTCTGGTTTGATCTCTTTGTTGTCCAAGGGACTCTGAGTTGTCTTCTCCAACACCACAATTTGAAGGCATCTGTTCTTTGGTGCTCTGCTTTGTTTACGGTTCAGCTGTCACAACCGTATGTGACCACTGGGAAGACCATAGCCTTGGCTATATCGACTTTTATTGGCAGAATGATGTCTCTGCTTTTCAACATACATCTGTGTTTGTCATAGCTTTCCTGCCAAGAGGCAAATGTCTTCTGATTTCATGGCTGCAGTCACCATCCACAGTGATTTTATAACCCAAGAAGAGGAAATTTGTCACTGCTTCCACCATTTCCCCTTCTATTTGCCATAAAATAATGAAACCTACTCTTAATGAATAGAAATGCTTTTTTCTGATAATTTGAAATACATGTTGTCTTAGTCCGTTTGGAGGGGATTCTCAGGCTCAGTGGTAAAGAATCTTCCTTCCAATGCAGGCGACACAGGAGATGAAGGTTTGAACCCTGGATTGGGAAGATCCCCTAGAGGAATAAATGGCAACCCATTACAGTATTCTTGCCTGGAGAATTCCATGGACAGAGGAGCCTGATGGGCTACAGTCTATGGGGTCACAAAGAGTCAGACATGACTGAGCGTGTACGTGCACACACACACACACACACACGTCCATTTGGGCTGCTATAACAAAATATCATAGAGTGAGTGGCTTATAAACAACACAAGTTTATTTCTAATAGTTCTAGAGTCTGGGCTGTCCAATATCGGCACACATTGGTGCATGTGGTGTCTTTAAGAGTCCATTTCCTGATTCACAGACAATTGTCTTCTTCCTGTATCTTCACATGGTGAATGGGAAGGGGAAGGCAGGTCTCCAAGGTCTCTTTTTACAAGTGTGCTAATCCCATTCATGAGTGTTCTGATCTCATGACCTAATAACCACCTAAAGCCCCTACTTCCAAATGCTGCCATCAGACTGGGAGTTAGAATTTAACATATGAATTATGGGGGTAGACACAAACAGTCAATCTGCAGCACATCTGATAACCTCTTTCAACACTACCTACCCACTAACACATTGTAAGGTGTGCTTATTGAAAATTAACATGTTATGGTCGTATGCATTTTACTCAGCCTCAAAGATAAAGCAAACAGAATATTCCTGATCACAGATTCCCATTTTGCTTTCCAACCTTTAATTATTTTATATTTGTTTAAAATTTATAGTTATCTTCTTTCTTGACCAATATTTGATTGTCATGTCATAGTTACTGTGTTATGGATGGTTCACAGTTACTACACTTCCTCCCTTCTGGTAAATTGTATTTCCATATACAAGGACCACCCAGTGAGGTAATTAGGCAGTTCATTTCTCCAGCTCATTTCTTCTTCATGACTTAAGTGAGTCTTCCTGTTTACTGTCTGAATCCTGGGAATACAGAGAAAAAGCAGGAATTCTCTAATATGTTTACTAAGGAAGCAAAGACATGGATAACTGGGGGTCAGGAGAGCAGACTGTTTAGAGGCTTTATGAAAGAAGCAACGAATTTATATCATTTAATACATTTAAATTGGACTAGGCAAAATACTTAAGGATAAAGGCTGGAAAGCAGGTTTCTTGTTGTCTCAAGGGATGAGGAAAAATAATCCAAGTGCTCTCTTCCACTTCTTATTACTGTGACTAAACAACTTGATCCCGGCCTTTTTAGTGACTTCGTTGAAGAAGAAACCAATTGGTGACAGTTAGAAGGTTGGCTTTACTACATGGACATCTGCTCTAGGAGCTGAGCCTAGAATTGATTAATTTCAAATATGTTAGCAGCTGTCAAGAGGTAACAATTTCAAGTCATTTCTAACCTAAGCCAGGAGCAAACCAATAACATAGAAGTAAAATTGCTTACGAATCCATGGATACATCCTATTACATAAACATTTTAGTCACTTCTTTAGTTCCAGCCTTTTAATTTAAAAACATTGAGCCAGCCCTAGACTTTAATTAATGGATTATTTATAAAAGACTCTGGTTTGCCATTTTATTGGATATATCATATAGTCTCCAAATGTCAGCACAAACAATGTGCTTTTGTATTGTAACTTAAGTGTTTAATACAAACAAAATAGCATAGCATTTAATGTGTTTTTTAGCAGTTCCCAAGTGTTTACTCTTACTGTGAATGCTTAAAGCCTACAAATCCTATATTCTTAGTCACCACTTAGTAATGAGTCTTTTTTCTGCATATATCATTTGCCCTTTTTAAAGCCCCTCTTTGGCTTCCCTATGCTTTTAGGATGATAAGAAATCTCATTATAATATATTAACACCAAACAGGATCTAGCCTGCATCTCTTTCCCCCGCCTCAAATTCCAGCACTTTGCCTCCTCACTTTCCCTTTCTAAACCTTTCTGTTCTTCTTTCAGGTCCAGAACCAGTCCTGTTCCCTTCTACATCAAGATCTCTAGCAATGGTGTATCCTCTGCTGGAATACTTCTCCCTGCCTTCTTTAACAAATTAATGTCTGTCTGTTCCTGCTCTGAGTTCAGTGCAAGCATTCCCTCAGGGAAAGTGCCCTGGGATCCTTCCTTAGGTCAAAGCCCTACTGTAAGCTCTTACAGTGCCTCTTTATCCCCAGTCATATCCACTTGAACTATATTGGATTATTGCCTTTCTTCCAGACTAGAATCTAACCTCTGAGGAGGTAGGGAGCTGTCTCTTCTTTGTTCACCTTCACATCATTAGCACCTTGAACAGTACACAATGCATCTCTGTTGAACAAATGAATTACAGGGAAGTAATTGAACATCACTAAAAAATCATATAGCACATGTGAGTAAATTGCAATTGGGTCTAGTATTTACAAGGCTGATCATTGTAGGAAAGTTTAAACCAACATGACCAACATCAATTTCTCTCACATCATTTGGCTAATGTCTTATTACTGTTGTGTATGGCAAGTGTATTTCCTATATCATGAAATAAAAGTGCACAAGTTTGCTAAAAAAAAAAAAACAAACCTCACAGGGAAGTAAAATCAATGAAGCAAGAGCTACATCTCAGGTGAAATTACCATATCCTCAAAAGAAGAAATAAAATCAGAGTAAATAATTAGAAAATAAAATTATATTAATACAATGAAATGAAAATCCTTCATTACTGTTAAGAATATGAAAATTCTATTGAAATGAGGAAGAATATATCTTTTTAAACCTTAAGATGAACTTGGAATTTTTAAATAAGAGACAAAGGTGAAACACTAAGGAGACTGGAATATACGCAGCTGTGTGTTTAAGAATGTTCATAGATTAGACTGGAAAACTTGGTGTATGTGTGTATATGTTATGAATTTCACACTGAGCTGTTTGGAAATAATCATAGGAGCAATGTGGGATTTCTCTATTATTTTTGTTAAAGAATTTGATTATATAAAATCATTTCATATTGATTAATCAAGAGAAATAGAGAAAAGAGGCAGAATTTTGGGAGGCACAGAGACCATGTTTTTTACAGTAATACAGACAGGTAGGCAGGCCTGCAATGAGAATGAGATAGGAAGCAGATATATAAGGTATTCTGAAGGCACAATTGGTAGGTTAATCACTTATACATAGTTAGAGGAAAATAAAAGGATCAAAATGATACCTGGTCAAAGACCTGTTGAAAGATTTTCTTTATAAACACATCCAAAAACAAGATTCTTTTAGTCTTGGCCTTTCTACTTATTTTCAAACCTTCTCAATGCTTTTAGTTTTGGACTGTGCAAACCTCCACTGGTATTCTTTGTAGCCACATATATATTTAAAGACAAACAATTTTTAAGAATTAAAAAAAAAGAAATTTTTGCATTGGTGTAAGCACTTTGGACTCAGAATGAGTTTGGATCACCATAGAAATTGGTTATGTCACCAATTTTTTCCAAATTATTTCAAATTTTACTACATAAAAATTGAACAATATAGCATGAGAGGAACAAAGCTTAAATATGGAACTTATTTTTCTACATGTTTCCTTTACAAAGAAATTCTTACAGAAAATAAGCAAAGAACATCTGTCAAGGGGATTCCCAGGCAGTGCTAGTGGTCAAGAACATATCTGCCAGTGCAGGAAATGTAAGATACATGGGCTCAGTCCCTGGGTTGGGAAGACCCCCTGGAGAAGGGCATGGCAACCCACTCCAGTATTCTTGCCTGGAGAATGCCATGGACAGAGGAGCCTGATGAGCTATGGTACATAGGGTCGCAAGGAGCTGGTCATGACTGCAGTGACTTCTGTCAAAATAGATGCCAATAATAAAGCAATCCAACCACAAATTTAAAAAAATACATATAAAATATTAACCAATAATATATTTTTTTAATTTTTTTAGNGATGAGCTATGGTACATAGGGTCGCAAGGAGCTGGTCATGACTGCAGTGACTTCTGTCAAAATAGATGCCAATAATAAAGCAATCCAACCACAAATTTAAAAAAATACATATAAAATATTAACCAATAATATATATTTTTAATTTTTTTAGAATTCCATAATCGTAAATCACATAAATGCTGTACAATGTTGTTTAGCTGAATGGCTTTAAAAATACAAAAAGTTCTGTTTTGGCATTTGGGAGGGCTCTACAAATAATTAGAATTTAAATTTTGAAAAGTGTATTTTAACTCTTTGAAATTTGGAATGGGAGACAACATCCACAGCGAATGTATTTTATGTTAAATGGCCACTGTATAGTACCATTAACACATTAACTTTCTCTTCAGAGTTAACTCATCTTGTGCACATCTCACACTGTCTCCAGTTATCTTCGGGCATGTACTTGAACTTTTTGTAAATGTTGTTATCAATTAAAAAAGTGAAGTTCAGTACTATGTTTCTTGAATTTTTAATACAAAATTCAGTCCTGAGCATATTCATTAATGCAAATTACTACAAGTGATTCTGTTACTCAGGGACATGTATCTGAATCAAGCCCTGTTAATAAGACTCAGGTGCATTGGCTCAGCAGTGAAATTAACCTTTTACTGCATATAAACAACAAAGTCCAAAAAATGGAAAACCACTGCTTTAGTGTAATTGCTAGTTTGCAGAAAAAATAAAAGAGGCTCACAAAAATATAATGGTTTACCTGAAGTCACACAAATTGTGAGGGAAAGCACAGACACACACACAGACACACACACACACACACACACAATCTGATCCCTAGGTCTTTGTTTTTGCCAGTATATGATGTCAGCTTTGAAAATACTAGATTCATCTTTTAACGTGATTATAAAGTTGAAGAGTTCTAGAGGACTATTTGCGAGAGTGACATGCATTTGGAAGTCCTAAGAATTTACGTTTTTCATTGATGGGAACCTTTAAAAATTTGTATTTGTCGTATCTTCATTTTTTTACTCTTTGATGTACTTGGGAAGCCATGTTATGGAGGTAAAATGAAAATCAGCTGCTTTCCTTGTCCTTTTCTGTAGAACAAGATATCTGGGTGACAATGGATTTGGCAACTATTAATTATCATTCCAGGGAATACTGTTTTAGAGCAATTACTTCATGAATATTCTATTCCATCCAAAGGATGTTTCCAAGGCTTCACCAAAGGCCTGTAAAATTTGTCCTGTTATTTGAAATGTCATGTCAACAGCTGTTTATTTTGAATATGTGGAACTTGTAACTAGATTATGAAGATCCCACTTCAAATTGGTCATTGAAATTTTTAATCTATCAGTTCCACTTGTACATTATGTTTCTCTCACAGGGCCAGTTAACACTGTAGAATTTCATTAAATAGTTCAGACACATGTTGGCTTACTACATTTTAAAGACAGGAGATGTTTATCTTTTGGTTTCATATTGGAAACCAGTGAGTATTCCAAAAACTGTCAACCATGTGATTTCAAGCCATACATTGCATTTTGCTACTAATACCCATTGGGGAAAAAAAAAAACCAACNAGCTGGATCATAAAGTAGGCTGAATGCCAAAAAATTGATGCTTTCAAACTGTCATGCTGGAGACTTTTTAGAGTCTCTTGGATTTCAAGGAGATCAAACCAGTCAATCCTAGAGCAAATGAGTCCTAGATATTCATTGGAAGGACTAATTCTGAAGCTGAAACTCCAATACTTTGGCCATCTGATGCGAAGAACTGACTCATTTGAAAAGACCCTGATGCTGGAAGATAGAAGGCAGGCAGAGAAGGGAATGACAGAGGACAAGATGGTTGGATGGCATCACTGACTCAATAGACAGGAGTTTGAGCAAGCTTCAGGAGATGGTGAAGAACAAGGAAGCCTGGTGTGCTGAAGTCCATGGGATCACAAAGAGTCGAACATGGCTGTGTAACTGAACAACTTCTTCCTTCCTTTTCTCCCTTTAAAGACTTGGTGATTACACTTAGCTCTACTGAATATTTCCGGATAATCTCCCTTTTTAAATTTTTTTAAACTAATTAATTTATTTTAATTGGAGGCTAATTACTTTGCAATATTGTAGTGGTTTTTGCTATCCATAGACATGAATCAGCCATGGGTGTACATGTGTCCCCCATCCTGAATGCCCCTCCTTTTTCCTCCCCATCCCATCAGCATATTAGTAACCTTTACTCCATCTGCAAACTTAACTTCCCTTTGTCATATAACTGAACATACCTATAGCCTCCATGAAGTAATATCTTGGAGGGTTACTATTCCGCAAACTGCAGAAAAGACAAAGATATAGCTGCACTTCGTTTCAACTAAAAAATAAAATCCTAGAGAAGAATTCCAATCAACCTGGCAAGAACCACCTCTCTATTCTAGTGATAGCAATGGGATGGGGAGACAGGCAATATATCATAACTGACAACCCCAAGTAGAATCACATATTTTTGAATTAGATGAGGAGCAGATGATTGAGAGAGGAGACTTTTCTCAGAATAAGGGAGACCAAATAATGTCTGTCTAGTGTCCTTCCATTTCACCCTAACCTCTTGGTACTTCCTTTTAGGCGCCCAATGCTCTGCCTCTGCTGCTGCTGCTAAGTCGCTTCAGTCGTGTCTGACTCTGTGTGACCCCATAGATGGCAGCCCACCAGGCTCCCCCGTCCCTGGGATTTTCCAGGCAAGAATACTGGAGAGGGTTGCCCTTTCCTTCTCCAATGCATGAAAGTGAAAAGTGAAAGTGAAGTCGCTTGGTCGTGTCCGACTCTTCGCGACCCCCATAATACCATCTGGTTCCTCCAACATCTTTTCACTTTCACATACCCTTCATATCTTCTCTCAGATAGTACAGACTTCTTGTCATTCTCTGCCGTAGAAACTCTCATTCTTCTAAATATAACTCAAAAGTTACTTCTTCTAGAAGAGAAGTAGATTTCTGGAACCGTCTAGTTCTCAAATATTCAAACCATTTACTACTAAATGAAAGTTTTAACAATCATGTTGTCATGATTCCAAGAGCAATATTTGCTCTTTGGAATTTGCTCTTTCTTTCTCATTGCCTAAATATTTCAGAAACCGTCTTGACTTGGAAGATTTGTTTGTACTTGTCTATCCTGTTTCTGAATTGCCTCCCGTTTCAAGAGTTACTTCGAGTGCTTTCCAAAAATCCAGGATATTTGGTTTTGCTTTAGAGAAATTTGTGAATGCAAAGTTTACTTTCTAGTTCAAATCTATCTATGGCGCTAATAGACAATAGTGACATTGTCTCTGGGCTATTTTACTTGCCTTTTTGCAATGGAAAATTTAATCCTCAGAAGATTTGTTTTTATAAAGGCAGTCAGTGAATCAAAAATTAGATTTTACTAAGAGTTACTTTCTAAACTGATTAAATTCCAACATAAAAATCTACAGATGGTATTCTGGCATATGGTTAATCATGTTATTTATTTTTCTTTTTACAAAATGAAATTTTGTACACAAATTTTCTACACATATCAACATTGGTTCACCATTCCAGCATGGACTTCTTTGAAGTCCAGCAGAGACGTCTAAGGACATTACTGTGGTCTCAGAAAAGATGCCATCTCATCATAGGCAGGTAGATTTAAAACCAATTCACTGTTCCATCAGGAACTTCTAAGAACATTACTATGTTCTCAGAAAAAGATGCCATCTCAAAATAGGGAGGTAAATTTATAAAAACAACTCATATATAAACGATTTCAATGATCTATGAAGTCAATATTTGGTAAAAACAAAATTAATTAAATTGTCTAAACAATGGAGAATGTCAAAATGGTGACATATAAAATAAAACGTTGATTTTTAGCTTACAGATTTTTATCTATGAGATGAAATACTTCATTTCCTCCCAAGACTAACATTTTAAACTTTTTTTTTTAATTGTAATAGTTATAGGCACTTATAGGGCTTTCCTAGTATCTCAGCTGGTAAAGAATTCTCCTGCAATGCAGGAGACCCAGTTCGATTCCTGGGTTGGGAAGTTCCCCTGGAGAAAGTATAGGCTACCCACTCCAGTATTCTGGGGCTTCCCTGGTGGCTCAGACAGTACAGAATCCACCTACAATGTGGAATACCTGAGTTCGATCCCTGGGTTGGGAAGATCTCCTGGAGGAGGGCATGACAACCCACTCCAGTATTCTTGCCTGGAGAATCCCCATGGACAAAGGAGCCTGGCAGGCTACAGACCATGGGGTTGCAAAGAGTCGTACATGACTGAGCAACTAAACACAGCACACAGGCATTTATAATGCTTTTCTAATAACACAATGTTGGGAGTCATATAACTAATTTGCTAGAAAGTAGTTTCTCTTTTCTTCAGAAAAAAATCATAATAAAACACCATTAAGTCTTTTGTAGTCTCTGTAAAAGTGCTCTGTCCTCTTAAATTGCTATCTGGCTAATAGTTGGTGAAGTACTTCATATACATTTTCAGTCTGATAGCTGACACCTCTTTCTTTATTAAACTTTTAAAAGCTGAAGTTCCTCTGGGCACCTTCTTTGCCCTTCTTCCTTTGCCACTCCACACTTTGCCCAGGGCTTTGTTATCTTCTCCAATGAGTTTATTTTTCCACTGTAGGTATAAGAGTCTAAAACAGAAGTCTGAATCCTATAATGTCATCTGACTCCACTCTGAAGGTGAAGGGTGAAGTTGCTCAGTCGTGTCCGACTCTTTGCAACCCCATGGATTGTAGCCTACCAGGCTCCTCCATCCATGGGATTCTCCAGGCAAGAATACTGGAGTGGGTTACCATTTCCTTCTCCAGGGGATCTTCCTGACCCAGGGGTCGAACCCAGGTCTCCCTCATTGGAGGCAGATGCTTTAACCTCTGAGCCACCAGGGAAGCCCAATAGTAGACTCCACTCTACCATTAACCATTTGCCTACTGGTAGCCTCATCCAGATGTACTATAGCTACCTCACATGCAGGGTATCCAGAATTAAACACATAATCTTCTCAAAGCCAGCAGGCTCCCTTTGTTCCATTGGCAGAGAGTAACTTGGACGTCCATCTAATTGCTTAATTAAGCCAGGAAGCAAATAATCATTGATACTTCTCTCTCCTTTAAACTTTATGTCCAATCTAACATTGTGACCTATAAATTCTATATCAAATGCAGTTCAAGTGTTTTCACTTCTTATATGCTACCTAGACTCCTCATGTCAACATTATCTAAGTCTTTGACCAGAAAATCTGATGAGATCAATGTTCTATTCAAATCCCTTCCTCTTAGAGGTAAGAGAAAATGCCTACTCCTTGCTTTTATAGTGAAATTCAAACTTCTGAATATGATCCTCCAAAATCTGATTACTCTCTACACCCCAGCTTAATGCATGTTCTCCCTAGGGTTTTTTTTTTTTTTTTTCCAACTGTATCTGCCTTCATCTGCTTTGAATGCACTCTATACCATTAAACTGCGAGCATTTGCATAGATGATTCCCTCAGCCTGGAATATTCTGTCATCCCCTCTTCATCTAACTAAGTCCCACCATTTCTCACATCATGGCTTAGATATCAGGTCTTCAGAGAAAAGGTGTCTGTCTACGAGGTTAGATTGCATTATTCTGTTCTAATCTTTCTTTACCTATGTCTCAAAATTACAATGATTCATCTCCCATGTAGGATATTATAGAATAGAGAGTAGAGTTCCCCTGTGTGGTATAGTAGGCCTTTGCTGATCATATATAATAGTATGTATGGGTATATATGTATATACATACATATACACACATACACACACACACACATATATATAAATATATCACTTTGCTATACACGTGAAACTTAACACAAATTTGTAAACCAACTATGAAAGAGAAAAGTGAAAATGTTAGTCGCTCAGTCATGTTTGACTCTTTGTGACTGCATAGACTGTAGCCTGCCAGGCTTCTCTGTCCATGAAATTCTCCAGGCAAGAATACCGGAATGGGTATCCATTTCCTTCTCCAACGGATCTTCCTGATGCAGGGGTTGAACCTGGATCTCCTGCATGGTGGACAGATTCTTTACCACCTGAGCCATATTGATTATACTCCAATATAAAATAGAATTAAATGAAAAATAAACAAAAATAAAATTACAATAAAATAGTTAACTGATTATTTATAATTTATGTTATTGCACATTAGTTCTTTATTGTCTTTGCCCTCAGAATATAAACTCCATAGGAGATTATATCTATCTGCTATATCAACTCTAACACTTTCTTTTACACAGAGGAATAGCATCAATATAAATTTTTTGAAAAGATAATAAATAAATGCATATAAAGATACTCTTTAATGTGTTACCTCTTCAAAGGAAATTTTCTTTATTAAGGGAGTAAATATAATGCCTTGGCTTTCTTCTAAAATGATATCCATAATCCACTTTCTTTAACTGCCTACTGTTCTCAGTCCTATTCTAACTCTGTTTGAAAGATAATAATAGCAAGCTTATTCTCAGGTAGATCTGCAGTTGTTGCTCCATTTAAATAATTTTAAAACCTGATGCTTTTTTGGACAGTTGGAAATGTTTATCTTTAATTGCACTGGCCAATACTCAACTAGTAATGGGAAGATCCTGTAATGCTCTTTCTTATATGTCTATTCTGCCTCTCTCTCAAAACCAATGTGCTATGCCTCCAGTGATTTCTACCTAAATATCACATTCAGTGTTGACAAACAGTTCTTTAAAGAGCTCAGAGTTTAGGGAGGACTATCGAAAAAAAAGTAAAAACAGAGCAAAAACAAAAGTTGTAGTTGGAATACCTTCACAGATCCAAGTACTTTATGATCTTTCAAAGGACAGCAATCATGTCTTATGCTTAGTACAACAACCTAACACAGTTTAGACACTCAGCGTTTTTGTTGGCTTCTGAAGAACAGAGTAGATAAATAATTATCTCTGTCTGGGAGATTCAGGCAAGATTTTGCATTTGTGATAGCATTCAAGCCAAATCCTAAAACTGACAAAAAGTGGTAGTGTGAGAGAGGAAGTTATTTCAGCTAAAGGGAAGAGCAAATGCAAAGACATAGAGACTTGAAAGGGAACCACATGTTATAACAATGAGTGATTTAGAGCACTCTGAGCTTGGAATCCACTATATGACAAGCAAAGAAAAGGCTGGTTAAAGTCACCCTGGAAAGCTCTTTTACTATGCCAGAGTTTATATTTTATATTCTGGGAAATGATATGCCATATAAGATTTAAACAGAAAAGTGAAAGATTCAGGGCTTCCCAGGTGGCACTAGTGGTAAAGAACCCAACTGCCAGTGTAGGAGACATAAAACACTTGGATTCGATCCCTGGGTTGGGAAGATCCCCTGGAGGAGGGCATGGCAACCTACTCCAGTGTTCTTACCTGGAGAATCTCATGGACAGAGGAGCCTGGTGGGCTACAGTCCATAGGGTTAAAGAATCAGACATGACTGAAGCAACTTAGCACACATGTATGCACGTGGATTACTCATATATATTAAAAAACAAAAAATGTGGTGACATTTTGAAGCATGGACTAAAAGGATGAATGGCTACAATTACTCGAGCAAGTAGATTTTATCTGTAAATCAAGGATGAAGTTCGGGAGGGAGCAGTTTTAGCAGCTCTAGAACATTTGAGGGGAGATGGAAGTGGAGGTCACCTAATGAAGTGCTCAAATTAGAGATAGTTTAGAAGTTAACATCATCTGACATGTTGAAAAAGATAATTAGGGAAGACTGATATGAAGCAGTTATCATGAGTCTGAAAGAAAATTTGTTCATTTCTATCTTTTGGTTTTCATGCAAATATGACTATTAGGAAAATAGGGGAGAAAAGAAGAGTTATTGGTGCATTCTGTCTACAATTCACTGTGTCCAACATCTTTTTATTACATTTTATACTCTCTATTCTCAGATGACTGTCTTTCCAGATTGGCAGTATCAGTTTTCTTTTGGAGACTTTCCTGGGATAAAGGTAGAATATTGATTCCAGGGAAAGAATATAATATTTTCAAAACTTAACTAATACACTTTATACATGAATCATAATGTTATTTATTAAATCAGCAAATTTTCATTCAGTAACTCTTTTGAATCAATTTGTTTAATAATCAAAATCAGCAAACATTTATTTACTGATTATATTATCTGAGTAAATACTCAATGCCCCAAGAGGGAAAAAGGAAAAGAAATAGCATAATTCCTCCCTTAGAAAAGGGTGTTTTCCATATTTCAGAGTAAAATTAACTACCTAGAGTTATTCTACTCCCCAGCTCTCCAAGCCAATCTACTAACCACTACTTGCTCATAGGAAGGAAGTGGTTCCATTTAGGGCTAGCAGCCAAGATTTCTGCATTCCATTCTATTCATTGCTTCAGTAACTGATTTATTGAGTAATATTCAGTAGCTATTCTGCAAACTTTCCTTTTATCCTCTGGAGTGGGCATTGCACTGGAAATGCCACCAGTGTGGACATGGCCTAGGGCATGGCAGAGAAATGGGTGGGGACTAGAAATACATCTCTGACACATTTCAGGAATGTCCCTAGAGATGGCTCATTACTGAGTAGTTGAGCAGAGACATGACTCAGCCAGAGTTTCTGCAACTGGCTGTCTGAAGCAGCTATGAGAGTCCTGGCAAGAGTCATGGATCAGGCAGTGTTTCTTGGATGTAGAAGAGAAAACTGAGCCTTTTATTCAGAATCAGAGTTCTTTAATAACAATCTGATTATAGAAACTTACTTTTTGTCAGCACTACAATATTAAGAAGTCTTCTGCTTACAATATCTTACTCAAATGTCATCAATTTATTTGAAACACACTGAAAACAATTATTTAATCAGTGGACTTTAGAATTCCTCTTTAGAATGGATTCATTAGAAAAATGCCTTGATTTTTGCAGTTGAAAAGTGAGATATGTCTGTTGGCAAAGAGGTAACTAAAGGGTATATAAACTTGTTTCCTAAACAATAAACACTAACTTGGATAGGGAGGGAAAGGGAGAAGAAAGAGAAGAGAGAAAAGGAAAGTGACGAAACAGCACAGCAGAGAGAATGAAAGAAGTATGTCATAAATGACACTTGTCTATCAATTGTCATTGTATTGTCATATCAACTGTATCAATTTTCATTGTATCAATGTCAGTTTATCAATTGTCAAGGATATCAATTGTATAAATTTTTCTTGTTAGTGATATAATATGCCAGAGAATATGTATTTTGCATTGGAGTTTTGATGGTTTGATATTTCTTTTAGGATTGTATTCACAGTTTTTCCTGTGAAGAAGTTAAAAAACGTGTCTCTCAGTTGTGTATCATGGTATTATTCAGTGCCTGATTCTTATGACAGAAACTGGACAGTTAAGGCCAAGTACAATCATTCTGTTTTATTGGGCAATAGTTGCATGATCTTCAGTATGTAGGAATTTGTGCATCAAGGCTCAAGTGACAATTTTTTATGGCTCTGAAATGAAACAGTAATTGGCTTTGCTGTGGACTTTCTGCCTGTCCCTGGTATACTCCTTATAACAATGTATTCCTATTTATGAATCAAAAGATGATCAGTTTCTAGCTGTAAAATTAAATTTAGTGCCCCATGAAAGTTCCAGCTGTCCATAAGTAAAGGAATTATCATTTTCCTCAAGCTAAAAATTCCAGTTCTGCCTAAGACAAAGCCTTGAGATGGGAGTTCCCAAGAGGCTGTTTTTGGTCCAGGGACCTCTTATTAGAGTGCCAGTGAATTTTCACCCACATAAATAAACTCAGTTTTTTTGTGTGTGTATGTGATAAAGACAAAAGATTCTCAGAGGAGACGATCCTAGAACTCCTGGTTCCAGAACAATTGCTCACAGCTAGCTTAAGTGTTCCTGGTTTATTAACCAGGACCTAGTAGAGTGGTAGGGGACTTCCCTTGTAGCTCCGGCAATGCAGGAGACCATGGATTGATTCCTGGGTCAGGAAGATCCACTGGAGAATAGATAGGCTCCCCATTCTAATATTCTTGGGCTTCCCTGGTGGCTCAGATGGTAAAGAATCCGCCTGCAGGGCAGGAGACCTGAGTTTGATCCCTGGGTTGGGGAGATCCCCTGGAGGAGGGCATGGCAACCCACTCCAGTATTTTGCCTGGAGAACCCCAGGGACAGAAGAGCCTGTCAGGCTACAGTCCATGAAGTCACAAAGAGTCAGACACGACTGAGCAACTAAGCACAGCACAGCACAGTAGAGCAGTAATAGCAACAGAAGACACGAAGCAGATGGTAACTTCTAGCATAGAGTTGACTCAGTTCCGGAGAAGTGTGTAGTCATCAGTGTGGGGGCTCCTCACACGTTCGTTTGGATCCTTTTTACTTTTTCTGTGTGGAAGTGGTGAAGTGTTAATTATTTTTGTGTATTGAGAAGCCTATCTTCTACCTCCTTCACAATGACAGAAGACTGACAGATGCTGTGAAAACCAGCTTTCCTGCCTTCAGTCGGGGTACATTTAAGGCATAATGTATATAACTCCAGAGCTCCCTGCATGATCAGGCTTACGTTAGTTACCTTCTGCAGGATTTATGCCTTAGACTGAGTCTGCACTGTTGCTTGGCTTCCTTCCCTTCTCTCTCCTGCTTCGTCCAACTCTTTAACTAGTATCCCTCATGGTCATTTCCTTAATAAATCAGTTACACATATGTCCTTGGCTCATGGTCTGCTTCTTTGGAACTTGACCAAAACAGAGAGAGAGGTGAGTGAAAAGGAAGAGACAGGGAGAATAGGAATCTCCAAGTACAAAATAGCAAAATATATTACTAAAAGGAGGACGGGAGAGAACAGGATAATCTGAGAAAAAAGAGTAGAAGTAGGGTGAATGAAAGGATCAAAATGCAAGATACTGTAGTCTGGGACCAGACTTTATGAGACCTTCATTTAGGGATCCTGAAACATGGTGATTAAACACAAAGTCCTGAACTCATGCTGACTTGGGATAAAGTTCCAACTTTGCCACTTCATAAGTGTTACCATTGGCAAGATATTTTACTCTCTAAGACTCTACTTTTCCACCTACAAAACATATTGAGATGTTAACCCTTAAAAATACTTTTACATATGGAAAGAAGTTTTATACCTAAAGGTATTTCTTGCAGCCTAATTTAGAGATATGATTCCCAACTAGAGGCGATTGGCCATATCTGTATACACTATTGCATTCACAGCTTGGAGATGGAGAAGCTATGAGTTACTAGTGGGTTAAGATCAAGGTTGCAGCTATAAAATTCTACAGTGCAAGAGATAGTATCCTACCTTTATACTCAACAAAGAATTATTTGGGCCAAAATGTCAATAATTGCCAAGGCTGAGAAACTTTAATCTACTCACTCACACACACACACACACACACACAAAGGAAATGAAACAAAATATTTTTTTAAAAAATAAGAATAAGTAAATTATGATGCATATCTTAGGTGAAAGTGTATATGAAAATACATTATTTTAAAAATATATCATTAACTCCTTTGATGAAATTATAACAACAAAAAATTCTGAGAGTCTGGAAATATAGGTTCATTGATTCATTCAAGTCATAATCTTTGAGAGAGACTCCATGCCAGGCATTGGACTAAGTAATTGTTGTAAAGGAGACAAATGTATTACTTTCATGAATTTACATTCTAGTGAAATGTCTAAAAAGGACTATGGAAAGAAAGAAATGGAAAAAGGGAGAGAGGGAAAGAATGAAGGGAGAAAAGAAGGAAGAAAGGAAGATACATTAAAAATTACAGAAAATTTAATCATAACAATAAGAATATAAAGTAAAATGTCTGAGTTATTTTAAAAATGAATAAATGATAAATAATTGAACAAGATACAAATCTCTGAAAAACTGACTTTGCAACTGAGATCTGAGTGACTGAAAGTTGGGAACTATGGAAGAATGAAGGAAAAAGCATTCCCAGCAGAGGGACCCATTACCCTGAAGACCCTAAAGTGAGAACAACATCAGCAGTTTTGCAGAACTAAGTCAGTTCAGTTCAGTTCAGTTCAGTCACTCAGTCGTGTCAGACTATTTGCGACCCCATGGACTGCAGCACACCAGGCCTACCTGTCCATCACCAACTACCGGGAGTTCACTAAAACTCACATCCATCGAGTCGGTGATGCCATCCAGGCATCTCATTCTCTGTCGTCCTCTTCTCCTCCTGCCCCCAATCCCTCCCAGCATCAGAGTTTTTTCCAATGAGTCAACTGTTCGCTTGAGATGGCCAAAGTGCTGGAGTTTCAGCTTTACCATCATTTCTTCAAAGAACACCCAGGACTGACCTCCTTTAGAATGGACCAGTTGAAACTCCGAGTCTGCTCCAACACCACAGTTCAAAAGCATCAATTCTTCAGTGCTCAGCTTCCTTCACAGTCCTACTCTCACATCCATACATGACCACTGGAAAAACCATAGCCTTGACTAGACAGAGCTTAGTCGGCAAAGTAATGTCTCTGCTTTTGAATATGCTATCTAGATTGGTCATAAGGTTCCTTCCAAGGAGTAAGTGTCTTTTAATTTCATGGCTGCAGTCACCATCTGCAGTGATTTTGGAGCCCCCCAAAATAAATCTGACACTATTTCCACTCTTTCCCCATCCATTTCCCATGAAGTGATAGGACCGGATGCCATGATCTTCATTTTTCTGAATGTTGACCTTTAAGCCAACTTTTTCACTCTTCTCTTTCACTTTCATCAAGAGGCTTTTGAGTTCCTTTTCACTTTCTGTGATAAGGGTGGTGTCATCTGCATATCGGAGGTGATTTATATTTCTCCCGGCAATCTTGATTCCAGCTTCTGCTTCTTCCAGCCCAGCGTTTCTCATGATGTACTCTGCATATAAGTTAAATAAGCAGGGTGACAATATACAGCCTTGACGTACTCCTTTCCCTATTTGGANTGGAGTAGCTCCTCTAGACCCTCCTGCACCTGCACAGCCACAGCTCCTTGGATGTGGGGTTGCTCCTCTCAGATGCCACCCCTGACTCCATGTTTATTTTCTCCTCTGGGACCGACTCCAAAGCATTTCCCTGTTCTACTACACCCTCTTCACCTCTTTCCTCTTCACCTTCCCTCCTTAGTTTCCATCTATGTCCCAGAATCTCTCTACCAAGGCCCAAGCCCCACCTGCAGCTGCCACCCAACATTGGACTTCCACAGAACCTCTTACTAGCTGACCTAGCAACACTTTGGGTGTGGCACATACTATATTCAGCTTTTCCAAATGGCTGCCCTTTGGCAAGCCCCAATTGTATTTTTGTCAATCACATTTTTTTTCTCTAATTTTTCAACCCCTTGTATATTTTAAGAGGAAATTTAATTTATTTCTGGTTCTTTTTCAATTACAAAAACTCCTCAGAACCTTGTANTAGGTTTACCCCTGTCTCTTATACACATCTCAGAACCTCTTACTAGCTGACCTAGCAACACTTTGGGTGTGGCACATACTATATCCAGCTTTTCCAAATGGCTGCCCTTTGGCAAGCCTCAATTGTATTTTTGTCAATCACATTTTCTTTCTCTAATTTTTCAACCCCTTGTATATTTTAAGAGGAAATTTAATTTGTTTCTGGTTCTTTTTCAATTACAAAAACTCCTCGGAACCTTGTGTTGTAAGACTTATTTGATGTTCAAGAAGTCTGAACTTTTTCAGAGCACTTTTAAAGACGCTCTTCCTAGAATCTGGAAGTAGCCTTTAACTAGGTATTAAAAAAAAAAAAAACACAACTTTGAGGGTGTGGTTTCAAGACCTAGCTCAAGGGTGTTTTCTCACCCTCATTAAGTAGTGATTCTGAGTGGGCTTGGTTATTGCATGCCCTCAGGAAGAACTTTAATGAGAACTGCTTGTGCCTGGAAGGCTGAGTCTCTCAGACGGCCACAAGTTACAGGGTGAGATGCAGAGGGAAACCTAGAGAAGGTGGCTCTAGAGTTTCAACCCTTTGGGATAAATCCTGAACATAAACATGAATGTGAAAAATCCCAGATCCAATCATCCCAGTTCCCTATGTGAAGTCTGAATTCAGGGAAATTCTTAGACACACACACACACACACACACACACACACACACACCCTGGTGAAATAATCAACAAAACTGGATGGTGGCAGAAGTGGAGAATGTAAATGGAAGTAGGTCTTTAGGGACTGAAATCACTAGAAGTGGAGCCGCCTCTGGAAATGATGTGTGGACAGTTGAACAGGGGCTGGAGTTTCCATTCCAGGCCGTTGTAAAAGGAGTGGGGAGAATAATTTTAACAGCTCTTGCTGTACTCAGAAGGGAAAACTGCACACAAACCGCAGTGTGAACTGGGCATTGAGAAGTCTAGACTTACTGGAAGCTGCAGACAAAGATTGAAGGACCTGAGGAAGAACTGGGAGAGCTAACATCCTTCTGAGTATTCCCTGGGGAAACATGTCTCTAATGCTGTTGAGGTGGTATAACAGCTATGGCATCCCACATTTACCCCACCAGTATCTGATGTTCAGTCTTTGCAGAATCCTCCCGGAGACTGGGGCTTGACTGAATGTGCCCTGACAATCTGCTACATAGNCATGTCTCTAATGCTGTTGAGGTGGTATAACAGCTATGGCATCCCACATTTACCCCACCAGTATCTGATGTTCAGTCTTTGCAGAATCCTCCCGGAGACTGGGGCTTGACTGAATGTGCCCTGACAATCTGCTACATAGCCAGTCTGTATCGGTGCTAGCTGGGGTCAGCTCTGATTGGGCAATATCCATACTGTGTGCATGCATGCTCAGTAGCTTCAGTTGTGTCAGACACTTTGCGACCCCCTGGACAGTAGCCTGCCAGGCTCCTCTGTCCAAGGGGTTTTTCAGGCAAGAATACTGGAGTGAGTTGCCTTGGCCCTTCCAAGGAATTTTCCTGACCCAGGGATTGAAACCAAGTCTCCTGCCATTTCCCACATGGCAGGTGGATTCTTTATCGCTGAGCCACCAGGACTGTCCATCCATACTGCATTCAGTTCAGTTCAGTCGCTCAGTTGTGTCCAACTCTTTGTGACCGCATGAATCGCAGCACGCCAAGCCTCCCTGTCTATCACCAACTCCCGGAGTTCACTCAGATTCACTTCCATCGAGTCAGTGATGCCATCCAGCCATCTCATCCTCTGTCATCCCCTTCTCCTCCTGCCCCCAATCCCTCCCAGCATCAGAGTCTTTTCCGATGAGTCAACTCTTCCCATGAGGTGGCCAAAGTACTGGAGTTTCAGGTTTAGCATCATTCCTTNCTCCTGACCTTAAACCTTATATGTATTATGGTGGTCTGCTCCAGAGCAACTTCAGCAATTTGGGCAGTGGCGGAAAGATTGCCAACCACCTGGGTTCTGTGGCTTAAAATTTTGACTTTGCCTTTTATTGGCTTTTGTGTTTTGATTGGACTTTTTTGGAATTTTCCCACGGCTGCTCGGCAGCTCAGCGCACGCGCACATATTCGCAGTGCAATCTGGGGCTTGGCTAGTGACCCTGCACCCCTGCCGGCGGCTTCATGGGAAAATCCGGACAAATCTTGTGCTCCTGCGGCAGAACTAAGTATGAGGCACCAAAGAACAGTGTGGCTAACAATACAGACTATGAAGAAGGATAGACTTGACTTTATTTCCTGCTTTGTGAGATATGAAGTGAGATGTTCAGTCTCTCAAAGACAGTTCCTTCAGCATTGCTCCCCTTTCTGTAAATGGTAATAAGAAAATTTTTCAGGGTGATTGTGAAAATTAAATTCGATGATATGTAAGTGCTAAGCATTATATCATTTACATAGTAAAGTACGCAGTGTGTGTGTGTGTGTGTGTGTGTATGTATATGTTCAGTCACAGCCATGTCTGAATGTTTGAAATGCCATGAACTGTAGCCTTCCAGGCTCCTCTGTCTATGGGATTTTCCTGGAAGGAATAATGGAGAGGGTTGCCATTTCCTCCTCCAGGGGATGCAGTTTTAATTGAATAACAAAATCAAGGTTTAAACATATACATAGGATACAAAATTAATACAAAAATAGTATATCAATATTAAGCCTATATAATATGATATATAACACACAGTCCCTAGGGTACAGAAGGTGTAATGTAATCTAACATGATATAGCATAACCTCTAAGATCTTTCTTATTCTGTGATATCAGAACTCTATGAATTCTGGTACAATGATAAATGACAAATAACCTTTCACATATTAATGCATTTATTTCAGTTCTCTGGGCCAATGGAGAGCGACTAGCTTTTTTACTGGGATATGGGAGTATGGTGGAAGCAAAACATCTGTTGATAATTTAACTTTACGTACAAAAATAAAGATGACCAGGTTTTTACAATAAGTAGTTCAGAGACTGGGAAGCCCATAAGGAAACTTTTAAATACCCCCAGTGGAGAAAGACAGGGTGGTGTAGCCCTTACTAAAATGGCCGTATGTTAGACAGAGGCTATTCCTGACATTGGAAATGTCATCAAATGGAATTTCAGCTCAAATGTACTGATCCAAAATTGGCTCACCAATATTCTTTTTATGCCATAATTGAAAATAACTATCTGATTTTATCAGTAATTCACAATTTGTGTAAAAGCCATTTACAAATATTATTTCATCACATTGACAAAATAAATGAATCAGAAGTGAAGAATGTACCAGCTTTGCTTAACAAAATTTAATTGAATAAAGGATGTAGGCCTAATGGTTTACAGAAAGTCACACACAAATAAGATAAGTGCAGGATCAAGATCCACTTATAATCCATTATACTGCCATTGAAATAATAACCCTGCTCTACATGAGAAGGTAATTGTACTGTCTAATGATTTAAAAAAAAAGTTGTTATAAGGAGATGTAGAGAACTATGCAGTCTTCAAGATTAGAGAATGCATGATAAATCTTATATAAATGTATTTAGTACTTATAGTCTTACCTTATTAATTTAACAAGTTAGAAAGCATAGTGTATAATAAAGCTGTATTTAAGTTCACATGTGGAATTAAATAGGAAGACTTATGTGGACAAATTCTAAGGTATGTTTGCCTTTCATATTTCAGAAACTGCTTCTATAAGTTCCTTAAAAGTGTTGAAAAATATTGTTTGGTTATACTATTGAGATGTTATTTAAAATTATGAAAACAATCTCTAATGGAGAGTTTATTATGAAATTAAAATAAAATCAATTTAGAAGAGAGCTCAGAGATTTTTTTTTTTTTTTTTATTCAGTAGGTGAGGATCTGGGGCCAAGAGTTGAATGAGAGAAGATAGTCTTCTTTATACTGCATATACTGTATTTCAAAACAGACGGGTTCATACTTGAGAAAGGAGTACATCAAGGCTGCATATTGTCACTCTGCTTATTTAACTTATATACTGAGTACATCATGCAGATGCTGGGTTGGATGAAGTACAGGCTAGAATCAAGATTGCCAGGAGAAATACCAATAATCTCAGATACGCAGATGATACCACCCTGATGGCAGAAAGTGAAGAAGAATGAAAGAGCCTCTTGATGAAAATAAAAGAGGTGAGTTAAAAAGCTGATTTAACACTTAACATTCAAAAATTAATATCACGGCATCTAGTCCTATCACTTCATGGCAAATAGATGAAGAAAAAATGGAAACAGTGACAGACTTTATTTTCTTGAGTTTCAAAATCACTGAAGATGGTGACTGCAGTCATGAACTTAAAAGACACTTGCTCCTTGGAAGAAAAGCTATGATGAACATAGACAGTGTATTTAAAAGTAGAGACATCAATTTGCCAACAAAAGTCCATCTAGTCAAACCTATTGTTTTTCCAATAGTTATGTATCATCTATGGATGTGAGAGTTGGACCATAGAGAAGGCTGAGTGCTGAAGAATTTATGCTTTTGAACTGTGGTGCTGGAGAACACTCTTGAGAGTCTAGTGAGCAGCAAGAAGATCCAACCGGTCAATCCTAATGAAAATCAACCCTGAATATTCACTCGAAGGAATGATGCTAAAGATGAAGCTCTGATACTTGGCCGCCTGGTGAAAAGAGGTGACTCACTGAAAAGATCCCGAGGCTGGGAAAGTTTGAAGGCAGGAGGAGAAGGGGATGACAGATGATGAGATGGTTGGATGGCATCATTGACTCAATGGACATGAGTTTGGGCAAACTCCAGAAGATAGTGAAGGACAGAGAGACCTGGCATGCTGCAATCCATGGGGTCACAAAGAGTAGAACATGACTGAGTGACTGAACAACGACTATCTTATATATTAAGCCCTTGAAACAACCAGCATCTAATAAACAAGGCCTACAGAAAGCAATTTTATGAGCATTCCATTTTTCTTAGTGAATTTTGCCAGTGTGGAACAATTTTTACCAGTGTTGAGGTGAGATGGAAGAACAGTAATTCCAAACAGCAAACTGGGAGTAGGGACGCTTTGTTTACAATGGTAGATGGACTGTCTTTATTTATATTATTCCCCAGTGAACTTAACCTTAAAATTGATGTATGACAACAAAGCGATAAAAATGGGGCTACCCATAAGCTTTTGACACATTTCTAAAAGACAGAAAGCAGATGATAAAGTGGTACTATTGCAGAAGGATAGAAAAATCTGTGGCCTAAAGAATATGAGGAAAAAGTAACAGTAATTAGGAAAGTCAGTATATGCTACAAACCTACAGGATGTTTTAGAACCGGATTTTCCAGTTACCATAGAAGGGGATGAGTAATTTATGGCAGGTAGATGGAATAGTTAATCGACTCTATTTCTCACAACTGAAAACAGAACACTTGACAGCTATCTTTTTAACTATGAGATCAAAAATTAACCTTTTAAAGTTTTTACGTGTGTGGAAGTTGCCATCCTATAATAATACCATCTAAATTCTGATTTAAGGATCCAAATATGTAACAATTCAGCTTTCTGACCTTATCCTAAGCAGGCTGACAATGAGCAAATACCTCACACATCAGAAAAACTCATACTCATGAGTCCACATAAATGGATAACCAAAGTTGACAGGAGAGTTTAGAAAAGTATGAACCATAAGAAAGCCAAGTGAACAGCTGAATAAATGACCAAGTGAACAGATGAGTAAATGTCTTCATTTTTTAGCTAAATATTTAAGACATGAAACATCTTGACTTTCATTAATAAATGTGAAATTGAGAATTTTATGTTACATGGAATTAGAAAATGTTTGAAATTAGTGAAGCAGGGAAATGATCAATGACTCCTAATAACATGTTAGATATTTCATATTTTATATTTTGCTTAAACTATACAATTGTGGGAGGGAAACATCATTGATAACATTGTTCAAGTCAGAAATCTTCAGCTAGGGGAGAAGAGAACTTGTCTAAATCCTCACAGAATGTTAGTTTATAACAAATAGTATAATTCAGAGGAAAGAAGTTGGAACCGTGCAGGGAGCAGGAACCAAAAATTAGTTAAAATTAAATTTCTGCTGTAACAAAGTGCCTCAAACTGGGCCATTTAAAATGACAGAAATTATTCTGTCACAGTTGTGAGGTTAGAAGTCCAAAATCAAGGTGCTGAGAGTTCCACGTTTCCTCTGAACTCTGTATAGGAGGATCCTTCCTTGTTCCTTTCAGTTTCTGATAGCCCCAGGTGCTCCTTGGTTTGTGGTAACGTAACTCCAATCTGTCACCATAATTCATATGACCTTCTATTTTTCAAGACACCAGTCATATTGGATTAAGGACCCACTCCAATGACCTTCTTCCTACTTATCTTTGCAAGGACCCTATTTCCAAATAAGATCACATTCACAAGTATGAGGGTTGAGACTTCAGCATATCATTTTGAGGGATACAGTCCAATCCACAGTTCCTCCCAAGTAGTGCTGACATAATTTAAAAAATCACTGAAACTATAGTCAAGACAATGTGTTCATGACTTACATAGAGAAAAGATGTCCAACAGGATATAGCAGGGCCAGACAGTGATGACCTAAGGAAGGTGGAAAGGAATGTAGATTCGTGAGTACTACATTGTGTTTCTTCTGTGTTCATTCAGATATATTCCCTTGCTTAGCTTTCTTTGTTTTTAAATCTTATGTGAGGATTATAAAGTAAGATATGCTGAACATAACGTGCTGTAAATGCTAACAGAGTTATTCCCTGCAAAATGCAAACTTACTTCATATAGCTCTCTGTTACGAAGTATCACCATTTCCCTGGACTTCCAACCTTCTTTGGCATTGTGTACAGCAAAACTTTGTTTCCTTAGAGACATCCATATTTAATAGCAGACAGGGAGGTTTTGACTCAAAAGTGGAAGAGAAAAGAGACAGGGTACCTGACTGTAAGAGCGTTAAACGTTTCAAGAAATGCTTTTATACTAGTGGAGGACCTTCATTGGGTTAAACTATTATATAAATTGACAAGTTGAGTGAAATATGGATCATCTATGTGACTTGATTAATTACCAGGTTGCAGTCTGAGAAAAGTAGATTTATACTTAAATTTATGCCAATCTGTGATTTTGTATCGTAACTTAAAAATAGTGAAAGTGAGCAGTGAACTGGTTATTTTTTCTAAGTCTAAATATGAGGAAAATGCTAAACTTTAAAAGTAAAGCACATTTGTTTGCCCTTCAAAATCTGAGAAGATAAAATCATAACACATGCAAAAACTTCATTATTAGCCAGTGAATTGTTGAAGCAGTCAGTGTTTAAAATATTGCCAAAGGCTACTTTCTCTCCTATAAGTAAATTATTGTGTTTCAATTTGCAGATACTCTCATCATGTTTTGGTTTCACTCAAATAATAATCCTAAAATAAAAAAATCTGATAAGGGAGGAAATGCAAAAAAAATAATAAACACAAAACAGAACATTTTGGAATTAAGAGTACCTTAAATGAAAATGAAAGACTATAAGAATCATAAGAACATTCATATTTTGTATGAAAGTGATATACAACCAAATCATACCCCAGGGTATGTATGTGCATATGATGTTAAAGTATATAAAGAACATAAATTCCATGGAGAAAAAATATATTGTGACCAAGAGCTTATGCATACTCAAGAGACTTAAAGTGAAAGTGAAAGTCTCTCAGTTGTGTCTGACTCTTTGCAATCCCATGGATAGTCCATGGAATTCTCCAGACCAGAATACTGGAGTAGGTAGCTGTTCCCTTCTCCAGGGGATGTTTCTGATCCAGGAATTGAACCAAGGTCTCCTGTATTGCAGGTGGATTCTTTACCAGCTGAGTTAACAGGGGAGCTCCCAAGACAGACTTAAATGGAAGTTAAATAATGAAATATTTCCTAATATCAAAAATTGTTGCCTTTTAGAAACCTTAACAGTTGGTCTATACATTAAATAATGAAATATTTCTTATGTCAAAAATTGTTGCCTTTTAGAAACCTTTATATTCGGTCTATACATACATCCATAGGCAAGTGACAGCATCAGTAATTGGATGCAAGTTCTAATTTGTATTTTCAAAACTGAGATGATACCTTCAGTATACCTATGTTCTAATAGAGTTATATTATCTTTTCATGTTTATTAAACTGTAGATCCAGAGTCAGAATATTCCTAGAAATTTTAATATTTCTTCAAAATATATGGGTATGTATGGGGATAGGAGAGGTGGTGCTTTTAACTCCAGGAAAATAAATAGTTCATTCTGAAAAGAAAAGTTCTCCATATAAAAATCTTACAATATAATGAATTTTCTGGGGATACAGGTGCACATTTATACTTTCTAAGGGATTGATAGAAAAGTATCCAACACTAGCACTTAATTCTATGGCTGGAGCTCAATGTCTCTCAATAAGATTTTATTAAAAAAAAAAACTTTTGTACATTTTATAACATTTTATAAGAGTTTTATAAAATCTTTGAAGTTTATAAAATTTATCAAACTTTTATAAAAATGTCATATTTTCTATTATTAAAAATATAGGAAGTACAAATGTTTTTTTCCCCTAGCTGATATGAATTTGCTGTAGATGATATATACATGTTAATATACCATGTGTTCCTGAAATAATATGCTTATAATTATAAATGTTTTGCATTAATTTACTCATCATAGAATTTTGTTTTATTTTTAATTAATTAATTATGGGTGTGCTGGGTCTTTGTTGCTGCATGCAGGCTTTCTTTAGTTGCAGTGCATGCACTTCTCATTATGGTGACTTCAGTAATTTGTGGGTCACAGATTATAGAGGAAGAGCTTAGCAATTGTGGTGCAAAGGCTTAGTTGCCTTGCAGCATGTGGAATCTTCCCTGGGCAGGTATCAAACCTGTGTCCCCTGCATTGGCAAGTAGATTCTTAACCACTACACTATCAGGAAAGACCCTTCACAGAATTTGAAAACTGAATTGGTATTATTGGTGTTATTTTTTATAGCTCTTCATTTAAACCATAGATATATTCAGAAAATATATATGCTTTTAATATGAATGCTAACTAAATAAAAATTTTGGATCGATTGAAGAACCCTTTGATAAAGTAAGTTTTTTAAACTCATGCTATTATTACAGCATTAGATAATCCAAGATAGTTAATATATGATATTTTGTTAAATGATATATACTTAAAAGTAATGAAATTGGGATGAAATCTGCAGAATATGAAAATAAAATTTGTAGAAAGTTTAAATCTTAAAAGATTATACTTTTGTTGCTTCAAATTAAGACCTTGGTAGAAGAAAGCTTAAATGAAACAACTCTAGAGTAAAACATGAGAAGAAACAAAATTATATTCAGTTATTGGAAACAGACATTTTTTTCCCTTTCTATCCCAAGAGTTGCTGCTACTGGGCTCTTTTTAATCATGTATGCTGTTATATTTATGTTTAATGTGATAGGAGTTTCCCAGAACCTTGTTTTAAATTTTAAACGGAGAACTCAAATCATGTTTTCTGAATTTTAATTTTAAACCTCAAAAGTTTAAAATTTGAATTAATTCATACCACATGTTCTTATAGCAGTTGATTATCAAGAATGAAGCCAATTCAAATGTTCTCACAGATTTTACAAACTCAAATTAAAATTCAAATACAGCCTGAAGAGGAAAATACAAACATAATTACCTTTGGGAGTAAAGTTATGAACCTTGGAAAGTAGTTACTTAAAAAGTCAGTAAGAAACTCCAAGTATTGAAATGAAACACTATTAGTTACAATAAAATATATTATTTAGGCTTCTTCAGGTCCACAAAACATTACTAAAAGAAAAGTTTGATATAGTTAATTGAGCATCCATTTATCAAGCAGTCACTGTGTACAGACTTGGCTTTGCTTCTGGCTACAAAATCTCTAGAGTTGATGTCCTGTCCTGTGGCAGTGGAGTTAATGGAGAACATTTTCACACGATGGTAACATAAAATATACAGCAGAGACTTCCCTGGTCGCCCAAGAGTTAAGAATCCGCCTGCCAGTGCCAGGGACACGGGTTCGATGTCTGGTCTGGGACGATCCCACATGCTGCAGAGCAACTAAGCCCGTGAGCCCCAGCTACTGAAGCCCACGTCCACAGCGCCTACGCCCATGGAGCCTGTGCTCCACAAGAGCAGCCACGGCAGGGAGAAGATCGCAAACCGCACGGAAGAGCAGCCCCCTCTCACCGCAGCTAGAAGAAAGGCAGCGTGCCAACAGAGACTCAGCACAGCCAAAAAAATAAATAAATACATATTTTTTTAAGTGTACAGCAGAGGGATAAACAAATTTATGGTAATAATGAGAGAGAAGGTGTCATCATACATTATAATATCTAATTAACCATCAAGCTAACAGTAGTTGGTAAAATTCTCATTTTAAAAATAATAAAAATAAAACTGGAAATCACACAATATTCAAAATAGTAAGTTAATGTATCAAAAATATAAATAAAAGTCTATTTGACATCAAAATTGATATTGTTATCATTTTATGTATACCAAGACTTCACTAATGTTTGCCTAGGATTGTAGGAGTGTTCTACAGAGAGGAGTTGAGTTAAGTCTCAATGAATGAGAATTTGCTAAGTGGGTGATATGGAGGAAAAGAGAGGAAATGGCATGTGAAAACCACAAAAGGTGACGAGGTACCGTATGGTCAAACAATTATAAGGCGAGGCATTTGATATATAGAAGTTTAAGGGGCAAGGGGAAGGAATAGGTGAGAGGGGAATGAAGGATTATCTTGGACCAGTCAGTGGAAGGGAATGTCTGAGCCATGAAAATAAGCTGGAACATTATCCCCAGTGAATGAACAAAAGACTATTCAGAAACCCTGGTGACAACTGGCGTAACAGGTAACCTGTAACTTGCCGTTTAAAAATCAGGTTTGACCTTCCTTGATATCACTGAACCTTATGTTACTTAGGCTTCAATTCACTGTGCAGATTTGTTTCTGGATTGGCTTTTACTGTATTTACACAAGTAACAAACTAGACTTAAAGGAAGAGAACTAATTTGTTAATATATAACTATAAATGTGTTTGAATACATGATAAAAAATTATTCAGGAATTTGTTTGTGTGGTCTTTTACCTAGTCAACTTATTATTGATTCCTTCTTCTGCCTATATTTCCTGAAATACTTCTCCATCTATATTTCAAGGCTATTCATTAATCATCTCAATTCTAGCTATTCTATAAATGCAAAGGAGAAATACATAGTGATTTTGCTTTAAAACTTCCTATACCTTCGTGGTGATAATAAAACATCTGAATTTATAATTCAGATGTGTGAGATAGAAGTATTTAGTACCCAACAAAAACAAAAAACCTTCTTCAGGACCTAAATAGCCTAGGAAGCAAGGTAAAGTTTTCCACTTCTTCCTGCTTACCTAACTGAACCAATGTACTAAGAGTAGTGAGAAGTGGACTTTGACACAGGCAGATCTGAATTCACTGCCTAGAGACAGGGCCCAAGTAAGAGCAGGTGACTCAATTTTTTGCACTGGCTTTCTATTTGCATAATGTAAGCACCTATATTTTCTTTTTAGGACCATTAAGGAGTTTAAAAGAAATAGTCTTTGTAAAATATCTATTAAATAACATGTGCGTGTTTGCTAAGTTGCTTCGGTCATGTCTGACTCTTTGTGACTCCGTGGACTGTAGCCTGCTAAGCTTCTCTGTCCACTGTATTCTCCAGGCAAGTATAATGGAGTGGGTTACTATGTCCTCCTCCAGGGAGTCTTCACAAACCAGGGATTGAACCCACATTTCTTATATTAGCAGGCCGGTTCTTTGCCAACAGGACCACCCAGGAAGCTCATTAAATAACATATTCTCTTCTAAATCATACTCCTTTTTCTGGTATACTTTTGGTCTAAAATTCAACAAGCCCATTGCAATGGATACAATCCATCAGAGAAATGCTATTTTGTGGAAATGTACCCCAAAGTTGCATATCTTATGTCACGTTTTTTTTAAAAAATGAAAATTGTTTATCTCCTTTAAAGTTTTTAAACCCCACTTGAAATGTCAAAGCACTAAGTATCGTGACTAAAATTAATAACAAGTAGGTGATGCTTTTTAAATTTATTGCACAGCCTTCTCTATCTCCCAGAGATCAATGGTAGAGAAGACGATTTTGTCATATAATTTTCATTACTAAACTGCCTTTGTTAGGATGTAAAAGTTGTTTATGCAATTTAATATTCTACTTTCTAATCAACCACTTAAGGTTCATGAAGAATAGAAAAGTAGTAAAATTTGAAGATAATGTGAAAAAGGCCTTTGACTAGGTTAAAAAGCTGTAGATGGGAATCAGCTATAACTAACATAACAATCCTGAACTCATTGCTCCAGTTGGTAATTATTTTTGAGCCTTGTTACACACATCTGACAATCAGAGGTACTCACATAGGCCTCTTGCAGCTCTCCTGTGAGAACATGTGGGAAAGAGTTTTATACTGCCAGATAGAGCTCAGGATAAAATAGATCTAGCAAAGTGGTTTGCCTTTCTTAAGCAAAGGCTGATGGTGTGTGTGTGTGTGTGTGTGTGTGTGTATGTGGATATATTCAATTAGCAACCTCTATTTATTAAGGAACTATCATTTACTTTGCAACTGCAGTTGTTGTTGCTCAGTCACTAAGTCCTATCTGACCCTCTGCAACCCCATGAACTGCATTATGCCAGGCTTCTTGGTCCATCACCAACTCCCAGAGCTTGCTCAAACTCATGTCCATTGAGTCAGTGATGCCATCCAACCATCTCATCCTCTGTTGTCCCCTTGTCCTCCTGCCCACAATCTTTCCCAGCATCAGGGTCTTTTTCAGGGAGTCAGCTCTTTGCACCAGGTGGCCTCTTTGCATCAGGTGGCCAAAATATCAGAGCTTGATCTTCACTATCAGTCCTTCCAATAAATATTCAGGATTAACTTCCTTTAGGATTGACTGGTTTGATCTCCTTGCTGTCCAAAGGGTTCTCAACAGTCTTCTTCAGCACCACAGTTTGAAAGCATCAGTTCTTTGGCACTCAGCCTTCTTTACGGTCCAACTCACATCCATACATGACTACTGGAAAAACCATAGCTTTGACTAGACAGACCTTTGTTGGCANCAGTCTTCTTCAGCACCACAGTTTGAAAGCATCAGTTCTTTGGCACTCAGCCTTCTTTACGGTCCAACTCACATCCATACATGACTACTGGAAAAACCATAGCTTTGACTAGACAGACCTTTGTTGGCAAAGTGATATCTTTGCTTTTTAATACACTATCTCGGTTTTTCATAACTTTTCTTCCAAGGAGCAACTTCTTTTAATTTTGTGGCTGCAATTACCATCTACAATCATTTTGGAGTCCAAGAAAATGAAATCTGTAACTGTTTCCACTTTTTTCCCATCTATTGTCATGAAGTGATGGGACCAGATGTCATGATCTTAGTTTTTTGAATGTTGAATTTTAAGCCAGCTTTTTAACTTTCCTCTTTCACCTTCCTCAAGAGACTCTTTAGTTTCTCTTCTCTTTCTGCCATGAACAGTATGAAAATGCAACTGCAGTTGTTTATAGTTGATCTTGAAGATAGATACTACTCCCCTCATGAAGTTTCTCATGAAATATTCCTATAAGGACAAAACAAATGCAGAGTTCACATTTTACCCCTGTGATGATAATATGAGTGACCACAATCCTGTTTTACAAGCTTGTCATGTGCACATAAAAAATAAAATAAAATCACTAACAGACTCTTACTACTGAAATTCCTTACCATTCTACTTCTGTGTTTGAAATACAGTAATATATAGACATTAGAGAGAATATACTTTTATTTTGGCTGAGTTGGGAAATATAGAACTTTATTGTATATGAACAATTTAAAAGTATTTAAAGTAATGCTGAACTAGATTTCACATTTTATAAAATCTTATACATTCACCTGCTATAAAATTACAAAGGCAAAAAGGTGCAAAAAAGCAGCAATTTCTTTCTGGCAGTTTCTCTCTCCAGAGCAAACCACTATCACCAGTTTATTTTGTTTAATGTCAGGAACTTTACAAGTAGAGAAGCCTAGGGTTTCGAACACATCAAAAGAGAAAGAGATCAAGGGTCAAGGATATAGATTAGCAATGGGTTAAGAATGAAAGTAGAGATACACTCATTGTATTGAAAAAATAAGGAATGATTTTAATGGAGGAAATACTAAAGCCTATTAACCATGCAGATAGCAATTCCACACACATATTTCTAGACCAGACCTGTTTGACTGGCTTGGTCTCAGAACAATTAAGGTAACCAAAAGAGAATACTGATGTGAACAAAGTCAATAACTGTTTGCAATACAAACGTTCTAAAGATATGGTTCAGGAGATTTAAAATGCTATCACCTAGAATTTGAGCAAATGAGGAAGTTAGGAGGCAGGAAAGTCAAAGAGGAGAAGAGAATTAGAGAAGGGAGGAAATGTACAATAATAACTCACATTGAAAAAATTAGACAAGTCATTCAATTAGCTCAAGTTATTTCCCGCCTATGAGGACAGGGTCAAAACTGCATCCAAGAAAAGTGTCACTGGCCAGCAATGTTTCTTATATAAGTCCTGTCAAGGTTTTTTAGGCTTCTAAGTAGTTTGGAAAAAGAGGGCAGAGATAAATCTTATTATGGTCACCTATTGACCCTCTTAAAATTTCACTATATGGCCCAAGTTTCAGTCAAACATGAGAAGCAATTGTGTCCTTGTGCTTGAATCTGACTTGACTAATGCCTATCAATATTTTCATCACTCATTTTGAGGCATGGTCAGTGGTAAATGTCTGAGTCCTGCACAAATACTATTAATGTCTCAGTACTGGGCAAATACCATTCAGTTAAATACACTGAAAGAAGTTTATTTAGCAAAGAAAGAGAGTATCATAGCACAAGTTTCATAGACTGGTTAAATATAAGCTATTTTCATATCCTCTAAAGCCTTTTGAAGAATTGAGATGATTCTTCCAGCTTTAGTAAAGTGAGTTTGGTAGTAAATTTGGTGTGCATTTCACCTTGCATTTCTTTATCTTGGTTCCCTGTGTAAATATATTCTACTTTGCATGGGTTTACAGATTAATCAGTGTCTAATGGGACTTCTCTGGTGGCTCAGCGGTAAAGAATCTGCCTGCAATGTAGGAGATCTAGGTTTGATCCTTGGAGGAGGGTGTGGCAACCCACTCCAGTATACTTGTCTGAAGAATCCCATGGACAGAGGAGCCTGGTGAGCTGTAGTCCATAGGGTCACACATAGTCAGACACAACTAAAGCGACTAAGTAACTGCAGCAGCAAGTGTCTAAGGACTCCACATTTGGAAATTAAGGATTATACAATTTGTTAATGCTCACTGCATTCTTCTTTCTAATGATTTATTCTTTTCCTTCCCTAATTTACAAATGCTGAAGGATATATACAAATACATCAGTAGGAAAGTAATAATGATCACTATAACTCGGATCTTAATCAGTTTCAGATGTATTTCAGAGAAAACCATGCATAATGTTTACTCATGTTTACATCTGGTTTCTAATACTGTCAGATGTTTTGTCAGTTAAATTCATTATTACAAACATGTCAAGGAGCTGCTCACATTTTTATTTCACTAATTATCAAAAAAATAATTTAACTGTATTAGATTTTTTTAAAAGAACAGATCCACTTAATATGAAACTTCTTTCATAAACATAGTTTGTGTCTGAAGATAATATTGGTCATGGAGTATAACTTTTGAACACAAGTTTGCATTCTTATTTGGCATAATCCCTTCATATCTCACTGCACAGAAAAAGTTAGCGGCATAACATAAGAAGTGGTGCTTAGATACATGAAAGATGTGTCTTAATCACTTCTTCTCTTCTTCCTAGTGAGATTTAGCTCAGCTGTCCCACTCCATCAAAGATTTTGCACTCTCAGAAATATTTTCTATGATAGTTTCTAAGAATTTAGTGATCTAACTTATTTCATAAAGAAAATTATAAGAAACACGGTAGAGAAATTACACTCCATGTTCTCTCTGTATAGTGACATCTACTGGGCTGTAGCTCACAGTGATTTTTAAGCAAGTACCTGCTCATTTTAAGCAGGTTCTTGCTCCATGGAAGCTCATTTCTCCCCAAGTACAAATATGTAGTTAATTGTGATCCAGAGAAATAATTTTCACTTAAACATCAACGTTAGTTCCAGAATTTAACAAGGTTACCTGAAGGTAGTGCTGGAAATATATACCCTTGATGTCTAGATTCGTAAACCTCTGTTGGTATAATTCAAAACAGGCTTCTTCTACACAACTGTGAAATAATTTCCTATAATTATGTTTTGGGAGTATCCCGGAAGGTAGGGTATTGTTTATGAGTGACCGTGGAAAGGTCGACAAAGTTACTCCATTGGGGACATTAAGGAAGCACAATAGGAAACAATACCCATTAAAAGGATAAACTTCTGCGATGAGACTGTTTTATGTTGTTGTCCGGTTTTAGGAAACGTTCTACAGGAAAAGGACGAGACTCATGCCTTTTAANGGGACATTAAGGAAGCACAATAGGAAACAATACCCATTAAAAGGATAAACTTCTGCGATGAGACTGTTTTATGTTGTTGACCGGTTTTAGGAAACGTTCTACAGGAAAAGGACGAGACTCATGCCTTTTAAAAACCCATCTATTTGCCTTAAAAGGATGCTGTGATCCTTTTCTGGCAAAAACTGCTTTGCACTTTGATAGTTAAGGCCAAGCTTAATCCTGAATGCCTTCCCAGAGCAGCCGGTAACAAACAAAAACCTTGGAACACACCCTGTAAGTTGTTCACTCCACTGCGGAGTGAGAAAGGAGCAGAGTTGTTTGGTTGGCCCCCTAGCCTGCTGCAGCACATTCCTGTATCTCGAGGGCAGCTTGTCCTGGGGTCGGCCCCGCCCTGGCGGCTCCCTGCCACCCTCTCGCGGGCGCGCTCTGGGTGGGGCCTCGCGGCCGGTGGAGATGCGGCCGGGTGTGCTGGGCGGGTGATGTGAGCTGGCTGGGCGGCGCGCCGGGGCAGCCGGAGCCGTGCGCCGCGTAGCTGTAATCGGACACCCGAGCGCTCGCCCCTTGCGCCGGCCACTTTCCATTCACTCCCGAGTGCTTGATTGAGCGACGCGGAGCAGGGCTCCGGGTGCCGCGCCGCTGCAACGCTGAGGATTCCTTTACAAAGGAACTCAGAAGGCAGGAAAGAAAGAATTTCATCGCTGGGACGCCCTAGAAATTAAGGTCTTTGGGGGAAAGCGCTAGAAACGAGGATCCAAACCTGTAGCACATTGACGACTTTTCCGCGCTGATCTCTTTCCACCTCGGTAAGCTGGATTCGTTGTTTTCAGCATTACAAATTTAGCAAAATACAACTTTGGATCTGTGTATAGACTTTTCACACATCCGTGTTCTCAAATCTGGACATTTTCTTAAGAGCGCGTGTAGTTTGTCATGGAAGTGTTTCCCTTGCAGAGAGCCTGGCTGGAATTGTTTTTTTAGATCATGACACCTGCGGAGAGTTTAAAGTTGAGTATCCCTGCCTTCTAAGGCAAAATTACTGGAGAGAATTTCATAAGAGGCCTTTTATTACATGTTATTAGTGTTCAGTCATTACAAGTGAACACAGTAAGCATCGTGTCCTAAGTGTTTGAGTTAAAGGGGAGAAGTCATAAAATATGAGGGGCGGGGGCATGTATAAGACACTTGACTTTCCCTCACTTCTCATCTCTGGATGGCTTGAAATCACGTTGCTCTTTATACTAACTCCACTTGACCTGTCATTTCATCTCCAATGTTATTTTTTGCAATTTGTGGCATATGTTGCTTTCATGGGGACATATCAGATAAGATATTGATAATGACAGTATGTAAAAATGTGTAATTATTATCCTGCTTAATACAGAGGCAAAGGTTAGACATATTTATAATTTGGCGGGGGGTGGGGGGGTGGAATTTAACTATAAAGTCAACAAAACCAGGGAACAAATTACTAAGGGAAAGTCACCCTTTAAAATCGGTTTTCTTTCAAGTTAATTTAGAGATGACAAGGTGAAGAGGTTGTGGAAGCAGGAAGAAAGTGTTTCTTTTGAAAATTACGAACACAAACATCTCTAGGGTTTTCTCCATCTGTGTGGTAAAAGAAGCGTAGAATTTTTTTTTCTATCTCTTACATGTACCACCTAAGAAATCAATATAAGTTTTGTTTACAGTGGCATGTTCAGTTTAATTGTTCCTTTGATTTTGTATTACCGAAGCTTCTCTATTGCTCCTGTACTGTATTACTTGTCAAATTTTAGTGGCATTTCTTTATTGAATAATAGTGATAAGATTTTACTTTTAAAAACCACATACTATTGAAGATCAGTATTGTTGTAACCTGTAAAAATAAATTTCTAGATTAAACTCTGTCATGTCATCTCATTGTATAATTGTGTTAGAGGCAAAATGATTTTTATTTTTGATGGTCCTGAGTTTATTTTGCATGTGGCTACTGGAGCTCCTATAGATTTGATATTACACATTATGTGATCTCTGGTGTTCAGACATTAGTTAATAGCATGTATCAATTATATAGATATGGCTTTAAACAGTAATACCCGTCTTTCTGATTTATCCTTTGAAATTTTGACAGCCCACTTTCTAGTTGATTTATTTTAAAAAAGCCTTGAGGGATACATGGTTCACTGGATTGCTCAGCACTAAGTCATTGGTTTGTATTTGGCACAAATTCATGGTTACCTCATCTACATCATTTAACAGCTGTATGGTCATCTGTATAAACTGGCAGATAACTAATTCCAGTGATATAAGTGATGAGGAATTGAGCCCTGGTAGATTTTTGTGTAGAAATATCATTTCAGAAATGGTTACTCCAAAGAGTTAATGAGTGTGTGGAAGTGAAATTTTATGTGAAATTTTTCTATTGCTACTATATTTATGGTAGAAAGAGAAGTTTCCATTTGTTAATACCTATTGGCACCATTCTCAAGTCTTTTCAATGTAATGTGTTTTTTTTGTTGTTGTTGTTTAAAGAGAATAACAAGTTTAAATATTGCTTTTTCCTTTGGGAATTGACAACATTTTCCTGGCTGCTTTGTTTAATATTCACACTATTTTGCTGGATGATGAAATAATTTCACTTTTAATAGAGACTTCCAGACACATATGAAATCAAATCCAAATTTTCACATGTAAGACAGAAAGTCACAGCACCTCCTACTGTTTGCATGACTCTGAAAGTTCAGATATGTCTTTGTGAATAAGGTGCTGTCTAGATTGCAGGTTTTGTATGTATGGGTGGTGTGTGCTCCTAAAATGTGAAGTAAAATATAACAAACTTATTATCTTTATTGTAAAGGTATTTTCCCTTGGATATTAACTTGCAAATCTGAAGAAAATGGCATTCCAAGCAGTTTGCCTCTTGGTTGGAGTATTTGTTTGTTCTTCCTATGTGAAAGGATCGTCTCAGCCCCAAGCAAGAGTTTACTTAACATTTGATGGTAAGAAAGTTGATAAACAATCTGAGAAAAATGTTGAAGTCTTTTTTTTTTCTTAATCCAGATACAAAAATTAGTAAAGAGAGTAAAATAATAATTGAGTATTGATTAGCGTTAAAAAATGTCTACTGGATTGCTTTTGGGATGATGTGGCTGTTTTAAATTATTGATTAACAGACAAAACCCTCTATTTCATTTGTTTATGAAAATGTTTGAAATGGATTCTGCCCTTTTTTGTAGTTTCTTCTGTGTTTACATGTACATGCATGAGGAGATTGTGAAGAATCCAAAGCCTAAGATCTTTAAGCTTAGTAGTCATTTAACTTTGATGAGGAATACCCCTTATATGGAACTTCTCATCAATAGAAAGAGCTGTGCAGGTTTCGTTATTGAAATTTTTTTCTAATACATTTTGAGCCTAAATTCAAGCCTGGGTCTCTCCATATATTGTTCTAATGGTGTTCTTCTATTTCCATGAGGAGATCCTGAGGTTGGCAAACTCTCCTAATTAATTAAAAAGGACCTAAAATAATATGCTTTTGATTGCTGTTTTATGCAAATGCTCTCTTCCAAATCTTAGGAAAATGAGTGTGATTTCAAATATTCACGAACACGAAAGGCATATTAAGGTCTTCTGAGGGAATGGTTTGCCAAATGTGTGCATGAGCTTTAATGTATATGATTCAAAAGACTTGGAGATGGATGATTTTGGTCGTCATGTGACCCAAAATAATTGAACAGATAGAATAAGAGATGGATCAGGAAGATCATCTTGCCAGTCAGAGTCACTTATATTTTTATTGCTCCTTTCAGCTTTATCTCTACATAAACGTTAGTGTCACTGGGCATATTTTCATTCATTTGCGAAACAGTATACTCTCAGGCCTTATATAGCTGTGAGCCTTTGAAACTGCGTTATTTTGAATTTCAAACAGCAGTATGACTGACAATTATGAGTCAAATATCCATCTTTTTTCTTAGTTTCTTAAACCACCAGTACTTTCCCCAGGGTCATCACAAGCACTGAAGGAGCCTTGTTTGGAACTTAGAGTGTGTGAGCTTCTGATTGTTTCCTTAGTTTCTGAATTAGCCGTTCCCCTCAAGAACCCATGGCTATCAAGTTGGGAAGAAAAAAGACCTTTTGAAATATCTTTTTTTTTTTTTTAATTACTAACACAACTTGCTGGCTGCTTTCACCTCTTCTCCCAGGATGAAAACTGTGGATTGTTGTTGTTTACTCACTAAGTTGTTTCTGACTTTTTTGCAACCCCATGGACTATAGCCCACAGGCTCCTCTGTCTGTGAGATTGCCCAGGCAAGAGTGCTGAAGTGGGTTGCCATTTCCTTCCTCAGGGGATCTTCTAGACCCAGGGATTGAACCTGCATCTCCTGCATTGCAGGTGGATTCTTTACCACTGAGCCACCAGGGAAGCCTTAGAGCTATGAATTATCTAATCAAGTAAACGAAATAAAGGCATTAAGGAGCAGTGCAATTCCCTCCCTGTTTTCTATATTTCTCTCAGTGTATAGGAAGATGACATGGCAACCCACTCCAGTATTCTTGCCTAGAGAATTCCGTGGACAGAGGAGCCTGGTGGGCTGCTGTCCACGGGGTCACACAGAGTCAGACACAACTGAAGTGACTTAGCATGCATGCATGCATGCATAGGAAGATGAAGTGAGCACATAGATTAGGTATCTAAACCTGCTTTCTGTTACACTGAAACTAATTTAAAAATTTTAAACTGAAACTTAAGCTTGAATATTTAACTGTTAAAAACAAGTTTGTTACTGGAGATAGCTCATCAAGGCTGTTTTTGAAAAGACAGTTACATTTTATCTTTTAAAGAGGAAATTAAGTAATACAGTCTTTTGAAACCAGACTTCAGTATCTTATAGGATAATGACTACTGTTTACAACATGACTGGAAATTATGATGAACTTTTTAAAATACTGTATATCTAAAACTTTAAGTGCTCTGAAATTTAAAAAAAACTTATAGAATATTGCTTAATTTATAACATATGCCAAATACAGCATGATTAGATAAGATAACTATCTGAAAATCTTATAATTCCTATTTTATTCTTCCCAAGAGTCTTACTTGGAAATAACTAGATAGAATTCACTTAATTTGGATACTGTTTTAAAAAGATATATCAACAAGGATAATGAAATCCCACAATTTCTAAATTAATAACAAAAAAAACCTCCAAAATTAACTATGTAATAGGAAAAGTATCTTGAGAAAAACCAGTTGTTTAAAATGTATAAATTTTAATCATTAGGTCATAGTAATTTTCTTAACTGATTTGACTGTACCTGCTTGAAATCCTGTTCCAAATTTCTTATTACTTAAAGTGTCTCAGTGATCTTATTATGATTTGTCTGAGTATCACACTGAATAGGTTACTAAAGATAAAGAATTTTTTACAGGGTTGACATGTATACTTTCTTTCATTTATTAATAGTTTAAAATTTCTGAGTGACCCATTAGAAGAATCCTTTCAGTTTTGTCTTACTGTCCAGTTAAGAATCACAGTCAGTCTAAAGGTGTGTGAAATAAGAGATCTCTTCTCCCATACACATTCTGTCCCTTCTTGTGCTGGTGGAGTGATGGAGTGATAGCATTTGGGAAACAGCGACTTACAGATTTGCCTTCCCTGTTGATCTAGCACAAGGTCACTCAGATGGTTATCACTCCTAGGGGAGAATATACTTCAGGTGTTATTAAATAATTATGTGTGCTGGATAAATCTTGAATGTTAAAAGAACTGTTATTCCGATTAGATACTGTGTTTCATAAAATTTTATGCCAAATAGCTCTTCAAATGAATAAAAAGTTAATGCAAATTATTTTTGTTTAAATTGAATTTTTCTTGAAAAAACCCAGTAGTTTATGGATTCATATTCCATAACATTATTGTCATATTCTTTCCAGAAAATCTTTAGGACTAATAAGATTCATAAGGAAAAGCAAGGCTATGTACATAAATAGACAGAACTTGTTTTGATTGCTAATATTATGTTGAAATTGTTAATGTCCAGTCAGTCAGTCATGTCTGACTCTTTGCAACCCCATGGACTGCAGCTCACAAGGCTCCCTGTCCTTCACTGTCTCCCAGAGCTTGCTCAAATTCATGTCCATTGAGTCAATGATGCCGTCTAACAATCTTGTCCTCTGTTGTCCCCTTCTCTTCCTGCCTTCTATCTTTCCCAGCATCAGGGTCTTCTCCAGTGAGTGGGCTTTTCACATCAGGTGGCCCAAGTAGTAGAGTTTCATCTCTAGCATCAGTCCTTCCAATGAATATTCAGGATTGATTTCCTTTAGGATTGACTGCTTTGATCTCCTTGCAGTCCAAGGGACTTTCAAGAGCCTTCTCCAGCACCACAGTTTGAAAGCATCAATTCTTTGGCACTCAGCTTTCTTTATGGTCCAACTCTCACATCTATACATGACTAGTGGAAAAACAATAGCTTTGACTCTAGGGACCTTTGTTTACAAAGTAACATCTCTGCTTTTTAATGTGCTGTCTAGGTTTGTCATAGCTTTTCTCCCAAGGAGCAAGCATATTGAAAGATGTTCCCTCTATTCCCACATTTAATATTTCTTGTAAATGAATGTTGAATTTTGTCAAATACTTTTTGTGCATCAATTTGAGACAATTTGTTTTTCTGGGTGTTCTCCTTCATTTTGATACTGTGGTATATCATGATGATTGTTTTGCAGGTATTGAACCATTCTTACATCCCTAGAATAACTCCCAATTGATTATGGTGTATGCTTCTGTTAATGTATTGTCGAATTCTGTCTGCTGATATTTTGTTGATGATGTTTGTACTTATGTTCATCTGGGATATTGGCCTATAATTTGTGTATGTGTTTGGTGTCCTTTATGATAGGTTTTCATGGCAGGCCACTCCAGTATTCTTGCCCGGAGAATCCCTTGGACAGAGGAGCCTGGTGGGCTACAGTCCATGTGGTTACAAAGAGTCGGACACGACTGAAGGGACTTAGTATAGCATAGCATAGCATGATAGATTTTGGTGTGTTGTATTTCCATTTTCATGTGTCCCAAGATATTTTCTTAATTTTTCTTTTGATTTCTTCATTGACCAGTTGGTTGTTTAGTTGTTGTTTAACTGCTAAGTTGTGTTCAGGTTTTTTCAGTAACATGTTTAATCTCTACCTCTTTGCAGAGTTTTGTTTTTCTTTCTCAGATTTTTCTTGTAATTGATTTCTAGTCTTATACCATTGTGATCAGAAAGATACTTGATTTGATTTCAGTCTTCTTAAATGCATATGACCTAAAATGTGATCTATCCTGAAAAAATATTCCATGTGCCCTTGAGAAGAGTGTTTATTATGATGCTTTTAGATAGAATGTTCTATATGCATCTGTTAAGTCTTTCTGGTTTAATGTTTTGTTCAAGATGATATCTTGTGATTTTCTGTTGGGATGATCTATTCATTGATTTAAAAGAGATATTAAAATTATCTCCTATTATATTGCTGTCATTTTCTCCCTTTAGGACTGTTAATATTTGCTTTATATATTTAGATACTCCTATTTTAGATGAATAAATATTACAATTATATCTTCTTGTTGATTTGACAACTTTATCATATAATGACCATCTTTGTTTTATTTTTTACATTCTTGGTTTAAAGTCTATTTTGTCTGATATAAATATGTCTACTCCAACTTTCTTTTGGTTTCTGTTNATGCTTTAAGACTGGCAAATGAATTACCTTCACGTACAGACTAGGAACTTTTTCGGCTGCTACTTTTCTGCTGAGTCCCAAGGTGAGTTGTCTATAAGTCTTTAAATAGCTGAATCTAGGCTCTCACAGCCTTTTGGAGTCTGAACATAAGACCCTGGAAAAAAAATCCCTTGGTTTCAGAGGCAGACATATGGGAGCTCATGTCTCCTGTGCAAGTCCCAAGGGTTGGGGTACCTGATATGGGGCACAAACCACTCCTCAAGGAGACTTTCATATTTGTGAGCTGATTGTGGGTTGCTTTACCAGAGATGGATTTTTTGGCAAGAAAACATCTCTGCCTGTCCTGCCCCTTTTATCTTTTGAGCTGTTTACCTAGTTTCTGGCTCTTTTTTTTAGAAGGAATCATTCCTTTTGTAGTAGGAGATTTGGTTGTGTTCATGTGAGATGGTGAGTTCAGGATCTTCCTATGTTTCTTGGCTTGAACTGACCAAATTCAATTCAGGTCAGTAGCTCAGTCATGTTGGACTCTTTGTGACCCCATGGACTGCAGCATGCCAGGCTTTCCTGTCTGTCACCAACTCCTGGAGCTTGCTCAAACTCATGTCCATTGAGTTGGTGATCCCTCCAATCGTCTCATCCTCTGTTGTCCCCTTCTCCTCCTGCCTTCAATCTTTGCCAGCATCAGGGACTTATCAATGAGTCAGTTCTTTGAATCAGGTGGCCAAAGTCTTGGAGCTTTAGCTTCAGCATCAGTCCTTCAAATGAATATTCAGGACTGATTTCATTAGGTTTCAATGGTTTGATCTCCTAGAAGTCCAAAGGACTCTCAAGAGTCTTCTTCAACACCACAGTTCAAAAGCATCAGTTCTTCGGAGCTCAGCTTTCTTTATGGTCCAACCTTCACATCCAAATATGAGCAAGTAAAAACATAGCTTTGACTAGATGGACCTTTGTCAGTAAAGTAGTGTCTCTGCTTTTTAATATGCTATCTAGGTTTGTCACATTTCTTGCAAGGAGAAAGCATCTTTTAATTTCATGGCTGCAGTCACCATCTGCAGTGATTTTATAGTCATGTTTTAAATTTCTGTTATTAAGTACTGACTTATTTAGGAGTGTTACACTTCTTGATAAATTTACCTCTTATCCATTATGAAATATCTCTGATTATTCCTGGTAGTAATTTTTGTTCTGAAATGTATTTTGTCTGAATATAACAATTTCATTTTTCTGGTAGAATGAGAAATATTAATAAAAATTTGATTATAATTTACTGAGGAAATATTGGTTATGATTTCAGTGCCCTTGAGGAAATTTTTAATAAAATATTATGAAATACATTTAAACAAGTATTTTTATGTACATAAATGTATGAGTATTAGATTGGCAGTGTGGTATAATGAGAACAGCGTTTACATGGAAATAAATACTTCAGGGGTTTCAATCCTTACTTCTTCAGTAATTAACTCTGAAACTTTGTCAGGACCTTGGTTTCCTCAATCAGGTACAAAAAAATTTGGACTAAATTGTTCCTAAGACCCCTTGCTATATCCGATGGTAAAATTATATGATATTTGAGCTTAGTTTTATTTTATAAATATGACCTCCTTTGAGTAAATATTTCACAATAATACCCTTAGTATTTTTAAGAACATTTTGTGTGAAGAACCTAGGCAAGTGGAAGAAAAGAAACCTAAACAGTTTTTTAAAAATTTTATTACTGGTTTTAAATCATAGTTGTTTGCTCCTTTCTGGGTATGCTGTATTGGGGTGGTTACTTAATTTTCTTAATCCAGAATTTTATAGTTTGTAACATGATGATACTGCTTCATAAAATCAGTTTGAAAATTAAATGAATTAAGTTCGTAAAGTGTTTTATGTTGTATGTAGTGTTCATTCTATTATACGTGAAGGCTTGCCTGAGTTATTGTTTGTAAATATGATCTTCATTTGGCCTCCTCTGGTGGCTCAAACGTTAAAGAATCTGCTCCAGTGCAGGAGACCTGGGTTCAATCCCTGGGTCAGGAAAATCTCTGGAGAAGGAATGGCTAACCACTCCAGTATTCTCGCCTGGAGAATTCCATGAACAGAGGAGCTTGGCAGGCCACACTCCATGGGGTTGCAAAGAGTCAGATACAACTAACTAAGACAACAACGTGATCTTCATTTGTACTGTAATTAATTCCACTCTACTTAGCATTGAGACTATTTGTTATTGCTCAATAAATGATGAATTAGCATAAGTTTTGATACCCATTTACTACTACACCTCCACAGCCAATAAAGCTTTTGTACAGTACAATCACTCTTCAGTGAATTTTAATTTTTTTAAATTGATAGATACCAGGTAAAATGCAATAGATATTCATTTCTTCACCATAGCACTAGAACAGGAACAGCATGAGAGAGGAATTTTTGTTACTTTTTACACAAATGAATTTAGATCCATCCCCTGCTATGGAGGTGATGGTCAGGTATTTTCTGGTGGTGGTTTAGTCGCTAAGTCCTCTCTGACTCTTGTGACCCTGTGGACTGTATCCTGGTGGGCTCCTCTCTCCATGGAATCCTCTAGGCAAGAATACTGGAGTGGGTTGCCATTTCCTTCTCCAGGGGATCTTCCTGATCCAGGAATCAAACCCGGGTCTCCTGCATTGTAGGCAGATTCTTTACCGACTGAACTACGAGGGAAGCCTCTATTTACTTCCAAACTCTTCATATTATATGCTAATGATTCAGTGTGGTCTGGGAATTCACCTTTATGTGTTAACCCTTTTCAGTTAATTCTCAAACTTCTAATTATTCTGTGTCCTTCCCCATCAACATCTAACCTGTAAATTTTAGACATTTTCTACCAGAGAACTTTCTGTGCATTTTGATTAGAAGCCTAGTTTCCAGTGTTAAATGAAAGATACTGCATATAGGCCCTTGATAGGTAACCTGCCAATAGTATTGTCTTAATCCTCAGTGTCCTTGGCATTTATGTATGCTAGCATGTTTGGCATAAGGGCTTCCCTGGTGGCTCAGAGGTTAAAGCATCTGCCTGCAATGCGGGAGACCTGGGTTCGATCCCTGGGTCAGGAAGATCCCCTGGAGAAGGAAATGGCAACCCACTCCAGTATTCTTGCCTGGAGAATCCCATGAATTGAGGAGCTTGGTAGGCTACAGTCCATGGGGTCGCAAAGAGTTGGACACGACTGAGCAACTCACTCACTCAGTTTGGCATATCTAGATATGTCTAGAATTTGGAAGTATTGACCCAAATGAATAATTTTTTTAAGATTCTATTTTTCTAAGTTGAATTTTTCATGATGAGCTTAAACTTAATAAGAATATAATCTACTTTTTGACTGTCATGGCACATAGTATGTGGCTTGAAATTGTAGACAACAATTTGTCATTCTTGGTGCACTTAAGAGTATTATAAAACCTCAGAAAGGAGAGCATGTGGGATGATTCCTGATCCATTTCTGTACTATGATATAAAATTTATGTGTATAAAAATATCCATAAAAAGATGCTAATAAAATCAATCATAAATATAAATATACCCATGTAAATAACAAATATGGGCATACACTCAAAGCAATGGTTGTTAAATAGTTTGTTTTTTTCATGCTTTTGATGTACTTGAAATTGATTCAGGAATATTTGCATTGTTTATGAAAATTTAATATACCTTAAGTCTGATATTTTAATTGAGAATTACTGGATTTGTTAATTTTATATGAACCAATGAAGATATATATTATTAAATTGCTGAAAGAGTACAGTATCTTGGATTTTGTGTGTGTGTATGTGTGTTTTAAGTTTGGATTGTTGTGTTGTTTAGTCACTAAGTAGTATCTGACTCTTTTGTGACCCCCTGGACTATAGCCCACCAGGCTCCCTGTCCGTGACATTTCCCAGGCAAGAATACTGGCATGGGTTTTCATTTCCTTCTCCAGGGGATCTTCCCGACCCAGGGACTGAACCCACATCTTGTATATTGCACTCGGATTCTTTACCACTGAACCACCAGGAAAACCCCTAAGATCAGGTATCAGCTGCAATCCAGAAGTTAACTTATCCTACATCACACAGTAGCTTCACCTCAGTTACCAAAGAAGCAATAATTCAATCATGTGGATTTTTTTTTTTTTAGTACAATCCTCTAAGTTATCAGACTTGATTTTTTAAGTAATCTTAAAAAATACTGGATTATCTTTCTTATTATATGTTTTTAAATCTAGAAAGATAATATTCTGCAATAAAGAAGTAGGATAAAACTAAGGTGTGCTCAGTTAACGCACAGGGTTCAAAAAGTCTAAATACCATTTTACTAAACAGGCAGCTGCCTGGCTCCATTTCAGGTTTTCTTTTGGCTAAAAACTCTTATGAGTTATCATGGTACCTATGGAAATATTTTAAAAGGCTTTATAAAACTATGAATGCTCACAAATAAATTCACTGACAGTAAAATGCATGGCAGAAAAGTCCATTATTTGTGATTGCTAGTAATTTTTTGCTTGTGTTCACCAAAATAGTTATGACTTCCCACTGCTAAAGTATTTTACTTCCACTTAAGCCTGTGACTAATTTCCTAAAGCTCAAAAGAAAAATGACAATTAAAAGATTAAAACTCAATAAAGATTTTTACTATTTGGATGCATAGATGTTATTGGCCAGTTTTCCAGTCCAAAGTTGAGTTTTACAGTTACATTTACATTTGTATGAGAGCAGTTTAAAAACATAAAAATGTCAATGTGAGTTGTATTGGGAAACAAGTGTATTAACTATAGAGCCTAGGGTTGCATAAGAGTATAAACTCTTTCAGTTATTTACCTTGTGATTCTTTCTGCCTTCTTTCAGTGCTATATTTTAATTAATAAGTTGTTAAAATCTCCAGGTCATTGATAATATATAAATGAAAAATGATGGAATTTTATAAAACCTCTTTTCTCTTTTAATATCTGTCTTATTTGACAAGAAGCTTAGTTACTTAGACAATAAATGAATGGACCCCTGTGAATTCATAGGCTAAATCTAAACGCTGATAAATTGTTACTGGACAATAAACTCAAAATAATAAATCACCTCTTTATGAACTCTGGTAGCATTAACAGTGCAAGGCACATTTGTTGAAAACTGTTTGTCTAATGGCTGCCCAAGATATAAAAATAAACTCAATTGTTCTTGGTTTCTCCATTAATCTTAGAGAATGCTCACTCTGATTGTATGGAATCTTCTGAAATATTTAGTTCTTGGGAAAACTTATGCTTCTACAGTTTCCTTTAATTTCCCTTCCAGTGGTCTCAGTTAAACATCAATTAAACATATTAAATAACACCCACGTGTTTTAGTAAACTTAACTCAATAACGGGTGCTGTGTGAATAAGAAGCTCTTAGCATTCTTCTCTGAGAGAATCACTGAACTCAGGAAGAGGTTGATGAATACAAGTGTGAGTTGGACATTACCTAAAGCATGAAGATTTTTAAGTAGAGTAACAGTAAGTTTGTTATGTAAAGAGCAAGTTAAAATTATTGTAAAATACTATGGAGATAGAAAATGAGAAGAAATTGTCAGAAATTTTAAATGTATATTTTGCTGTAAGGAATATATTGACACGAGACTCTAGTAGTCAAATAAGACAGAATCTGTTTCATAGCCTTGAATTGTGAGAAGTCTTAATTATTCAAAGAATGTCTCTTGGAAAATATTAGAAATTATTACAGAATTGTATTGATTAATTAATTGTATTAATTAGTACAGAAATGCATTACAGTGATATGCTGTGAATCTCTTTCTAAATGATTTTTAGAAAAAAGTTGGAAACCTGTATTTTACTGTCAATTCTTGAACTAGGTAAGCTTTCTCAGAATCTAATATGCTTAATTTTGTTGCTAGAGAATGATGCTGTGATGTTAAGCCATTCCTAGAGGTACAAGGTTTCTGCAATTGGAAACAAAGAGGGTTGCTTCAGTGAAATGAAATCAGAAGAGTGAGCTTATATTATCTGGTTAGTCAACCATCAATAGCAATTCCATGGAAAAAGGATGTTATATTCCATGATTATCCATAGATACATGTGAATATTAGTGGTTGAACTGTCAAATGAAGACAGCTCAAGTGATGCTACATAATTTTAATACATTTGTATGTTGATCAGGACTTCCCTGGTGTCTCAGATAGTAAAGAATCTGCCTTCAGTGAGGGAGACCCAGGTTTGATCCCTTGGTCCAGAAGATCCCCTGGAGAAGGGAATGGCTACCCACTCCAGTATTCTTTCCTGGAGAATTCCATGGACAGAGGAACATGGCAGGTTACATTCCATGAGATCACAAAGAGTTGGACACGACTAAGTGGCTAACATTTTCACTTTTTTTTAAAAATATTGATCAAATATGTAAATATGTTCTTCACAAGAGTGAATAACGGTGTATGTTACATAGACTTTCTCTGCAGTTTTGATTTAGATAATTATACCTGGAACTAAATATATGCATTTTTCCATCCTTCATAGATGTGTGCTACTATTTTGCCTTCTGTGTTTCTAAAATATTTTGATAATTTATTCATCATTTCATGGGAAATAGATAGGGAAACAGTGGAAACAGTGTCAGACTTCATTTTGGTGGCTCCAAAATCACTGTAGATGGTGATTGCAGCCATGAAATTAAAACACGCTTACTCCTTGGAAGGAAAGTTATGACCAACCTACATAGCATATTCAAAAGCAGAGACATTACTTTGCTGACTAAGGTCCATCTAGTCAAGGCTATGGTTTTTCCAGTGGTCATGTATGGATGTGAGAGTTGGACTGTGAAGAAAGCTGAGCGCCGAAGAATTGATGAGTTTGAACTGTGGTGTTGGAGAAGACTCTTGAGAGTCCCTTGGACTGCAAGGAGATTCAACCAGTCCATCCTGACGGAGATCAGTCCTGGGTGTTCATTGGAGGGACTGATGCTAAAGCTGAAACTCCAGTACTTTGGCCACCTCATGCAAAGAGCTGACTCATTGAAAAATACCCTGATGCTGGGAGGGATTGGGGACAGGAGTAGAAGGGGACAGACAGCAGGATGAGATGGCTGGATGGCATCACCGACTCGATGGACATGAGTTTGAGTAAACTCCAGGAGTTGGTTTTGGACGGGGAGGCCTGGCATGCTGCGATTCATGGGGTCGCAAAGAGTCAGACGTGACTGAGCAACTGAACTGAACNTGGCTGGATGGCATCACCGACTCGATGGACATGAGTTTGAGTAAACTCCAGGAGTTGGTTTTGGACGGGGAGGCCTGGCATGCTGCGATTCATGGGGTCGCAAAGAGTCAGACGTGACTGAGCAACTGAACTGAACTGAACTGATTCATTATAATAGTAATCACTAACATTAATATTGCTTTTGTGCCAGGCACTATTTATACACTTCATGTTATTTAATTCTGTAACTACACTGTGAATAGGGACTATTTTTATCCTCATAAAATAAGTACAGAGAAAGTAACTTGCCTAAGGTCACAGGAATGGAAAGGAACATGATAAAGCACGAGCAATCAGAGTGTGGAACCATTTCTGGAAATACTGTTAGAATTAGTTTTAAACTCCACAAAAAATCACAATGGAAAGAAAAAAACATTTTCTGCGGAAGTCATATATAACTCCCTTTATCACTGACATTAAAGGTGTCAGTATATTTTTTGTTTCCTCTTAAAACAGCAAACCTTCATGAACATAATGGATATAAAACTCATTCTCTACACCATTCCTAATCCTCTCTTCAATTTCAGATTCATCAAGGTGATGATGAAGGAATTACCCCCTGGAACAAGTTTATTTTGTTGCTATAGCTGAGGTCTCCTCTTGTGGCTCTGAAAGTTAAGACTGAACTCAGAAATGATAGAAAACTAGTTATTCACTCTCCTCATCTCACTATGCAGGTTTATCAGGATGTGTCTACATAAGTTCAATATAGCCTATATTTTCTTTTAAAGAAAAAAAAATCATGCGTTCTTGTTTATGAATACCATTACAGTGTCAAGTGACTATTGCAGTGAGAGACATGCAATGTTTTCATTTCCCAAATATCTTTTATATAATAAGGTAAAAAAAAAATCCGGTCATCTTGTTTTAGTTCCATTACTGTCCAAAATAAAAGTATTGAGAAAGAGAGCTGCAAACTTTGGGCAAATTTCAATACTCTTTTTTGCCTTCTACATTTTCATTTGTGTGTTACTTAGAACCTCTGCTGTTAGTGAAAACAAAGTTAAGAGCAAAGGAAGAGAAAGGTTAGACGTTTTCTAAGGCAGAGTATGAGTTGGCAAGAAGGGCACATAAAAGGCAGAGCTCCGTGCTGAGCCATGTGCTATTTTAGGGCAGCATTAACTATGAAACAATGTGCTGAGCTGTAAAAGATGGCAAGTGCATACTACATTTCCAAGGAACATGCTCAGAAACAATCATTTCAACCTTCCCTCCTTGTTTAGTAAGAATGAACTGCCTTTGAGCCCTCCGTAGTAATGTTACTTCTACAGGGTGCTTTTCAACTTTTCAGAGAATTTCACATGTTATCTCATTTATTACAGAATTCTTAGGAAATGAGTGGGCATGGAGTCCCTGAGGGACTGCATGTCTTGGCTAAGGACCTACAGCTTGAGGGTAGCAGAGACAAGACTGGAAGAGGGAAATGATACAGGAAGAAGAAAATTAATTATGTAGAGAATCAGAGACATTCTGCAAATGCATATTACAAAATCTGAAGAAATGCTAGGCCATTAATTTGAATATTAGCAAATTTGTCTCCTGCTGTTTGCTTTCCCAAATTATACACAACACGGTAGCTTTAACTTACCTTAAATTGTTAATTACTGATTTGTAGCAATAATTTGGAGTTTCCCAGGTGTTTCGGTGGTAAACAATCTGCCTGCCAATGCAAGAGATGTAAGAGACGTGGGTTCAATAATGCCTGGGTCAAAAAGGTCCCCTGGAGAAGGAAATGGCAACCCACTACAGGAGTCTTGCCGGGTTGTCCCATGGACAGAGGAGCCTGGTGGGCTACAGCAATAATTTATGGATTATTATATGTCAGGTTGCAAATATATTGAATAGTGTATCAGAAATGTCTCTAAATTTTCTTTGAAAAGATTGAGGCAATACATAAATACCAAAATTTCATATTTTTATTTCTAATTTATGTAAGTTAATGAACATACTTTCTCTGTCTTGCCTTCTCTGAGTTATTGCTCTTGTAGTCAGGAGTTTCACTCGCTGTGCTGTGTACATCAGGATTACATTTTATCCTTTGTCAATCCCTAGAAGAGAGTATTCTATGTATTATGTTAGAAGGAAGCAATCATTTAAATAATATTAAGATCTGACTTGAAGTGATGCCAATGAAAGTGCCAAATATTCTTGCCTTTCTCAACTTTAACATTTTCTAGCACTTAAGGTTCCTGATAATAAAAATGTAAAATATTCTACGTAATTAATTCCTAAATTACTACTTCACTGAAACTGTTTTCTTATAAAAAATTAGCAGGTACCAGACTTTGATATGATTGCTTGTATTGAATCATAGATATAATGTAATAACTAATGTCAAGTCTCTAGCCAATACGGAATTGATAGACCAAAGGAGTCAAAGCAATATAATTTTGCAGAAGGTAATTGCTATTTCTTCTAAGAAGAGGATCAGACCGCTGATCATACAAAAAGAAAATCATAAGCCTCTTTAGGTGTAATAGTGTTAAAGAAACGAATGTTAAATTCTTTCTTGAAAAACGTCCTATTCCCTTATTATAGCCTTTCACTTTCTTTTTCCTTTTGTAAAAAATTTAAATTAATTAATTGTTTTGGCAGCACTGGCTTTGTTGCTGCGCACAGGCTGTCTTTAGTTGTGGCGAGGCGGGGCTCCTCTTCCCAGTGCTGCGCAGACTCCTCCTTGTGGGGAAGTCTCCTGGAGGGGCATGCGCTCTGGGGCAAGGGCTCAGTAGCTGGGGACTGGAGCTCAGTTGCCCTGATGGCACGTGGGGTCTTCCCTTCCAGCATCGAATCCATGTCCCCTGCATTGGTGGGCAGATTCTTAACCACTGGACTACCAGGGAAGTCCAGCTTTTTACTTTCTAAAGATAAATTATTTATGGAGAGGGGATATATATCTGAGTTAAGATAAATGCACAGTCTTTACATACACATACATGTATACACATATGCTTCCCCGGTGGCCAAGCGGTAAAGAATCGGCCTACAATGCAGAAGACACAGGGGCGTGGTTCAATCACTGGGTCAGGAAGATCCCCTGGAGAAGGAAATGGCAACCCACTCCAGTATTCTTGCCTGGANTACATACACATACATGTATACACATATGCTTCCCCGGTGGCCAAGCGGTAAAGAATCGGCCTACAATGCAGAAGACACAGGGGCGTGGTTCAATCACTGGGTCAGGAAGATCCCCTGGAGAAGGAAATGGCAACCCACTCCAGTATTCTTGCCTGGAAAATGCCATGGACAGAGAAGCCTGGCAGACTACAGTCCATGGGGCCTCAAAGAGTCAGACATAACTGAATGAGCACATACATATACATACTCTGTGGGTAAAGATCTAGTTAGGGGCTCTCCTGGTACCTCAGCTGGTAGAGAATTGCCTGCAATGCAGGAGACCCCTGTTTGATTACTGGGTCAGGATTATTCCCTGGAGAAGGGATAGACTATCCACTCCTGTATTCTTGGGCTTCCCTGGTGGCTCAGCTGGTAAAGAATCTGCCTGCAGTGTAGGAGACCTGGGTTCAATCCCTGGGTTGGGAAGATCCTCTGGAGAAGGGAAAGGCTATCCACCCCAGTATTCTAGCCTAAAGAATTCCATGGGCTGTACAGTCCATGGAGTTGCAGAGAGTGGCACACAACTGAACGACTTTCACTTTCACAGGTCAGTTATATTTCAATATGGTTTCAGTCTTTCCTAAGTGTGCATTCTAAGTGCATATAACAAAACCTGAGAAGTAACAACAACAGAAAAAGTTGTATTCCTGATACCAATTTTATTATGCATTACTTATGTTTTCTTATTTTAAAGTTGTGATTACCACAAATCTGTCATTTAATAATCAGGTAATCAGCTTGACAAACACTTTAGTACTATAAATATTAATGTAACAGTTATACAGTAATAGCTAGTACAGTTGGGCTGAAGACCAGGACAAGAAATTGGTGGCTTATGTATTTGAGCATTTCCTGCCTCCCATTATTGATGGCTAGTAATGGTGGGAACAAAATGACCTATTGCCAGAACAAAGTAATCCATCCTTAGCATAGATAACAGGAACTTAAAGGGAGTGAATAGAACAAAAATAATATGTAAAGTAACTATAAAGTAAATACCTAAATTTGCTTATAAACTTTGCTTATAAAAATTTGTTTATAAACTTTACAGCAATTTAAATCTTCCTACCCAAGTTGCTAGTGTTAACTATGGTTAGCATCAATTACCAAGGACTTAGCAGAGTCCCAATTATAGCATGTGAAACATAATCTTTCATTATGAGCTTCTCTTTCTAAAATCTTTGCAAAATTTGGATTAGAAAATCTTTTTTTTTTCTTTTCTAAGTAAACATAACTTTATACAAACAGATGAGAAGTGCACCAAGCTTGGGCTTCATTCATTACTGAAATTTTATGATGGATACAAGGATCTGAAGCTTTTAAGACAACACTAACATAATTAGAAACTGGGAATAAAGGGAATAGAACAGAACATCTTAATACTCCTCTCCTTGCTTATTTGGGTCAGGTAGAAGTGGTGTATGTGGCCACACTTTGTTTTAAATGGTAGAGACTATTACAATTCTACATAACTGTAATTCTTAACACAAGACCTCTTTTTTTAATGAAGTGATTATAAATTTGGCTTGTATAAAAAAGCATTCCATTCTATATGTATCAAATCATTCAGTAGACTGAATTTTAAATATTTTATATTTATTTATATAAAATAAACTGAAGATGATGATAAGGCATGCAGAAGTTTTGATAATATGATGTGGTGAATATTTCAAAGCACTTTTTATAAGTTTACCAGCCTCTTAAATACACAGTCCACGGAATTCTCCAGACCAGAATACTGGAATGGGTAGCCATTCCCTTCTTCAGGGAATTCCCGATCCAGGGATTGAACCCAGGTCTCCTGCAATGCAGGTGGATTCTTCACCAGCTAAGCCACCAGGGAAGCCCTAAATATGCACCAGTTGTCATTAATTCAAGCAAAAACAAGACCTAATCCCTTAAATTGTCTCTGGATTTGAAAGATTCTCTGGATAATTAATTGTGTCAGTTGTCAATAAGAACCTTAAGCTTTCTCTAAAAATTATCGAACTGGTTCTGTTCATATCTAAATGTTGTGTAATAATGATGTAGACAATGGGAAAAGATTGGAATCTCATTGCTGTTATTTACAAGTCTTAAAGGTTCAAATAGAGCCATAGCTTTTAGAGGCCGTTTTTCTGGCATCAAAAGTTTCCAACTTTTGTTGGTCCATCCAGCCAGGCTGTCACTCCATAAATTCACATTCATGGATTTTTTTTTTCTTTCCCCTGAATGGTAATACTCAGAACATTCCAGGAGACCAGAACATTAAGCTGAAATAAAACAATGAAGGTATTATCATCACCAAAAGAGCATTTTGAATTTTATTAGAAGAAACCAATTAGGATGTTATTTTCAAGCAAAGGGCTTGGCAAGGCTTCAGAAAGTTACTTTCCGGAGGCTGGTAGGGGTTTAGCTGGCACAGAGAGCAGATCTTTAGCTTAGAGTCTTGACAGCTTTAATGCACATGCAGTTGGGATTTTTTTTTTTTCCTTTAAGCTGATTCTCCTAAAAGCCATGCTTCCTGCCACTGTTCAAAATAATTGCATCAATTCCATTTTCCATTAGTACTCAAAACCTGCTGATATGACTGGATTTTTAAAACCTTTATGTGAAAATCTAATTATTCATATTTTTCCAGGGGAATCTAATAATGCATATGTTCCAGAAAGTTATTTTTTTTATCATGATATCTAGCATAGATCGTTATACTAGTCATATACCTTGGTTATTCATTTAATTGTATTCACTACAGTGGTATAAGCAATTTTCTATTATGGGAGGAAAAGCACATTCAATAGGTTCTATTTTGTTGAAGGACAAAGAATCACATATCGGTTTGCTACAAATAATAAAATATTCTGACTTCAGGGGAAGGAAATGACTATCTTTCTTTTTATCATGTCTGTAATATCTATGTCCCTTTTATAAAGTGCTTATTTTCAGTATTTTGTCTTTACAGATATTTTATAATGATCTTCGTTGACTTACTTCATCTTATATATTTCTACTTTTTTGATACTTATTTGAAACTTTTCTATACTTACCTTTATGTATAGACATTTCAGATATTACATTAGAAATTTTCTAATTCTTTCCTCACATTCCTTCTTTGGTTTTTTTCCTTTTTTAATTGAATTAAGAAAAAGATCATGAAGCTTAGCCTGGACTTATTCACAGAATGGTGAAAGCCTCAGAGCCAATGTCCTGATGGAACATGTAGCAGGAATTGAGTTAAAGATGGCCTGGAGTTAAGATGCATCATTATTATGTGCTTTGGAAATGAAATTTAGCACCATAGACACTTAGATGAAATTATTTTAAAAACAATACCATCTTTGGTTTCCAAATTTTACAATAAATATTTGATGCTAAAGCAGAATTTTAACGTCTTTTCTAAAATTGCTTCTGGGTTAAGAGAAAGAAAACTAGAATTTCAATAACTGAAGATAAGTTTGCTGAGGTCCATTAATAATAAAGCATGGATATTTTTCAAGATATATAAATATCTGTATTAAGTTCCAACAGCATACATTATGTTCACCTTAAACTAGAAGCTTGAAAATCTGGTTAGAATTGATTGTTGGCAAATTGTTAGTCAATGTAAGAAAATAGCTTTCAGGCTTTTATAAATAATGTTATATCCACCTGTCTCTTACCTCTTTACTCCCCACTCGTTCACCCTACTTTGGAGAGATTCCACTAAACACATTGTTCAGTTTTTTAAAGAGACCCGAAGAACTTCATTGAATTCCATGAATATTTTAGAGAACCTACTTTGTACAATGTGATTGCTGCATATATAGGTACAAAGAGAAGTATGGCACAAATCTTGTCCTCACTGACCACCTATCTAGTCAACAAGATAAGCCAACTATATAAATATTACACCAGGTATTACCTAATGTGTGCCACAAAAGAGGCACAAACAACTGATAGAAGATGCCAGTTTTGAAATAAAAACATTATGTTTAAGTTGATTTTGAAAATTGGCTTTAAACCCATAGTGGTTATTAATCATTCTGCAAGCAGGGTTACAGTTTTATCATGGTTATAAACTGGATTGAGGGGGAGTTCATTTAGAATGCAAAGGGAGAGGTTATTGCACTTCATCAAGCCTCTGGTACAAAACACTTTTGCTAGGCTTTGTTTTGTCTTGTTATTCACCTCCAAATCTCTAGCTGTGCTTGTGCAATGTAGAGTCGTTATGAGTGATATACTGACAAATAGATTAGCACCAATTTGCAAACTGTCCTCAAATGCCCAGGGTATTTAAAATCCCCTAGACTCTCTATAGAAGTGGTAGGGGTAGGGGACTATTTTCAGTCTTCTCCATTTCTCAGTTTCCAGATCTCTCTCATTCTGCTATTTGATCTCTCTCTCTCTCCCCACCCTTCTCTCCCTCTCTCACACACATACACACAATGTTGGCCGTATTTGAAGCATGGAATAAAGACATGAAGCAGCCTGCCTTAAACATCTAACTAAATAGAATCAAACTAAATAGCTCTTCACAAATACCTTCTGTTATGCACAAAAATGAATTCCATATTAGAGGTCAGAAGTTCCTTTCTCTGAGCTTGCATTCACATCAGCAGTTTGCCATCTCATCATAAGAACTACAAGACAGAAGAATTTAGACCAGGAAAAAAAAAAAATCTATAGATCTACGTGTTTGAAAACACTGACTAAGTTAAACCCAAGAATTTGTGATAGTGATTCTCCATGTTGGCTACACATTCGAGTCACCTGGGAGCTTTAAAATTCTGATTCCACGGCCACACCCAGACCAATTAAGTCAATATGTCTAGGGATGGGGTGTAGCCACTATTGTCTTTAAACCATTCCAGGTGGTTCCGATCTGCAGTCATGTTTAGAGACCACTGNTACACATTCGAGTCACCTGGGAGCTTTAAAATTCTGATTCCACGGCCACACCCAGACCAATTAAGTCAATATGTCTAGGGATGGGGTGTAGCCACTATTGTCTTTAAACCATTCCAGGTGGTTCCGATCTGCAGTCATGTTTAGAGACCACTGCCTCCAAATCCCCCCAGATTCAGTTTCTGTTAGAGAATGTGTACTCTCCAAGGAGCTTTTAACGATAAAAGATAATTCTATTCAGTCTGTTGCTCTAATGGTTTCCAAAATAGAGTCTTTGCTAAACATTGAAATATAGTCACTTTACTCAACAGTGGAGATTTTCATTGCCAGAGAAATCATCATTAGTGTAGCCACAGTGCTGCTTGAGGGTTCACTGCCTATTGAGTGAGCAGATGCCCTTCCTCCACTTATTTCTGTGTAAGATGTAAAAGTCATGTCAAAATCATGACTTGGAAAATTATGTTCTGTTTCCCTTTATACTTTGAAATGTAGTAACATCTCAGTGAGATTCTTGAAAGTCTAAGCTAGTCTTGACTTAGATTATGGTCTAACCTAGAGCCTGATGCCAAGAGAATTCAGTGAAGATCTATACTGTTTCACAGACAATTTCCTTTGTACGCATTTGTGTCTAAATGTGGAATAGCAGATTCTCTAAGGCAAAGAGGCCATCTATAATGGCAGTTGTAGGCAGAGTGGGAGTGAAAGATAGGGAGGGTTTCTTCTCAGAAAAAAAAACAACTTATGGCAATAGGTCCTGATCTTTTTCTGTATATCATTCTTTTTCCAGTCTCTTTAATGATGTATAGTAGATGCTTAATTAATTCTTAAAAGTAAAAGAATGAATGAATGATGTCTTCATTAGCAGTTTTAAAGAACTGGAAGGGAGCAAAAGTAGATCAGGAAACAAAAATAGTGAATAAAACCCTTTCCAACTTTATGTTTCAGGATTATAAGTTGCCAATAATTCAAAAAGGACTTTCTTAATATGTTTTAACCTTCAATACTGAGTTATTATGGTAGAAATAAACTAAGCAATATTGTGGGCAAGTCAAGAATAAACAGAACATAAGCTGAAAACTTTAGATCTTTGAAAATGTCAGTATTGGGTGTGAAGGGCATGTCAGGTTTACCTGTTCTTATTAAAATGACATGGGTTTAAAAATTTACCATTTGGCCATTATCAGGAGCATTGTAGTATATGTTTACTTACCAATATGATGCCTTTCATTAAAGGTGAAATTGAGAAATACTCTTTTTATGGACAGTGTAAGTTCAACACCTTAAAATGTATAGCATACCTCAGATTGGGCAAGTTCAGAAAACATGTTTTGTTCATTGGATGCAGTTTAGGAAAGAAAAAAAAAAGGGCAGCCATCTTATTAAATGAAACAACGAATTACATTCTAGGACAGTGTGGGGTTTTAGAATTCTAGTCATATGAAGCTAAGATGTCATTCTTTCCATGCTTCCACCTATACCTTTATTGATTGATCTTTAATGAAAAGGTATGCATCTTGCCTTTGAAAGAATTAGATTTAGTGTGCTCCTATTATTTAGGACTGCGTGGCAGGTCTTGCAAAGTACATAGGCAAAGCAAAGTAAGTGGGAACTGACAAGTAAGAAATAAAAGCTTAAAATATTTCCAGGAATAAATGTCAACATCTGTAAGAATACAACTCCATGTGCATCAAAATGTAGGTTTCCCAACTGTATTTCTCTGAAAGTCATGAGAAATCACTTTGCTAAGAGGAAATTACTTCTGTAAAATACTAAAATAGCCACACTGATAAATCATGGGGTCATGTACTCAAAGGTAGTTTTTAATTTTTCCTGGAATATTTTGGTTTTTTGTTAGCTTTGGAATATTGTTGTTAAACTTAAATTATCATTTAATTCTAATGACAGTTGAAAAAATTGCTTCACTATCTTATAACATCAGGTTCTTAATTCATTTCTGGAGTCCATCCACCAAAGTGACATGTGGTAATTCTTTGTACCACCCTCTTCAGCAGGCAAAACTATGACTCATTTCTACCACCCAATTATGACAGAAGTGTTTAGTGTACTGTTGTGAAATAAGATGTAATAGTTCAATATTTCACAATTTATGTTTGAGCCATTTGAACAATGTCTGTGCAACATCTTTTTGCCTTTTCATACTGTTCATGGGGTTCTCAAGGCAAGAATACTGAAGTGATTTGCCATTCCTNTAAGATGTAATAGTTCAATATTTCACAATTTATGTTTGAGCCATTTGAACAATGTCTGTGCAACATCTTTTTGCCTTTTCATACTGTTCATGGGGTTCTCAAGGCAAGAATACTGAAGTGATTTGCCATTCCTTTCTCCAGTGGACAACATTTTGTCAGAGCTCTCCACCATGACCTGTCCATCTTAGGTGGCCCTAAATGGCCTGGCTCATAGTTTCAGTGAGTTAGATAAGGCTGTGATCCATGTGATCAGTTTGGTTAGTTTTCTATGATTATGGTTTTCATTCTGTCTACCCTCTGATGGATAAGGATAAGAGACCCATGGAAGCTTCCTGATGGAGAGACTGACTCTGGAATCTGGGTCTTGTTCTGATGGGCAAGGCCATACTCAGTAAATTTTCAATCCAATTTTCTGTTGATGGGTGGGGCTGTGTTCCCTCCCTGTTGTTTGGCCTGAGGCCAAACTATGATGGGGTAATGAAGGTAAAGAAAACCTCCTTCAGAAGGACTTATGCCCACACTGTTGTGTTCAGTGCCCCTGACCCTGCAGCAGGCCTCTGCTGACCCATGCTTCTGCTGGAGACTCCTGGATGCTCACAGGCAAGTTTGGCTCAGTCTCTTGGGAGAACACTGCTCTTATTTCCTGGATCCTGGAGCACAAGCTTTTGTTTGTTCCCTCCTATAGTCTGTTTCCTCAGTCCTGTGGAAGTTCTATAATCAAATCCCACTGGCCTCCAAAGTCAAATTCCCTGGGGGTTCTCAGTCCCTTTGCCAGATCCCCAGNTTCCTGGATCCTGGAGCACAAGCTTTTGTTTGTTCCCTCCTATAGTCTGTTTCCTCAGTCCTGTGGAAGTTCTATAATCAAATCCCACTGGCCTCCAAAGTCAAATTCCCTGGGGGTTCTCAGTCCCTTTGCCAGATCCCCAGGTTGGGAAATCTATTGTGAATCCTAGAACTTTCTTAACAGTCCAGGAACTTCTTTGGTATAATTTTTCTGTGGTTTGTGGGTCGTCTGCTCAGGAGACTCTATGGTGGGGCTAATGGCAACGTCCTGCAGGAAGACTTATGCCACAGGCCACACGTCCTAGGTCTGCTGCAGCCAGAGGCAGTGTCCCTGTGGCAGGCCACTGCTGACCCATGCCTCTGCAGGAGACACTCAAAACACGCAAAGGCAGGTTTGGCTCAGTCTCTGTGTGGTCTCTGGGTCCTGGTGGACACGAGGTTTTGTTTGAGTGTCTTCTGAGCCTCTCTGGCAGGTATGGGGTTTGATTATAAATGCAGTTTCATCCTTGCTACAATTTTGTTGGGTCTTCTCCTTTGCTCTTGGATGTGACGTATCTTTTTTTGGTGGGATTCAACATCCTCCTGCTGATGGGTGTTCAGCAGCAAGTAGCAATTTTGAAGTTCTTGCAGGAAAATATTACTGCACATTCTTCTACTCTGCCATCCTGTACATATTTTTCATAATGTTTAAGGAAAACAATAGAATGAGAAAGACTAAGAATGTCTTCAAGAAAATTAGAGATACCATGGGAACATTTCATGCAAAGATGGGCACAAGAAAGAACAGAAATGGTATGGACCTGACAGAAGCAAAGAATAATAACAGGTGTGAAGAATATACAGAAGAACTATACCAAAAAGAAGAACTATACAAAAAAGATCTTAATGACCCAGATAACCACGATGGTGTGTTCACTCACCTGGAGCCAGACATCCCAGAATGTGAAGTCAAGTGGGCCTCAAGAAGCATTACTAAGAACAAACCTAGTGGAGGTGATGGAATTCAAGTTGAGCTATTTCAAATCCTGAAAGATGATGCTGTTAAAGTGCAGCACTCAATATGCGGGATATTTGGAAAATTCAGCAGTGGCCACAGGACTTGAAATGGTCAGTTTTCATTTCAATCCCCAAGGAAGGCAATGCCAAGGAATGTTCAAACTGTCACACAATTGCACTCATCTCACAGGCTAGCAAAGTAATGTTCAAAATTCTTTAAGCCAGACTTCAACAGTATGTGAACTGAGAACTTCCAGATACTCAAGCTGGATTTAGAAAAGGCAGTGGAACCAGAGATCAAATTGCGAATATCTTTTGGATCATAGAAAAAGCAAGGGAATTTCAGAAAAACATCTACTTCTGCTTTATTAACTAGGCAAAGGCTTTGACTGTGTGGATCTCAAAAGCTGTGAAAAAGCCTTATACAAATGGGAATACCAGATCACCTTACCAGCCTCCTGAGAAATCTGTAAAAAGGTCAATAAGGAACAGTTAGAACTGGACATGGAACAACAGATTCGTTCCAGATTGGAAAAGGAGTTTGCAAGGCTGTATAGACAAGGCTGTATATTGTCACCCTGTTTGTTTAACTTACATGCAGAGTACATCCTGTGAAATGCCGGGCTGGATGACACACAAGCTGGAATCAAGATGGCCAAGAGAACTATCAATAACCTCAGATATGCAGATGACACCACCTTAGTGGCAGACAGCAAAGGGGAACTAAAGAGCCTCTTGATGAAAGTGAAAGAGGACAGCGAAAAAGTTCGCTTAAAACTCGACATTCAGAAAACAAAGATGAGGGCATCCGGTCCTATCACTTCATAGCAAATAGATGAGGAAACAATGCAAACAGTAAGAGACATTAATTTTTTGGGCTCCTAAGGCACTACAGATGGTGACTGCAGCCATGAAATTAAAAGATGAGCTCCTTGGAAGAAAAGCTGTGGCAAACCTAAACAGCATATTAAAAAGCAGAGACATTACTTTACCAACAAAGGTCCATCTAGTCAAAGCTGTAGTTTTTGAGAGTCCCTTGGACTTCAAGGAGATCAAACCAGTCAATCCTACAGGAAATCAGTCCTGAATATTCATTGGAAGGACTGGTGCTGAAGCTGAAACTCCAATACTTTGGCCACCTGATGCAAAGAACTGACTCATTAGAAAAGACCCTGATGCTGGGAAAGATTGAAGTCAGGAGGAGAAAGGGATGACAGAGGATAAGATGGCTTGATGGCATCACTGACTCGATAAACATGAGTTTGAGCAGGCCCTGGGAGTTGGTGATGGACAGGGAAGCCTGGCATGTTGCATTCCATGATGTCACAAAGAGTCAGACACAACTGAGTGATGAACTGAACTGTGAGCTGCAAAAGTGATATGATTTTGGATCACAACAAACTGTACAAAATTCTTGAAGAGATGGAGATATCAGCCCACCTTACCTGCCTCCTGAGAAACCTGTATGCAGGTCAAGAAGCAACAGTTAAAACTGGACGTGAAAAAACAGACTGGTTCAAAATTGAGAAAGGAATACATCAAGGCTGTATATTGTCACCCTGCTTATTTAACTTATATGCATAGTATATCATGTGAAATGCCAAGCTGGATGAAGCACAAGCTGGAATCAAGATTACCAGGAGAAATATCAATAAACTCAGATACACAGATGACACCACCCTTATGGCAGAAAGCAAAGAGGAACTTAAGAGCCTCTTCATGTGGGTGATAGAGGAGAGTGAAAAAGTTGGCTTAAAACTCAATATTCAAAAAATTAAGATCGTGGCATCTGGTCCCATCATTTCATGGCAAATAATGGGGAAACAATGGAAACAGTGAGAGACTTTATTTTCTTGGGCTCCAAAATCACTTCAGATGGTGACTTTAGCCATGAAATTAAAAGACACTTGCTCCTTGGAGGAAAAGCTATGACAAATCTAAACAGTGCATTAAAGGCAGAGACATCACTTTGTTGACAAAGATATGTGTAGTGAAGCTGTGGTTTTTCCTGTAATCATGTACAGATATGAGAGTTGGACTATAAAGAAGGCTGATTGCAGAAGAATTGATGCTTTTGAATTGTGGAGTGGGAGAAGACTCTTGAGAGTCCCTTTGATAGCAAGGAGTTCAAACCAGTCAATCCTAAAGAACGTCAACCCTGAATATTCATTGGAAGGATTGATGCTGAAGCTGAAGCTTCAATATTTTGGCCACCTGATGCAAAGAGTCGATTCATTGGGAAAGACCCTGATGCTGGGAAAGATTGAAGGCTGAAGGAGAAGTGGGTGACAGAGAATGAGATGGCTGGATGGCATCATCAACTCAGTGGACACGAGTTTGAGCAAACTCTAGGAGAGAGTGAAGGACAGGGAAGCCTTTGGTGTTGCAGTCCGTGGAATCCAAAGAGTTGTGTCTGGCAAAGAGTCCAGACACAACTGAATGACTGAACAACAAATATTTTGCTAAATATTACCAGACAAAATAACACTGCCTGGAGTGTATGTATCAATGTGTACATAAATTTTTGTTTTATTATTATTAAGTATTATGACATCTTTGTCTTTGTTTCTGTTCTTATAATGGAGCTCAGTGTTATTCATCTTTAACAAAAATTATTTCACATTTAGCATTTGGGTTTATATATTTCTCATTTTTTAATCTTGGAGATTATCTAGAAAAAGTAAATCTTTTGGAAATGATCAACATAAACTGTATCTAAATGCTCCCTTGTTATTCTTTATGACAGTTGGCAGGAGTTTTAGCAAGGCATGTTAAGCTGTAACTACAAAGAAAAATAATACAATTTCCAAGTTCATGAAAAGCTTAGAAAGTTATGTATTCATTCAACATAATTTATGTACTGTCTGACAGTACTATCAATAAGTAAAGGTACTGCATAGCAAACTAAAAAAAATCTTAATTTAAAAATTCATAGTCAAAGTAGCACATAGGTTTAATCTTTAAACTGTAAATGCAGCAACCTTGTTCTCTTGGCCTGAATTTCCATTCAACTCTTTGTTTTCCTTAGTGTCAAATCTTACAATCAATTAATTAGCTTCACACTGTTTTCCAGCATTTGTCCTTAGCTAGTTATCTTTCTTCTCTTTGAGTTTCCTGATTCTCATTCCTCCCTTCTTTACCTCTGAACACTCCTTTCCATCTGTGAGCTCTGTCATGTACATGCCCACTCATTTTTGCATTCCCTTCAGTTTTCTTCTCTGGTGTTCTTGCAGGGAGACTGAAATTGACCTAGACATGCAGCTAAATCTGAAGACTGTGGTTTAAAACTTACCTAAGCAACCATTTTACCACTAACTCTTCTATAGCCCTCAGCCCTCCCCAAAAGGAGGACTTTCCTTCCCTATGGGTATCTCCTTATTCCTCAAAGAACAAAAGAAAAAAATGTTTACTTTCAATGGATTTTTTTGTTTTTTTATGTTTTGGTGAAAATTCATAATTTTAATATTGCCATTCAGTGCCCTACATCCCCATACTCTGTTGCACAAGCCAGGAATCAAAAAATGAATAGTTCATCTACCTCTAATTCATTTTAGATCTTTATTTTTTAAGGGAAATTTCCCTTTTAGTAGATAGTACAAAATAAATGTCGACATAGGAATCATCGAACTAAAATGGACTGGAATGGGTGAATTTAACTCAGATGACCATTATATATATCTACTACTGTGGGCAGGAACCCCTAGGTTAAACGTCTGCCTCCAATGCGGGAGACCTGGGTTCGATCCCTGGGTTGGGAAGATCCCCTGGAGAAGGAAATGGTAACCCACTCCAGTATTCTTGCCTGGAGAATCCCATGGACGGAGAAGCCTGGTAGGCTACAGTCCACGGGGTCGCAAAGAGTCGGACACGACTGAGCGACTTCACACACACACACACAAATAAAGATCTAAAATGAATTGTGCAAGAGTGAAAAAGTTGGCTTAAAATTCAACATTCAGAAAACTAAGATCATGGCATCTGGTCCCATCACTTTATGGCAAATAGATGGGGAAACAATGGAAACAGGAAGAGACGTTTTTTTGGAGGGCTCCAAAATCACTGCAGATGGTGACTGCAGCCATGAAATTAAAAGACGCTTGCTCCTTGGTAGAAAAGCTATGATCAACCTAGACAGCATTTTAGAAAGCAGAGACATTATTTTGCTGTTAAAGGTCCATCTAATCAAAGTGAAAGTGAAGTCGCTCAGTCCTGTCCGACTCTGCAACCCCATGGACTGTAGCCTACCAGGCTCCTCCCTCCATGGGATTCTCCAGGCAAGAGTACTGGAGTGCGTTGCCATTTCCAGGGGATCTTCCGGGGGATCCTCCCAACCCAGGAATCATACCCGGGTCTCCTGTATTCCAAGCAGATGCTTTAACCTTTGAGCCACCAGGGTTTTTGCAGTAGTCATGTATGGATATGAGAGTTAGACTATAAAGAAAGCTGAGCACTGAAGAATTAATGCTTTTGATGTTGGAGAAGACTCTTGAGAGACCCTTGGACTTCAAGGAGATCCAACCAGTCCATCCTAAAGGAGATCAGTTCTGAATATTCATTGGAAGGGCTAATGCTAAAGCTGAAACTCCTATAGTTTGGCCACCTGATGCAAAGAATTGACTCCATTGAAAAGACCCTGATGCTGGGAAATATTGAAGGTAGGAGGAGAAGGGGACAACAGAGGATGAGATGGTTAGATGGCATCACCAACTTGATGGACATGAGTTTGAGTAAGTTCCAGGAGTTGGTGATGGACAGGGAAGCCTGGCATGCTGCAGTCCATGAGGTTGCAAAGAGTTGGACAAGACTGAGCAACTGAACTGAAAAGGGAAATTAGAAGGTGAAGGGAAGAGAATTACCTATTTTCAGAGCATATAGGCCAGTGGATAGTTGGGTCATGTAAGCTGCTGGATGGTTGCATAGCCCCATGCTGCCATATGGGGTCTGTGTGACTCTGTCTCTCTCTCACCCCCATCTCTCCGCAAAGGCCATGTTCTCCTCAAGCCTCACTGCCTTACCACAGAGTCTTATCAGATCTCCATTTTTGAGAGGTTAATTCAGGAAGAAGCCTAATACAAAATAAAAGTTGGCATAAAAGGAAAAAAAGCCAAGATACAAAAAGGAAAAAAAGCCAAGACACAGGCTAGCTGTGTTGCAAGATGACAATACTAGAGTAGACAACACAGAAGTGATGGCACTTCTAAAGGAACAACTACGAGGGTTGATAGAGGATCATAAGAAATCCATTCAACTGTTAGAGCTACTAGTGTACTCCAGTTGAGGTCCAATTCACTATTGGGCTGATACAGGTGGTTGTAAGATGACTTTTTATGTTTCCCTTTCTATCTTTCCCATATATTTTTCTATTTAGATCCTTGTACAGAAAGGTAAACTGAGAGATACCTGTTTTTGACATTAGTTATATGACTGTGTGTGTGCTTAGTCACTCAGTTGTGTCTGACTCTTTGCAACTCCGTGGGTCGTAGCCTGCCAGACTCCTTTACCCTCTGAGCCACCGGGACTTAGCAACTGAACAACACAACAAACTTTATTTATATAATAGTGTCATATGCCTAAAGATCAGTTAATTTAACAGTGAATTGTATAAGAAAACTTTAAATGACGGCAATTGAAACAATTGATTTTTGTAGGATAAACTTTGCTTTAGATAGCCCTAGATTGAATCATCCTTCCTTTTTCCAGTTTATAGAAATATTTTAGAAAATGAGGTAACTGTTTGGATATTTAATAGGAGACTTTTTTTAGGTGTTCTGCTCTGTGTTTTTTAGTGTCCCTCATTTTTCTAGCTCTAGGTAATTAAAAGATTGCATGTATTACTAGACCCCTTTTTGTTTAAACTTAATCTCTTCAATTTTCTATTCATTCTTTGCTAATGTATAGCTTTATGAGCATGTTAGAAATTTGGATTTGTTTTATTTATTCATAATTAGAATTTCTGTATATTTTTATTTAACACCTTTATGAAAGTTTGCCACTTTTTGAGCAAAGAGATACATTTTTAAAATTAAAAGATTGCTGTATCTGAACACTGGATGCAGGGAATACTGCCCTGCTTTGTCAGTTTACATAGGGAAAACTAATGAGGCTATAAAGAAATACTATCTGTTTTATTAGAACTTTTTTAGCAGTGAAACAGCTGGAAAAACAGAGTTAGTCGGCTGGGTTCCATTTTCCATTGCTTTCTGCCCTTTAAATTCAGGTTTCCTCTTGTTCATGACCACATGCTCACCACACACAGACTCCTTAGTTTGTTACTTTAAGCCAACAGAGATTAAGCACCATTAGTAAAGACTAGTTTAGGAAAGGTTTTAACTAAAATAAATGGCACTTTCAAAGAGAATCTTGATTTATGGAGTTTGTGTGTGTGTGTGTGTGTGTGTGTGTGTGTCTGGGTAAATCAATAAGGAAAAAATCAGATCATAGTGGTTGGGTTGAGTGCCATTAGTCATTGAGACATGTTTTCTGTTGCAGTCTTATTTGTAGTAAAAATGTACACTTTAATTGTAGTACAAATGCACCTTTGCACAGCGGCGGTATTGTAACCAATGACATTTATCTGAGGCAAGACTATTGCTAATNGAGTGCCATTAGTCATTGAGACATGTTTTCTGTTGCAGTCTTATTTGTAGTAAAAATGTACACTTTAATTGTAGTACAAATGCACCTTTGCACAGCGGCGGTATTGTAACCAATGACATTTATCTGAGGCAAGACTATTGCTAATTTAAACTAACTGTAGTAAAAATGGTTAGTAGCAGCCTAGTGACCAGAAAGAATATGTATCACTTTACTATATTTAGAATCAGAATTTTATTGCTGAAAGGGAAATTAGATATCACTTAATCTGGCCTTTTATATTATAACAGGCTCAAAGAGATTAAATGTCTTGGTTAGTAGGTAGAATAAGTAGAATTTGGGTATACTTGTTAATTGCAGATCAAAGAAGGCAATGGCACCCCACTCCAGTACTCTTGCCTGGAAAATCCCATGTAAAAAGGAGCTTGTAGGCTGCAGTCCATGGGGTCGCTAAGAGTCGGACATGACTGAAGCGACTTAGCAGCAGCAGCAGCAGCAGNATCAAAGAAGGCAATGGCACCCCACTCCAGTACTCTTGCCTGGAAAATCCCATGTAAAAAGGAGCTTGTAGGCTGCAGTCCATGGGGTCGCTAAGAGTCGGACATGACTGAAGCGACTTAGCAGCAGCAGCAGCAGCAGTTAATTGCAGATAGCATTCCCACATCATCATCACTCTCTTTTCTACCTATCCTCTAAAGGGGTATATGGAGTAATTGGAAATTCAGTGTGAAGGAAGATGAGAGAAGATAAGAGTGGAGCCAATCAGGCTTTAAAAATACATAATTGTTAAATGTAAACTGACACCAATTAATTAGGAACTTTTGGACTAAAAACAAATGAAAATTATTTGATTTTTTAAAAATACCTATTATTTGCAATTTGATCTCAAGAAAGATGAAATTAAATCATTTATAGTTATCTGCCTCCAAAAATCCATTAAGTGCTAATTAGCTGGTATCTGAGAAGGTCCAAATCTCTCTACATTGGTAACTTGCTCTTTAGTTAAATATATGACTTAGAAAACACACACACGAAACATCTGTTGGTAGAAACATACATCCATGATCTCTATGTTTCTGAAAAATTCACATATTTATTGTAGGGGAAAAGAATCAGAAAAAAACAAGTCATGTAAGTTTAATTCTAACAAACATACTACTGCAATGATAATGTGAAATAACTATAAAGCATATGAAATACAGTTTATATTCCACTTTACTTGGGAGACAAAAAGAATTTATGTTTATTTTACATGTATCTAAATTCAATTCGCTATGCTTTTTAAAATATTCTTTACCAATAGATGTCAACACATTANCTGCAATGATAATGTGAAATAACTATAAAGCATATGAAATACAGTTTATATTCCACTTTACTTGGGAGACAAAAAGAATTTATGTTTATTTTACATGTATCTAAATTCAATTCGCTATGCTTTTTAAAATATTCTTTACCAATAGATGTCAACACATTAAATAAGAAAAATCAATATATTCTAATACACTCTGTTATGCAACTGCCACAAGAAAATTGTAATTGACAACATTCAGAAACCAGTCTGAAGTATTTGTACTGTCTACCAAGGGAAAATTATCTCATTGTTATACTACAAATTGCATATTTATTTCATAACAGTGGCAAAAATGGGTTATCTTTGAGAGGTAGGATTAGTTTTCTCAGCATTCATGTGTGACAAAGGCTAAAACCCAAATGAATCATAGCAGTAGTATTCAAAGAAAAGAAATGTCTTCAGTTACCTTTCAGTCATGATACAGCATTAAAAGTCTTCTAACTTTTAAGGATTTGTTTACATTAAAAGTGCTTGGCTATTTCATAATGACTAACTGGCAATTTAAGTTAATTTTTTGATAGAGTGGTCTTTCTTTAGTTTTTAGGAATTAGCTGGTATATTCTGGAAATTATGTTAATATAATTACCTAAATTATTCAAGAAATCTCAGAACAAGAGAGGATCAATACAGGATGAAAACTAACACAGTTCATAATGGTACATATGAATCTGACATGCCCCTTAGCCTTTCAATATATTTTCTAATTTAAAATATTTTGATTGAGAACCTACCACATTTAAGGCATTATCTCCACTGTTGAGTAGAATATCAGTAAATGACTGATTTCTTGCTTTCCAGGAATTCACAATCCCATTAAGAAGATGAAGAGAATAATAAGTATAGAGCAGATGACATTGTTTATGATTAGTGTTGGAGACTAAAGAGATAAGG
>SJYV01009346.1:0-15341 GCA_006410875.1 Neotragus pygmaeus | reverse complement strand
AGGAGCCTGGTAGGCTACAGTCCATGGAGTCGCAAAGAGTCAGACATGACTGAGCAACTTCACTTTCACAGTCTGTGAAGAAAAGGATAGATGGAAGACTGAGCTGAAGAAAGCCAATACTGACAAAATCAGCAAGACCGTGGACATTTGCTTCTCATTCGCTTTTTTGTTAAAACTCTAAAGGCGGTACAGTAGCTTTGCCTGTAATTCATTGGTCCACCATGTTAATTTGTTTCTGTGTGTTCCATTGTCACTCAATCTAATCTGAAGAAATAAAAAAGAGCAGAGAACTCAATACAAATGCCCACTGAAAAGGGAGTAGATTTAAAATGCAACTTAAAGATCAAGGCAAGTGTAATCAGTACTCATTAAAAAAAAAAAAAAAAAAGAATGTCATGGGAAGGGGGAAAATCTTTTTCACTGAAAACATCTGAAAGAATAAGAAATACTGCTCTAGTTGAAATATATGTACCTGGAGATGTAGGCTTATTCATCTTTGTGTCCCAATACCTAATATAATTCCAGGCACATAGAAGGTGCTCAAAAAAAGTCCATTGAATGACTTTAGCAATGAATGAATTACTAATGTTCTATAGCATACTGAATGAACCCTTAGCAGACTAATGATTAGCACACTAACATTAGTGTGACTGCATCATTTTTATTGTGTTTTGGGGTGGGGAAAGCTAGCGAGAGTGGAGATTTCAAGTTTAAGGAAATTAAATTTGTCCATCCTAGTTGGACAGTTTTTGTTTTGTTATGCTGTGAATATTTCACATAAGTTTAAATGGTCTGTATCAAATGGCTCTAGATGTCTACAGAGTAAAGATATTGCTTTTTTATTAGATATAAAACATGCTATGTGCTCGGCATCTCAAGATTCAGGCCTCATCATTCTCAGCCCACATTGCCCCAGGAAATTGACCTGTATTGATTGAATTGGCTGGTTCTCTTGAAATCTACCTTCCTGTTGGATTCAGCCAAAGTGGCACCGTTAAGAAATGTCAATAAGGGAAGGAGGATAGGGCACTTCTGGCACCTTCCCCAAGGTCAGCCAGGACCGGCTACGTTCCTGTTAGGGAGCTGCACTAGCCAGTCTTTCTATTTGGTCCCTTATCTTTTGATTCCTAAGGAGGATACATAGCCTCACAATGATTAGCCCCAAATTAAGCAAAATCATTTTGATTTCCCTACATTCTTCAGAAATGATGATTATACTCTCTGAAAATTCTTCTTTTTTATTTTGATACTCACTTCCTATCAGGATCCAGATAGATACCTATAATAATTAATATTACTCTAATACATCTAATTTAACATTAGTTGTAGGATATTCAATATATTTGTAATTGCTCTCTTTTAAAATATATAGAAATAGACCCATTAAAATTATGGTTTTTTTTAATATTAAAATCTTGTCATCCATTTATTCAAAGTATTTATATTCTTTATTTGATGACTAACAATCTATAAAAATGTCCAGATGCATATAAATAATACCATGATTATGTGAGAAATCAATAATATTTGCTGTGAAGAAGAAAAATATACTTAAATGAGAGTAATTGTGAAAACAATGCTACTCAGTTTCATGAATAGACATTTATAAATGAGTTCAATAGAGAGAACAAGTAGTGTAAACTATTCCAGATTCAACAAACATATAATGTATGACACTCAAACTCACTGTTTTAAAGTTATCTGTCTCAAGATATATAAAAATAGAGATTTATTCATAAACATATTTGTAAAAAATTATTTGTGAATTTATTTATAAAAACAAAAATTATTCCCCTAATAATTTTTAAGAGAAATCATNGAACAAGTAGTGTAAACTATTCCAGATTCAACAAACATATAATGTATGACACTCAAACTCACTGTTTTAAAGTTATCTGTCTCAAGATATATAAAAATAGAGATTTATTCATAAACATATTTGTAAAAAATTATTTGTGAATTTATTTATAAAAACAAAAATTATTCCCCTAATAATTTTTAAGAGAAATCATCCTGTCAAGTTGAGAACTTAAGCCAAAAATTTATATCAAATTGTTTATCAAAATTATGAATCTTTTTTATTGCAGTATATTTATGTATTATATATATGTATATATTTACAGACATATATAAATCTTTATAAAGAAAATCATAATTTTGATATGTTATTCATTTTTTCACACTAGATCAGGTTTTATTTAGATATTTAACATTTTAATAAACTTTTATTTTGAAATAACTCTGTTATGTGTATAAATCCTTATATACTTAGAAGTTAATACAAATATATTTCATGTATCCTTTACCTAGTTTCATCCAGTGGGAACAAATTGAAAAAATATAGTGTAATGATCACAACCAGGATATTGAAATTGTTTCAATCTATATTTTATTCCAATTTCTCTAGTTAAATAGTGTTTGTAGTAGATATGTGCATCTGAATTTAAAAATCATTGTTTTCTCCAGGGTTCTTCTGTCACTTTTTAATTATAATCAGACTAAGTTCAATATAAAATTTTTAGAGATGAAAGGGTATTATAACAAAAGTCCTTGAATAGATGGCACTTTATTTGAAAAAGTAAAAGCATATTATTTATGTTCCTGCAGCTATGACCTGGCTCTGCCCTATCAGCAGGCCATCATCAATCCTGGAACCTCCAGGACTATAGCCAGCTGTGCAAGGACCAATCTCTGCCCACCAATAAGCCAGCAACCTCAGCACAATGCAAGGCCTGGTAACTAACTACACCAGAGTCTAGCCTCACCTACCAGCACACCTATGGTAGTTGGCCCCACGAAACCAGAAAGGCCAATGCAGTCCACATATAGGATGCCACTACACTAGACCATATACTACTAGAAGGTATTGTGATACTAAGCCCCAAATGATGTAACCTATACAGAGTCACTTCTCCAATATCAGGAAACATAACCAACTTACCTACTACATAAAAATAAAAACAGAGAATTAAGCAAAATAAAATGACAGAGGAATATGTTGCAAATGAAGGAAAAAGATAAAGTCCCAGAGGAAGAACTAAGCAAAGTGAAAATAAGCAGCTTAACATAAACAAATCAAGGCAGTGATCTTAAAAACATTTAAAGAACTAAGAAGAAAAACGTATAAACAAAGTGAGAAGTTTAATAAAGAGAAAACATAAAGGAGAACCAAGCCGAACTGAATAATGTAATAGCTGAAGTAAAAAAAAGTTACATGGGAAAAGTGTATTACATTAGATTAAAACAGTAGATTACATGATGCAGAAGAATGGAAATATAAACTGGAAAATGAGTAGTAGAAATTGTTCAGACTGAACAGAAAAATAAATAAATAAATAATGAGGGTACTTTAAGAGATCTCTGGACCAACATCAAGTGAACTAATATTTATATTGCAGGGATCGCAGAAGGAGAAGAAAGAGTGAAAGTGGAGGAGAACTTCTTTGAAGAAATAAATTGACAGCTAAAACTTTTCCTAATCTGAGGAGGGAGATACACATTCAGATCCAGGAAACACAGAAAGTCCCAAACAATATGAACCCAAAGATACAAATGTCAAGAAACACTATAATTAAAATGCAAAAACTTAAAGGGAAAATTTTAAAAGTAACAAGGGAAAAACTGCTAGCTATAGATAAGTACACTCCTATAAAACTATACGTTGAATTTTCAGCAGGAATTTTGCAGATCAGAAAGGAGTGGCCTGCTATAGTCAAGTTGACAAAAGGAAAAAAAAATCTATAATCAAAAATAATATGCCCAGCAAGGCTATCATTCAGACTTGGAGAGGAAAGAGCTTTACAGACAAGCTAAGCTAAAAGATGATGCTGTGAAAGTCCTGCACTCAATATGCCAGGAAGTTTGGAAAAGGCAGCAGTAACCACAAGACTGGAAAACGTCAGTTTTCATTTCAATCCCAAAGAAAGACAATGCAAAAGAATGCTCAAACTCCCACACAATTGTCCTCATCTCACACACTAGTAAAGTAATGCTCAAAGTTTTCCAAGCCAGGCTTCAGTAAAGCATGAACCATGAACTTCCAGATGTTCAAGCTGGTTTTAGACAGGGCAGAAGAACCAGAGATCAAATTGCCAACATCAGCTGGGTCATCAAAAAAGCAAGAGAGTTCCAGAAAAACATCTATTTCTGCTTTATTGACTATGCCAAAGACTTTGACTGTGTGGATTACAATAAACTGAGGAAAATTCTGAAATAGATGGGAATAGCAGGTCAATTGACCTGCCTCTTGAGGAATCCATATGCAGCTCAGGAAGCAACAGTTAGAACTCGATATGGAACAACAGACTGTTTCCAAATGGGAAAAGGAGTACATCAAGGCTATATATTGTCACCCTGCTTATTTAACTTATATGCAGAGTACATCATAAGCAACTGGGCTGGAGGAAGCACAAGCTGGAATCAAGACTGCTTCAAGAAATATCAATAACCTCATATATGCAAATGACTCCACCCTTATGGCAGAAAGTGAAGAAGAACTAAAGAGCCTCTTGATGAAAATGAAAGAGGAGAGTGAAAAAGTTGGCTTAAAACTCAACATTCAGAAAACTAAGATCATGGCATCCGGTCCCATCACTTCATGGCAAATGGATGGGGAAACAGTGGCTGACTTCATTTTTGGGGCTCCAAAATCACTGCAGATGGTGATTGCAGCCATGAAATTAAAAGACACTTACTCCCTGGAAGGAAAGTTGTGACCAATCTAGACAGCATATTAAAAACCAGAGATAGTACTTTGTCAACAAAGGTCCATCTAGTTAAGGCTATGGATTTTCCAGTAGTCATGTATGAATGTTAGAGTTGCACTATAAAGAAAGCTGAGCACTGAAGAATTGATGCTTTTGAACTGTGATATTGGAGAACAATCTTGAGAGTTCCTTGGACTGCAAGGAGATCCAACCAGTCCATCTTAAAGGAGATCAGTCTTGGATGTTCTTTGGCAGGACTGATGTTGAAGCTGAAACTCCAATACTTTGGCCACCTAATGTGAAGAGCTGAATCATTTGAAAAGACCTTGATGCTGGGAAAGATTGAGAGCAGGAGGAGAATGGGATGACAGAAGATGAGATGGTTGGATGGCATCGCTGACTCAATGGACATGAGTTTAGGTAAACTCTGGGATTTGGTGATGGACAAGGAAGCCTGACATGCTGTGGTCCATGGAGTTGTGAAGAGTTGGACACAACTCAGTGACTGAGCTGAACTGAACTGAAGCTAAAAAAATTCAGCACAACTAAACTGGCTTTACAACAAATGTATAAGTGAATCACTTGCCTGTACACCTGAAACTAACACAACATAGTTAAGCAACTACACTATAGTTAAATATAAAATACAAATTAAAAATAAATGTTAAAAAGCAGAAAATATCACAATTAAAAATATAAAAATTATAGAAGGAAAAATATCATTGGTAAAGGCACACATACAGTAAAGACAGTAGATCAAAAACTTATAAAGCTAAAATGAAGGTCGCAAGACAATGGTAGTAAAATCATCTAAGTAAGTAGTGAAGGAAGGTATACACACACAAACACATCAAATTATATCACACACACACACACACACACACACACACACACACTCTTAATGGTAGCCATAAATCAAAATTCTGTGATATACACACAAAAAAAAAAAAGAAAAAAGGATTCAAAAAACAATAAAGATAATCAAGTTATATAGTAAAAGAAGAAAATAATATAAAAGAACTATAAAACTATCAGAAAACATTGAGCAAAATAATAATAAGTGCATACCTGTCATTAATTATTTTAAATGAAAATGGACTAAATGGTTTAATAAAAAAATATAAGGTGGGTGAGTGAATCAAAAAAGAAGACCTGTATAGACACAGACCAGAAGAGACTCATTTCAGATAGAAAGACACACGCAGACTGGAAGTGAAATGATATTTCATCCAAATGGAAAGGGACAAAAGAAAGCTGATGTAGTGATGCAATATACTTTAAAACAAAACTGTAGGAAGAAACAAAGAGGGATATTACATAATGATAATAGGATAAATCCAACAAGAAACATAATAATTGTAAATATATATGCTTCCAACATAGGAGCACTTAACTATATAAAGCAAATATTAGCACACATTAAGGGAAAAATTGACATTAACACAATAATTGTAGAGGACCTTATCAATGGACAGATCATCCAGACTGAAAATCAATACGGAAACACTGGTCTTAAATGACACATTATAGATATCTACAAAACACTCTATGAAAAGCAGCAGAATTCATTTTCTTTTCAAATGTGCATGGAACATTCTGCTGGACAGATCACTTGTTAGGCCACAAAGCAAGTCTCTGTACATTTAAAATGTTTGAAATCATATGATGCATCTTTTCTAACTGCAATAGTATGAGACTGTAAATCAACTACAAGGAAAAAATATGAAAAATAAATAAAAATGCAAACATGTGGAGGCTAAATAATATGCTATTAAATATCCAGTGAGTCACTTAAGAAATCTAAAAATACCTGGAGACAAATGAAAATGAAACACAGTGATCCAACATATATGAGCTGCAATAAAAGCAGTCCTTTAAGAGGGAAGTTTATAGGGACACACGCCTACTGTAAGGAACAAGAAAAATCTCAAATAAACCTAACCTTATACCTAAAGGAACTAGAAAAAGAAAAACAAATCCCAGTTAGTAGAAGGAAAGAAAATACGTGAATTAGAGATGTAAGCACATAGAAAAGATCAACAAAATTAAGAGCTGTTTAAGAGCAAAGCAAATTTGCTAGACCCATCAAGAAAAAAGAGAAAAGACCTAAATAAAATAAAATGAAATAATAAATAAAAAAGAAAATAATAAATGAAAGAGAAATTATGACCTATACTACAGAAATACAAAGAACCATAAAATATTACTGTGAACAGTTATATGCCAAAAAAATAGACACCCAAGAAAAAATGGATAAATTCCTAGAGATGTACAATCTTTGAAGACTGAATCAGGAAGAAACATAAAATATGAGTATAGCAATTGCTAGCAATAATATTGAGTCAGTATAAAAAGCAGATATATCACTTTGTCAACAAAGGTCCATATAGTCAAAGCTATGATTTTTCCAGAAGTAGTATGTGAATGTGAGAGTTGGACCATAAAGGTGCCTGAGCACACACACACAAAATTGATACTTTCAATTTGTGGTGCTGGAGAAGAGTCTTGAGAGTCTCTTGGACAGCAGGGAGATCAAAACATTCAATTGTAAAGGAAATCAACCCTGCATATTCATTGGAGGACGGATGTTGAAGTTGAAGCTCCAATATTTTGGCCACCTGATGTGAAGAGCTAAAGCACTGGAAAATACCCTGATGCTAGGAAAGATTGAATGCAAAAGGGGAGGTCAGCAGAGGATGAAATTGTTAGATAGCATCACCGACTCGATAGACATGAATTTGAGCAAGCTCTAAGAGACCGTAAAGGACAGGAAACCTGGCATGCTGCAGTTCATGGGGTTGCAAAGAGTTGGATGTGACTTAGCGACTGAACAACAATAAACTTCCAACAAGCAAAAGCACAGGACCAGATGGCTCCAAAGGTTAATTACACCTAAGAGGAGTTAACACTATTCTTCTCAAACTATTTCAGAAAATTGAAGAAGAAGAAGCACTTTTGAATTCATTCTATGATGTCAGCTTACACTTATACCAAAATCTGGCAAAAAATCTACAGGAAAATAAAATTACAGTTCTGTGTCACTGATGAACATAGATGTGAAAATCCTCAATGAAATACATTTGACTTTTGAACAACACAGAAATTGGGCCGCCAACCCTCAGTGCAGTTGAAAATTCCTGTGTAACTTTTAATCACCCTTCTGTATATGTGACTGTTGCTAATCTCTATCTACAGTTCTACATCTTACAGAGTCAATAACCACTGACATGCCAGTTGTAGCATTTACTATAGAAAAAAATCTGGGTATAAATGGATCCATGCAATTCAAACTGTTACTCAAAGATCAACTGTATTAGCAAACCAATTTAATAATACATTATGACAATGAAAGGAAACAAATTCACTCCTCCCACATTCTGATAACTACTGAAATTAATAACAGATATAAGAATCATGCAGTACCCCCAAATGGCCCTGAAACTTAGAAACTGTTCATTCATATACCAGAATCATTTACTGGTAGAAAATTTGGAAATGTGCAGATCTGTGGTCACTTCTGAAAAAGATGGAGAAAAAATGATAAATATAAAACCTCAATTAATGTCCCCCGGAATTGTAATTCTTAAGGACTGAAGTAGACAGTAAGCCAACAGAAACTTCTATTTCATGACTGAATCACTAGCCTTTGAAAGCAGTTTTTAATAAGGTTAAATTTAATGCAGCAGCAGCTAATCTAAGGCAAATAGCAGTGACTAGATTGCCCTTGATTTGGAAGTACAACTATCCTATAACAATGGAAATGAGGCTAGGCACAGGCACAACTTGTAAGTAATGTAGTGCCTGGGCCAAAAAATCCAGGATGTGCAAAATTGGCTCCTACACAATGTACACATAAACTTCATCAGACCTAGAAATCTCGTCAAACATCTTCTGCTGAGACCACCTATAGCTCCAACTCTCTTCATTTCAGTGCAATGCTGAGATAGCAATGAAGTTTATGTCAACTAACCATTTAATCTAACATACATTGGGTAGAATCTAATGGCAACCAGGTGCACTGTGATGTTGGCAGAGAATCTCATTTTGCTTGCCTTTGGGCAGATATCAAAGTTATAAAAATCTGTTTATTTAAGGAGGGATAGACTTTAGAACAAAAACAATAAAGTGCTTGGAACACTTGATTGTTCATTGCAAAATCCAGAAAAAATTTTAATTAAGATACAGTCAATAGAAATAATTAAAAATGATACTATACTTTAAAAATGGAGAGAAGTGTCAATGGGCTTGAAGAAAAGGTAGAAGGAATAACAGAAATAAAGTTGAAAGGTGGTGATGTTGTCAGATGATGGGTTATTGTAAAGAAGTAAGAATTAAATACTTAATTAGTGGAAAACTTCCAAGTAATTATGATTTACAGAGTAAGCTGAGGGAATAGATGACTTAAGTGTATTAAAGGTGAAGCTCATTAGAGTTGAGACCAAGGAAACCAGAGACTCAGTTGTGGATAAGCTAACCTTGAGGTCTCTGAAGATACAGTAAAAAGAATTAATGTCAAAGGTTAAGTGAGTCAGAAACAAACAAGTAAATTGTAAGATAGCAGGTGGCAGCAAAAAGAGACAAGGAAAAGAGCAGTGCTAGAGAGCATAAATCCCAAGTAGTTTATATATTCAAATGAAGAGGAAGATGGAGATTGAAGTCTGTCAAACACACAGTAATACGACTATCATACACCTACATAGGATAGTTGCTCAGTAATGATGACTAATATAGTTGCTGTAGTTTAAGTCATAAAGCAGGATACTATGTGGTCTACTTTTCAGTAACTGATTGATATATCCATTTTACATTTGTGAAATTATTTTTTTTCTTTGAGGGCATTTTAATTGCATTGTGGAGCAGCCACAGTAACATTAAAAATTAGTATGGACTAAATATAACAATTAGTGGTAATCTGGATCAAGTGAACATCTCATTTGGAAAGTCATCCCACAGTACTTTTGTTTCATAATGCCCCAAAGACTGACTGGCAGAGCTCATATCTGGATAATGTTACAGTATTAGATTATTAAATACATGTGAAATTACCTATAGATATCTTTTCAAGGCCAGAGGTGGAAGTGGAGTGATATCATGCTATTTGCCTCAATGGCATATATCAGCTCTGCTAAAGAAAAAAAAAAAAAAAAACACACAGTATGAGTCAGCCTGCTGATGCACTTGCTATGCCACCTATAGAGGTTGTAATAGGACTTTTCAGATATTCAGAGATATGGTTGACTTAATTTTAACACATTTACCAGTTCTATTTTCCTATTGTGGTCTTTATGAAGTATAACTGCTTGTAACTACTATATTTCAAATCTTTATTTTTGTAGACAATGACAGTTTTAAAGCATTCCCTACCCTGTGCCCCTCAAAGAGAGGCTAAACATGGGTTCTTTGGTGCCAGTCAGCTTGGTTTCATATTTTGGCTTTACTTCTTACTAGCTGAGTAACCTTAATTGTTTTACTTAGCTTTTTTGAGGAGGTTAGCTTAGGTTTTCTCACTTATACAATTGGGGACATAGGACAAATTGAACCCAGGTCCAGTCCCTAGGTCTGGAAGATCCCCTGGAGAAGGGAATGGCTACCCACTTGAATATTTTTGTCTGGAGAATTCCATAGACAGAGGAGCCTGATGGGCTATGGTCTATGGGATTGCAAAGAGTCAGAGACGACTGAGCAACTAATACACACACAGGGTAATATGTAATGAATGAATCATTTTTCCCCATATCAGGTATATATTACCAGTAGTATATGTACTATATAGTATTAGTAGTGAAAGATTTATAGTTGTACTCATTAAATGTTAAGATATATTATTTTATCCCTATTTTTGCTATTAATGGTGATATTTGGAAAAATATCAAAAAGTTTAAGAAAATTAAATCTCTTTATATAGTGAGTATTATACACAAGGAGCTTAACAAATACTGTCTAATCTAATCCTTATTATAACCACACAAAATAGATATTATAGTATTTTAGAGATGTAGAAATTAAAGCTTACTGATTCTAGATGACATTGATTCTAGATGCCATTATTTTCTTATTACATCATCTAATCTTATCTCTTTCACTGAGACTTTCATCATGACTAATGATTTAATTCCATATAGAAAATTGTTTTTTATTTGCTCTCTTTCTCATAATTCTTACCTTTGAATATTTGATTTCCCTAAGTTATGTCATGTTTTTAAGTTTTAAAGAAAGGATATAAAATAGGAATATTAACCTCAATTTTTAGTCACTTCCACCTGGAGACTAAACATATCATTTTAAATGCTGTTTGATAGAGTCTTTGGTAGTTGGGATATCACTGTATTTTTAGTGTTATTTTTGTGTATAGAAGCAATTGGTACTCGATTTAAACTAATGTAAACTTGAAATGGCATTACTTTTCACTTTGTTTCTATATATTAAACAAATTTTATATAGGCTAATTATAAATTTTGTAATACTGTATTATATTTTAGAGATAAGCCAATTCAGAAAATATTTCTGAGGAGCATTCTTCAGTTTAAAGTGTAACCGCAAAGTCTTATTCATAATTAGGCTTTCCATCAACTTTAGTGATATCATGCAACTAAAGCTAATATAAAACATATTGACATGACAAATTACAAGTTCATGAATTAACTTTCAGTTTGCAGTTAATATTTCTGTTTCTGATTACAGTTAATAAATAGGTTAAAAATCCTTAATGTTCCTTATAACCTTTATCTTTCCAAAATATCACTTGTGTCTGTAATAGAATTGGCAGCTTTTACTGAGAAGGATTCTGATAATTAAATATAATTTGTCTTATATACTTAATATATTTGCTCTATCTGTGCCACCACATTTAAGCATTTTGGATTGTTTTGAAATGTTTAATGCTGCAACTCTAATGTTTGTAACCATAAGACAAGTAAATCTGAGAGACACACAGATACATAAAACATATCACAACTACCTCTCCTAACTCCTCCACTCACTATTAGTCAGGGTGATGTGTGTGTGTGTGTGTATGCATGTAGGAATTTTAGGGAAGGTCTATATACATCTGCACAAACTTTATTTTCTTGCAGTTTTGAAGAAGCTTACATTTTCTTAAATGTATTTCACTAATTGGCACTTGGATGCAATTAATTGCAATTTATTATGGCAGAAGTAAAAATATAATCATTTAAAAATGTTTCTAATTTATTAAAAAGTGATTGTTGTCATTTCATTAAAAATGGATTACCAGGTCTATTTACAATAGCCAAGACATTGAAGCAAACTAAGTGTCCATCAACAAATAAATGTATAAATGAACATTCTGCATATACAAAATAGAAAATTCAGTTAAGTCCCTCAGTCGTGTCTGACTTTTTGTGACCCCATTAATTGCAACACGCCAGGCCTCCCTGTCCATCACCAACTCCTGGAGTTCACTCAAACTCATGTCCATCAAGTTGGAGATGCCATTCAGCCATCTCATCCGCTGTCATCTCCTTTTCCTCCTGCCACCAATACCTCCCAGACTCAGGGTCTTTTCCAGTGAGTCAACTCTTCGCATGAGGTGGCCAAAGTATTGGAGTTTCAGCTTTAGCATCATTCCTTGCAATGAACACCCGGGACTGATCTCATTTAAGATGGACTGGTTGAACATTCTTGCAATCCAAGGGACTCTCAAAAGTCTTCTCCAACACCATAGTTCAAAAGCATCAGTTCTTCAGCGCTCAGCTTTCTTCACAGTCCAACTCTCACATCCATACATGACCACTGGAAAAACCATAGCCTTGACTAGATGGACCTTTGTTGGCAAAGTNTGCTTTTTCAGTTCAGGTGGGGAAGGCCTCCACCCATCCTGAGAAGGTACATACCATGACCAGTAAATAATGATCATGTTGGCAGGGTTTCATCTCAGTAAAGTCCACTTCTAAATGTTCAAAGGGCACAGTGTCCTTTAACTGCATTCTTGGAGATTTCTGCTATGTCTGGGGCAGCATTGACCTCTGAGCAAGCAGAACAGTTCTGGGATTCCATTTTACACAGGAAAGAAAGCCGTGGTATTAAGAAATATTTCCAAATTAGTTTTTCCATTTTGTCACATCCGAAGTGGGTAGTCTAGTATACCTGAGACACTAATGAAGGGGCTAATGCCTTGAGAACTAGTAGCCTGTGATCCAGCAGTTCCCACAAACCCTTTTCACTTTAGGTGGCCCTTTCTGTTTCAGCCAGCTGGTCTTAGGCCAGTGTATACTGTGGGAGAGTTGAAGTTAACTCGGGCATTCTTGAGAGCACAAGAGTCTTAACAGTCGCGCCCCCAGCACCTCCAAATTCCTCAGCCACTTGTTTTTCGGCTCTATCTGCCAGTCGGTTTTCCCCACCGTTGCGAGGTGGCCTCTTTATTCTCTGCAACCAACAGCAGGTCGTCTAGTACTATTACAGCCAGCATCTAAATCTTTCTGGGTAGAATGAGTCCAGGTTGGAAGCCAAGGCTTCCTTGAAAATGGTCGGGAATTCTTAAATCCTTGCAGGAGGCGAGTCCAAGTGAGTTGTCATTTGGTGCCCCCTGCTAGATCTTCCTAGAGAAGGCAATGGCAACCCACTCCAGTACTCTTGCTGGAAAATCTCATGGATGGAGGAGCCTGGAAGGCTGCAGTCCATGGGATCGCTGAGGCTCAGACACGACTGAGCGACTTCACTTTCATGCATTGGAGAAGGAAATGGCAACCCACTCCACTGTTCTTGCCTGGAGAATCCCAGNGCTGGAAAATCTCATGGATGGAGGAGCCTGGAAGGCTGCAGTCCATGGGATCGCTGAGGCTCGGACACGACTGAGCGACTTCACTTTCATGCATTGGAGAAGGAAATGGCAACCCACTCCACTGTTCTTGCCTGGAGAATCCCAGGGACGGGGGAGCCTCATGGGCTGCCGTCTATGGTGTCGCACAGAGTCGGACACGACTGAAGTGACTTAGCAGCAGCAGCAGTTAGATCTTCCCATTCAAAGGCAAAAATGGGCTGAGATATTGGAGCAATGCAGAAACAACAACAAAAAAATGCGTCTTTTAGATCCAGGCAAGTATAGATCTTAGCACTCGGTGGGAGGAGGCTGAGCAAGGTATAGGGGTTAGAAACAGTGGGGTATAGGATTACAGCTGTTTGTTTGACCAGTCTGAGGTCCTGCACAGGCTTGTAGTCTAGACCCCTTCCTTCTTTACAGGTAGGATTGGTGTGTTCCCAGCTGACTGGCATTCAATCAGGATGCCTGCCTGTCATAGCTTATTAATATGTGGCAAGATGTCAACTCTGGCCTCCAGAGGTAGCAGGTACTGATGTTTCCTGACTGGTATGGCACTGGGTTTGAATTCTGTTACCACCGGAGCTTGATATTGGGTGAGCCTGGTGGGGGCAGGGGGGTGGGGTGCAGGGTATATTCTGCCCAAATCTCAGGGCATTGTCAGATCAGCTCTCTCTCTCATGATTGTTTAGCCCATGTGGTTTCAACCTCCATTCATCTTGAGGGGTTATCGGGAGGGAGAGTAAATAGGTGGTTGAGCCCTACCTGGAGAGTGGGCCTGTCTTGGGGGGGAAAGGTCACTTGTGCCCCAATTTAGACAACAAGTCTCTCCCCACCAGAGGTACTGGGCATTCAGGAATATACAGGAATTCATGAGTGACTTGATGTCCCCCCATCTGGCATTTCTGGGGTAGACAAAATGGTCTGATCAGCTTTTCCCTGGTTACTCCTTCTATAGCATTGGCCTTTTCCGAGAGGGGTGCACCGGTTTGGTCACCACTGACACTTCTGCTCCAGTATCCACCATAAAGTCAATAATTTGGCCCTCACTTTTAGTTTTACAGTGGGTTCTTCACAAGGGACCTTGTGTCTTTGAGCCCTGGCACCCCTAGTCAGTCTCTAGTCTGGCCAGCCCTATGACGGCCGATGCCAGTTCTTTTTCCCTGTTATTCTGGGGGCATTCATTTTCCCAATGACCAAAGCCCTAGCATCAGGCACATTGGTTTGGTTGCAGGGCTGTCCTGGGCTTCCTTGCAGGAGGCTTGCCAGGAGAACAACTCCGATTTAGAGGGGGTGGAGGTTTGTGGGAAGGCCCAGGGAGGGGTCTTCCCAAGGCCGTGGCCAGTACCATGGTCCTCTGATTGGTTCTCTTGTTACCTTCTCTGTTTTTTATCAGCCTCCTTTTTTGCCTCCACATCTCTGTTTCTGAATACTTTATCAGCAATCTCAATTATTTGTGAGCTGGTCATGGATAATACTCCATTTGCCTTTTGGAGTTTGTCTGATATCAGGGTAGGCTTGAGATACAAAGGCTGTGTTGTAGTCAAACACTCCAGGGAGCAAACACACTCAGAAGGACAACATGGATAGTGGAGTGCAGTTTATTACACTGGTGGGTCTGAGACAGATTTCCTCTTTAGCCAGGGACCTTGACCAACTTTTGTGAAAAACTTATATACCTTAAGTGTACATGCTCAAACCCACACCCCCAAATTCCTTAAGCCTTGCCTGAGAAATGTTAAAGAGAGATACAATCATGTTACAGTCATGATTCATAATTTAAAAGGTCAGCTGGTTATACACTGTAGTTTACATCAGGTGCCATAAAGATTACAAAAATGATTGACTATATAGGGGAT
>SJYV01009344.1:31824-62353 GCA_006410875.1 Neotragus pygmaeus | reverse complement strand
TGAATTTTCTCTTTTGTAATAGATCACTGTACTTTGTTATAAATCACTGTGTCCTTGCTATGTAAAAATGTAACTTTATCACTATCCTAAGACTAAATAGATCTTAAGGGGAACATTGGTGAAGGGTTTTCATTTGGTGGGCTGATGTTTGCTGCTAAATCTCCGTATTCCCTGCCCTTATAATGAATATAACTAGCATATAGGAGAAATAAGTATTAACCTTTAAGATTAATCATGTTAACCTTGGGTTAAATAAATTCCTTTCTTGATTGTAAGTTACTACACCCTCACCCTATAGGAATGCAACTTTATTTGGAGGGTGGTGCCTGGTATAAGAAAAAACACCCTTGGAAAAAATAAGTTTTTTGGTTATCAGAAAGAAAGGATCATAAAATGTCAACAGGTCTCATGGCCAAAACATGATGGAAAACCCCTAAGACCTTTTTTTTTTAAATGTAAAGCACCTGATTTTGATAAAGGTCAGGACTGCTGACCCCCCCCCCGCGTGACTCTGTATTCATCCCTATATGTAAAAAAAGGTATATAAGAAAACCTGAAAAATAAAGAAATGGGATCAGTTCCTGGAAAGACAGACTACCCCATGTCGTTCTGTCTTGCTCCCCGTTTTTCTGGCTGAATTCCCATCTGGAACATGGATGCTATTCCATGTAAACCAAGTTATTCAGCCTCTTTTTCTCCACTAATTTTCCAACTACACTATCCATTTCTAATCTCTCTCTATACCTGTATTTAAATATGTATTTTTCCAAGGACGCCGACTCCGTCCCCACCTTCCAATCACCCTGGATCCACTAGCACTGGACCCCAGCAACCCCGCATCTTGAAGCCCCCTCCCACCTCCTTCCCCATCCCATCCCTCAGGGCTGTCCCAGTGCACCAGCTTTGAGTGCCCTGTTTCATGCATCAAACTTGGACTGGTGATTAAGATAAAGTGCCATATTGATTTGTAATGCTTATTTATGAATCATGTAACAGGCCTAAAGCTGTGCCATTATTTTTATTATGTGGCTATTTTGTTGTTATTAACGTGACACTGACCACAATTTCAAGCATTGGCTATATCACTATATTTTCATAAAGTCTGTGCATTTTGCTATGTAAAAAACCGTAGCCTTGACTAGACAGAACTTTGTTGATGAAATAATGTCCCTGCTTTTGAATATGCTATCTAGGTTGGTCATAACTTTTCTTCCAAGGAGTAAGCGTCTTTTAATTTCATGGCTGCAGTCACCATCTGCAGTGATTTTTAACTGTATTAAAGATTTAGATAATTTAAACCATTTCAATTATAAAATAACAGTACAATTACTTTAGAATGTATTGTTTTTTTTTTGTCATTCTTGCTGAGCCCATTTATAGTCTTTAAGAATATTTGAGTTTTGCCTAGAAATGTTTTCATATATTTTATCTCATTACAGCCTCTGTTTAGTTCTCTCAGTCTCTTCTGGAAGACATTCTAAAATGTATATCTATCATAGATTAGGCCTATTTCCCTTCTTTAGATATTACCTTTTCCATAATATATTTAAGGTCTTTAAAATCTGACATATTTCTATCAGACTTCTGAGCTTGTTCTCTAGTTTGCTACATGAGCCATGTTTTGTTCTGATACTCGTCCTTATAAGTGCCTATAACAAAGAATCAAAATACAAGGTCAGTATAAAAATACAGGTATATTTATATATATTAGCAAGGAACAATTGAAACCAAATTGTTAAACAATGTTGCACCCTATAGCATCAAAAATACCAAATACTTAAAATAAATTTAACAAAAGACCTGTAGGAACTGGAAGTTATAGACTTCCAGTTAAAGTCTGGAAGTCTAGACTTGGAGTTAAAGTTTATAGGTTTTACTTAAGGAAAGAAAGAGCTACCTAGAGTGATGCCAGACTTAACAGGTGGCTCAGTGGTAAAGAATCTGCCTGCCAGTGCAGGAGATGCAAGAGATGGGGATTTGACTCCTGGGTTGTAAAGAACCCTGGAGGAGGAAATGGTAACCCACTCCAGCATTCTTGCTTGGAAAAATCCCATGGACAGAGGAGCCTGCTGGGGTATAGCACATAGAGGCAAAGAGAGTAGGATATGACTAAGCTCACATGAGTACAAATAATGTGATGCAATATTTATATGCATAGGAAATCTCAATATTGGTAAGATTGTTATTCTTTCCAGGTTAATCTATAGATCCAATGCAAAACTTACCAAATGTAAGCATATCTTTAGCCTGTGATGCAACAATTATACTCTTGGGTATATACTTATGTGAAACTAGTGCATATGTCCAGCAAAAATAGAAACAATGTTCACAGACAAGTTTTATGTAATAGCCATAATTTCAACCAACCCAAATACCTACCATAGGCCTCAAGTGAAAAATTCATTGCTATATTATGGATGAATCTCCTGTACATAATATTAATGAAGAGTCAGACATAAAAGAAGCAAAGCAGTATGGTTACATTTTATGGAATTAAAATTGAGCAAAACTAATCTAAGATGATAAAAATCAGAATGGTGGGTAAAATTATACTAAAGATGGGAACAGTAATACTAACTGACAGGAGGACGAAGGAGCTTTCTAGAGTTCAGGAAATTCTCTGTATCACAGGTCAGAATTGGTTATATGAGGATATGTATATATAAAAAGGCATCAATGTATAAATTTATGATTTTTACAGTTTTAGAAAATGAAAAGAATCAGTCATCAAACTCCTTCACACGTTACTGTGTAAAAGTGAATCTCCAGGAGAAGATTTTAAAATGCAGCATTTCTCAAGTATATTAGTTAATGAATTATAGGAGCTTACTTTCAGTGTAATATGAGACAAGCCAGTAATTGAGTTAGAATAAAATATCTAAAGGCTAGTGAATTGGTTCTGATTTCTAATTTAGGAAGAGATTAGTAGATAATAACCAGGATTAGGAGACAGTTGAAAATATCTTATTCAACTAGAACATTTGGCAGTGATAAAAATGAATGAAATTTATTCATTAGAAAAATTTCAAGAGAGTAAGTGTAAAACTATATTTCCACTAAGATCAGGAAAATTTTACTATTTGGAAACTATTTCACTATACTCATACATTTCACTATACAAGTCTATCTTTTAATTGTCTTCCATCTGACTTTAAGCAAATATATATATATATAAGTGAACTTTCTGCTTGATCAAGATAAATAGCTTGAGATTTTAATTATTTTATTGAAATACAAAAAAAAAACGTGTTCCTATACCCCTTCAACTCTCCATCCAGGCCATAGAGATTCTGATTTAATTGGCATGGGGTAGAGCCTAGAAATTGGGATTAAAAAAAAAAATCTCCCATGTTGATTCTAATATGGAGCAAATTTAAACTTACAAGAGAGAGGGCCCATATGCCAAAATCCATACCTGAAATCCAACAGCCATTTGAGCTGATATAAAGAGAAATAATAAATTTCAAATTAGGCAAATCACTCTGAAAAGGAATGATTCATCAGTGAGAATAAATAGAATACATATTCAGGGAGAAGTAGTTCTCAGATAAGGAAATTACAAATTAAATAGAAAAAATAAATAAATAAAATGCTATTTAAGAGCTTTCAATTGTTCCAGTTTAAAAAAAAATCAATTAAGTCATACAATAGATTCTCATGAGACCTTATGAAAATGATATGAGTGATGTTCAGAAGAAAATAATTTTGTTCATTTTCTTCAATTCATTTCTTGCCAAAGATACATCAGATGAGATTTTGTCTACCTGAAGGCAATCACTTCCTTCAGTCGAGCCACTGGCAACAACTTACAATGGACTGAGGTGGTGAGGGGAGTGAGAGAATGTGTCACAGAGACATTCCTCTGAAGAAACATTTCTGCATGCCAAGAGATGCAGCAGTTGAGGCAGAGAAAAAAGTGAAGCTAAACACATGATATTTGAGTGAAATAACCAAGTTAAAATTTGGGTACATAAATTTCACTGGATTATTTTGAAATTTCAGTAGTTAGCAGGCAAAAAGAATGAAAAGAGGAAAAATGAGGTCACAACTTTACAAGATCACTTCATGGGAAATAGATGGGGAAACAGTGAAAACTGTGCCAGACTTTATTTTGGGGGGGCTCCAAAATCACTGAAGATGGTGATTCCAGCCATGAAATTAGAAGACGCTTACTCCTTGGAAGAAAAGTTATGACCAACCTAGATAGCATATTCAAAAGCAGAGACATTACTTTGCCGACTAAGGTCTGTCTAGTCAAGGCTATGGTTTTTCCAGTGGTCATGTATGGATGTGAGAGTTGGACTGTGAAGAAGGCTGAGTGCCGAAGAATTGATGCTTTTGAACTGTGGTGTTGGAGAAGACTCTTGAGAGTCCCTTGGACTGCAAGGAGATCCAACCAGTCCATTCTGAAGGAGATCAACCATGGGATTTCTTTGGAAGGAATGATGCTAAAGCTGNGTGGTCATGTATGGATGTGAGAGTTGGACTGTGAAGAAGGCTGAGTGCCGAAGAATTGATGCTTTTGAACTGTGGTGTTGGAGAAGACTCTTGAGAGTCCCTTGGACTGCAAGGAGATCCAACCAGTCCATTCTGGAGGAGATCAGCCCTGGGATTTGTTTGGAAGGAATGATGCTAAAGCTGAAGCTCCAGTTCTTTGGCCACCTCATGTGAAGAGTTGACTCATTGGAAAAGACTTTGATGCTGGGAGGGATTGGGGCCAGGAGGAGAAGGGGACGACCAAGGATGAGATGGCTGGATGGCATCGTGGACTCGATGAACGTGAGTCCGAGTGAACTCTGGGAGATGGTGATGAACAGGGAGGCCTGGCATGCTGCTATTCATGGGGTTGCAAAGGGTCGAACACGACTGAGCAACTGAACTGAACTGAACTGTCTATAAAGTAGGGGGCACTGGTGAAAAATGTTCAAATTGCTGTCCAAAGGCTAAAGTTATGATACAGTGTAGAGCAACACTCAGTAATAAATGGAAGGATCATCTGTAGCGTATTACACGAGTCATTCAAAGGTTTGTGCTCAATGCCCTACACATAGTTGTAGCTACACAGAGAAAGTAGGGAGTTTAGAGATTATCAGTATGTTCATCAGCTTAGGTAGTCATTGTGGATAATTTAAGTGCTAGTATACTTCTTCTCTCTGAGAATTAGATTTTCTTGCCCTAAATACCCTATAGAATAGTTTTAAGTTTATATGTCTCTTTGCCTGATTTGGCTGTACTTTGCTGAAAAAAACGAGATGGTGTGTTGGTGAATAGTTTCCTCCCTCCACATTTCACCCCTACATCATAGAAAAAAATATACTATTAAGTTTGCCAGAACAAGTTACATTGTCAGGCTTACTGATAGTAGTTCAGTAGCATCACATTGATATAATATTACTATAACGGATAAGAGACTTCACATATGAAATCATTCCTACTGATAAATTTTCTAAAATTATAAGGGTTCAGTTAAATTCAATCCAATACTGAATGGAAAGCCAATTGAAGCATTAAAATTGTACAATGTTTTTATAATTACTATTCTCAAGACATTTATTGCTGCATTTTGTGCCTACTACTGAATGTTGGGGGCTTCAGAGGGAGCTCAGTGGTAAAGAATCCCATGGACAGGAGAGCCTGGCGGGCTACAGTTCATGGGGTGGCAAATGAGTCAAACACGACTTAGCTCCTAAACAACAGCAGCCACTCAACATTGTTCCAAAGGCAGTGTATTCCCATGATTGCTCTAAGATTTGACCAAAGTAAAAGACAACAAACAAATATTTTGAGGAAGTAATGCAAACAGAACTAGATATTAATAGTTTGATAGGATGTTTAGAAAAATATTTTTATAAGCATAGGTAATAAAATTCATTAATGTTCTCAGTAAGTTGTCGGTTTATCAGCAAAAGAAATATGCCCTCTCTTTAAAAATGTTGAACTGACTTTTATGAATACTGAATCTTTCAGTTCTCTTTTTGCCTGTGATGTTGAGCTGAAGTCAAACTATTGAAGATTATGCATGATTTGGCTTTATTTTGTTTGAAAGTACAAATGCAGGGATTTTTTTTTTCCCAGCATGCCACTATTAGTAGAATTAGTACTATTTCAACTTTTCACTTTCAATACTTTGCTTCAAGTTGCTGTTTTGTTAGTAGTGTATATGTGAAATTGCCACTTACAAGCACTTTACCAATTTTCTGTCACCCCGCTATTAAGGTACTCTCGTGTACTGTGGTCAACATCCACAGGGCCATGGATTATTGGATATTCTGATATTAACTCATTATAATTCTATTCCATCTTTCCCACTGTTCTCTTGTCAGAAGCAAGTTATACTTTATAACTCTAGTCAGGACATGAAAATCATAATTCTAATTTTATGTCTTTACATTATTTCAAATGTATTGGATCAAGATGGGCATTGCATCTTTCATAGTACTGATGGCCTCGGTACCCTGATCTGATAGAGGACATGTAGTTTACAGGATATTCTTTAGTACACCCTGAGATATCTAGGCACTCCTGTAAGCCCCAAGACCTCGTATCTGCTGTTCAGGGAGCTGTCATTAGATGACTGTGGCAAACTTGAAAATTGCCATGTACTTCCTTTTCTCTCCAGGGACTGGTAGCTGGGGAGTAGAGATTTACTTATAATTGAAATTTTCTGTCTTCTAATTAATCTTTTTTGTTTAAAATAAATATACTAAGTTAGAAAAATTACTTTTTGATGACTAAGCCAAGAATTTTAGCCTGAGGAAGATTTAAAATATAAAACATGTCATGGCTCATCTATCTCACAACTCTCAGTATTTTTTCTAAAATTGCTCTTTACTTCTATATTGGTGTTTTTGTTCACCTGTTTATATGTAAGTCTATCTGTAATTCTCTGTCTTTATGTCTTCTTTTCTGAAAACTTCATTTCTGGCTACTATGAGGCTTACCTGAGGTGACTAGGATGTCAGTCACTTTAGGAGCTCGACTTTGATTTCTCTTTCTTACACACTTAGTGGAAAGCCTCCTCTTTCCCAAATGTAGCAGCTAAACCAGTGACTGGAACATGAAATCTCTTTGTTTTTGATTGCTCATGGTTCCTCTAAACTAGAAAACACTCTCCTCAAAGATGTCAGCTGTGTGGCTAGATTTCTTCTTATAAGTGAACACTGTGTCATTTCCACTTACCTGAAAACCTTCCTTCCCAGCATGAGAAAGTTTCCATGGTGTACAGTTGGAAATATAAAATAGTGCTCTGCAGCCTCCAGAAATCTCCCAGTTTTCTAGAAAGTTTTCTTAATATAGATTTTTTTTTGAGACATACGTTATTTGAATGAACATTCTAGTAGATCACTTGTTGTTGCTCTTCATTCCTCAGTCGTGTCCAACTCTTTGTGACCCCGTGGACTGCAGCACACCAGGCTTCCTGCCCTTCACTATCTCCTGGAGTTTGCTCAAACCCATGTCCACTGAGTCGGTGATGCCATCCAACAACCTCATCCTCTGTCATCCACTTCTCCTCCTGCCTTCAATCTTTCCCAGCATCAGGGTCTTTTCCAATGAGTCAGCTCTTTGCATGAGGTGGCCAAAGTATTGGAATTTCAGCTTCAGCCATCAGTCCTTCCAATTAACACTCAGGACTGATCTCCTTTAGAATGAACTGGTTGGATCTCCTTGCAGTCCAAGGGACTCTCAAGAGTCTTTTTCAGCATCACAGTTCTAAAGCATCGACTCTTTGGGATTCAGCCTTCTGTAAGGTTCAATTCTCACATCCAGTACATGACTACTGGAAAACAGTACATAAATTACCTAGGAATGAATAGAAAAGGAGGCACATAGAGTTTGGGAAAGATTCTTTACTGTTCTGTGCAATATCCATAGATATCTGGATGATTCTTTTTCACAATGTCATGGATTCATGTGTCTAGTATGCAGAAGAGTAATTAATAAAAACTTTACACACATTACCAGTTATGAATCTAGGTACTTGCACATGCAACTAAATAACTACATAAACTCAGTTAATAATGATGACTTTAATAAAACAGTTATAACTGGACATGGAACAGACTGGTTTCAAATAGGAAAAGGAGTACATTAAGGCTGTATACTGTCACCCTGCTTATTTAACTTATATGCAGAGTACATAATGAGAAACGCTGGGCTGGATGAAGCACAAGCTGGAATCAAGATTCCTGCGAGAAATATCAATAACCTCAGATATGCAGATGACACCACCCCTATGGCAGAAAGTGAAGAACTAAAGAGCCTCTTGATGAAAGTGAAAGAGGAGAGTGAAAAAGTTGGCTTAAAGCTCAACATTCAGAAAACTAAGATCATAGCATTTGGTCCCGTCATTTCATGGCAAATAGATGGGGAAACAGTGGCTGACTTTATTTTTTTGGGCTCCAGAATCACTGCAAATGATGATTGCAGCCTGAAATTAAAAGACGCTTACTGCTTGGAAGGAAAGTTATGACCAACCTAACTGCTGCTAAGTCACTTCAGTCGTGTCCGACTCTGTGCGACCCCATAGACAGCAGCCCACCAGGCTCCCCTGTCCCTGGGATTCTCCAGGCAAGAACACCAGAGTGGGTTGCCATTTCCTTCTCCAATGCATGAAAGTGAAAAGTGAAAGTGAAGTTGCTCAGTCGGATCCGACTCTTAGCGACCCCATGGACTGCAGCCCACCAGGCTCCTCTGTCCATGGGATTTTCCAGGCAAGAGTACTGGAGTGGGGTGCCATTGCCTTCTCCGGACGAACCTAGATAGCATATTAAAAAGCAGAGACATTACTTTGTCAACAAAAGTCCATCTAGTCAAGGCTATGGTTTTTCCAGTAGTCATGTATGAATGTGAGAGTTGGACTATAAAGAAAGCTGAGTGCCGAAGAATTGATGCTTTTGAACTGTGATGTTGGTGAAGACTCTTGAGAGTCTCTTGGACTGCAAGGAGATCCAACCAGTCCATCCTAAAGGAGCTCAGTCCTGGGTGTTAATTGGAAGGACTGACGCTGAAGCTGAAACTCCAGTACTTTGGCCACCTGATGCAAAGAACTGAGTCAATGGAGAAGACCCTGATGCTGGGAAAGATTTAGGGCAGGAGGAAAAGTGGATGACAGAGGATGAGATAGTTGAATGGCATCACCGACTCAATGGACATGGGTTTGGGTGAACTCCGGGAGTTGGTGATAGACAGGGAGGCTTGGTGTGCTGCAGTTCATGGGGTTGCAAAGAGTCAGACACGACTGAGCAACTGAACTGAACTGAACTAAATAAAATGGTAGCATGTTATGAAGTGAAATCGCTCAGTCGTGTCCGACTCTTTGCGACCCCATGGACAGTATCCTCCACCAGGCTCCTCCATCCATGGGATTTTCTAGGTAAGAGTACTGGAGTGGGTTGCTGTTTCCTTCTCCAGGGAATCTTCCCAACCCAGGGATCAAACCCAGGTCTCCCGCATTGATAGACAGATGCTTTACCATCTGAGCCACCAGGGAAGTCCAAGCATGTTATTAAAATAACAGCAAATTAAAGCTATTGCCAACTCAAGACATTCCTGTTGAACTGACAACAAAGCTTCCTTCCCTAAAATCGTGGGAATGTGAAAGGACAAACACAGTATACCCTAGTGGTGTGTGACAACCAAATTTCTTAACAGAAGAGTTAATTTCAGCTTCAGTGTGCTCTAGTAATGAGCCAACATTTGTTTATGAACTGGGAACTTTAGAGACATTTAATAAACCATTCAAAAGGATATTTCAGTTTAGTTCGGTCGCTCAGTTGTGTCCGACTCTCTTCACATCAGGTGGCCAAAGTATTGGACAACAGAAGATGAGATGATTGGATGGCATCGCCAATGCGATGGACATGAGTTTGAGCAGACTCTGGGAGTTGGTGATGGACTGGGAAGCCTGGCGTGCTGCATTCCGCAAAGAGTCAGACACGGCTGAAAGACTGAACTGAACTGAGGTGGAAGTAGCATGTCAGGTTGTACTAAAGATAAACATTTTTTGTGTGTGAGGTAGTATTGCTTAAGAATATCAACTCCTAGGCTACATAGCAGGCTGAGTTTTCTTATTTCATACAAAGTCTTAAGAGCATCTGTAAATAGGGATTTCTCCCCAAAATGGAGATATTTATTCTATTATAGCACAACACTGATTGTTTGAAAGTTGGGTTTGATGGTGGCTAGAATCTGTCTCATGATAACTTCTATTTATTTATGTTTTCCCTGGTAATAAGAAAGTTTGTATTGTTTTGCTGTGACACTGTCTGAGTGTTTCAGGCCCAAGACATGGCCACATATGCATTAATTAACAAGGTTATAGAAATTAAATTCTTTGGAGTGAAATCTTTCTCCTGCAGTCATTTGCATTAGAGAGACTGTACGGAAGAGTTCCATCAGAGAGAGCTGCCTCTCCTTTACCTGGAAATTTTCTTTGAAATGGAAGCGGTCCAGGAAATGGCAGGGTTTATATTTATTTGCTTACCTAATAGGGAAGTAAGCAGACACATAGTGTTCATCTCTGTTCTCAATCTCTGATAATTTCCCCAAGAATAAGCATTGAGCATTCCAGAATGCAGGAGTTCCAACTCCTTCACCAGGCACTTTTAGAGTACCTGAATACCTGATAATTTCTATATAACTTCCTACCATATGTAGGAACGACTCTTTTACTTCCTATCAGCATATTACTGGAGCACAAACAATATTCTGAGGATGTAGTTACAACACTGGGAATTTGTCAGAATAGTGATTTGTGATTATTTGTGTCAAAAGCAGTCTAGAAGTCTTATCTGTCTGAAGCAGTCAACCAGTAGGCAGTTTTTAAAGAGACAACCTAAAATGCTGAATAAGACTCGAAAATAGAAAAAATGCTTTGTCACTGAGGTGGAGGGAAGCTTGGAACCTGAGTGCTATACTCATTTCTTCACAGGTTATAGGAATGACAGCCATTAGCAGGCTGAAGGTACAATTCTTTAAGAAGTAATACACAGCAGTCTTTGCTGCTTTTGCCCTAAAATCTCACATCACATTCCATTTAGTTAGACAGCTATTGAACTCAAAAGAACTTCAGAGTTTCTTTCAAGTTCTTTTTCTACCTTTCTCCTTTTGCTGTTATAAATATACTGAGTCTCTTGGGCACCATTTGAATTATTCTATTAAATTCTACAAGATCTTAGTAATTGGTTTCTGGGACTTACCTCATTATCAGGATGACTGTTAAGTCTTAAGAGCAGAGCCGTGGTCATAGAACACAGAAAATAAAGACACATCAAGCGAGATAATTTGGAAGAAGAACCATTGCTCAATTATCTTCTGGAATGTTGGAGAGTGTGTGAAAACAGTAGGCTTAAATAAATCTATAGTATTTAAATAGGTAAAGAAAATATTAAAAGAAATCAATATCTTATTGATATATTCATTCTACTGAATTGTGTTTTGGAGCCATTTAAATCTTTAATCAATGAAAAGATAAAACAATTTTTTTAACAGTTAAGAATATTGGTCCTGATGTATGGCAGAAACCAACACAATATTGTAAAACAGTTATACTTCAATTAAAAAATATTGGTCCAACCAAATTTAGGATAGACAGTTGCATTTGAAGAGGTTGCCCAACTTTTTGAATTAACTGAGTTTTAAAATGTGCGTTAATTTTATCTTTCCTTTGTTAAAGAGTGTTATTCTTAAAGGGCGAGAGAGAGGTAGAGACAGAGAGAGAGAGAATCCAAGGAATATGATGCTTAAAAGTAATGCTTTTTACTTACACCTACTGAAGGTCACTTTATTTATCCAAGGGTAAGGCTTTTCTTTCTCCCATTTATTTTTTATTGAAGTTGGACTGCAGCCTGCATAGACTTTCTTTTTCCTTTAAAGATATCGTTTTCTGTCTAATTGTGCCCAGCTTCATTTATGCCCTGAAAAGAATTGTGTTTGAGCTTATAGACTCAGGAGACTGTTTCACTCAATAGCCAAACTCCAGCCACAGCCCTTTGGGATATTTGGGTAAATGTAAGTGAAAGCTCCCTGTGTTTGTCTCTGTTCCCTTTAAACAAAAGTTTAACTCAGGACACTATGGGAATATTTAAAGAAATTTATCTGTAGAACTGTCTTCCAGATAAGATCTGAAAAATAGTTTGTGGACTGCAGAAGTGTTCATCAGTCAGCAGAATTTCCAATGGGTCCTCTGATGTTTCCGAGACACCTTCTCCCCATGTTAATAGGTAAAGGCACAACATCTGCCTACAGGAGATAATGATACTCCTTTAAAATTTTCCATAAAAACCGAACAGCAAAGGATTAAAAGGGAAAGAACAAATCAAGGACAGCAAATTGATTTCACTTCCAGTGGAATGCCAATTACAATCAATTAGGATGTGACATCAGTTCCAGGCTAAGGGAGATGATAAGAATGTATCTGCACATCTGGGAAAATGTGCTGTGATTGATTTTTGATATCTGCCACGGGTGTGGGGAGCAAGTCTCATATTTGAACATATTGTAACATTGACATGTTCCACCTCTTGCTTAAATCCTCAACATCAGGTTTGTAAAGGCTTACAACCATAGTGACCTGTTTGGTTTTCTGTTCTATCATTAATCTTCTCTTAATTTGGGTTACCTAGGCCCAACTCAATTTCTCAGACTCTAAGGCCACTGGATCCCTACAATCAGTGAAATGTTAGAATCTGAGTAATAACAGAAGGGTCAAGAACAGGCCAGCTTTGCTAACTTGGTCCTCAAGTTCCAAACTGAGGGATGTGGCTTTGATATTGTGACGATAACCTTATTTCATGTTATAGTTCTAGTTGAATAGCCTGGCTTCCTCTCCCTGGGGACCCTGCTTACTGTATTCCTGTGCTGCTTTGGTCTACCACAGAGCATTGCACAGGCCACATACATGTGGTCATATGGTACACACACTAAGGAACTTCTGGATCTCTGCCTTTTGTAAGCTACAATCCCTTAAAAATGATGTCCCTCCTACCTTATGTCCCTCATCTTGCCTGTTGCTGAGACTGACTCATTTCCTATTGTGGTCAGTGAGGCTGGACTGTCCCTGGTTAACTTGCTTTCATCCCAGATAGGTTTCTCCTCTGACAGCCCCTTTGTGTCTAGATATTGTGCCTGTCATCTTTTAGGCTTTGAGCTACCCTAACCTTCATTAATTTGTGGAATAACTCACAGTGCTTCATGTTCTCTTCAACTTCATTGAATTTATTGCTAAAATTTATTTAGAGATTGGTATTTCTGTTAGGTATGTAGTTTAAGACAGAAAAGAAATAAGATATCTATATATTAATAGGTTCGCCTCTAGTGACATGATATAAAGCAAATCAAAGGAATTTATTTTAAATGTGGTATTGGGTTATAGTGGTGCACTGAACAAGCTTAGCCCATATCTGGCATAGGAGTCCCATTCTAGTCTATCAAAATAAATAACACAAACTTCTCCAAAAAAATGAGAAAAGTCTGCTGAAGAAAAATAGAAAATTGAATACAAAAGTGGATAAAGTGCAGGAGGCCGTTACTTTGAAAAGAAAATACCCTGACTTGTAGCAACGGAGATGGAGAACCTGGAGAGGAGAATGCTGATCTAGTGAAGCAGATGGTCCAAACAAACACGAGCTGGGAAAACAAAGCAGAAAATCTGGGAGGAGAGCCAGCATCTACAATGGACTAATAAAAGCAAACAAACACCTCGGCAACCGTGTCAGACAGCTAGGAACACGAATTGGCACTGTTCAGCTCATTGTCTTGAACGTATCAGAAGAGCAGAGGGACCACCAGTCTTTAGATGCTCATGTTCACTGTGGACCAGCAATCTCTGGAAAAAATTAGAGTCCTCCTGGTGCCAGGAAGTCTCCTGAAGTTTGCATATTAGCCACTGCTGGTGCTATCCTTATTTAGATATATCAGCACACCAAGGAATTATGTAAGATATATTAAGAAGTTGTAATCTACATTGGAAACCTTTAAAGGAGAATCAGTAGAATGAATGACTTATTTGGGGATTGATTGTGGTATCATACTTTTCACAGATAGTTGTGTTTTTAGATAGATAAATGCTTTGAGGCGTTCTTAAAAGGGAGACAAAAGAGCACATTAAAAACTACCTTGCTCTGTCTCTGTGGCATTGTGAATATTAATTCAATAAAGTTTTTTTTTTTTTAATGTTTCAGTAGTATGACTTTAACAATGGATCCAATGGTTAATTCTATGTGATTAAACATCTATACTCTAACCAGTCTCGACTGCATTATTCTTTACTCTTTGCAATTTATTTATTGTTCATATTTTATAATCATTGTATAGGGATTGAGACCTTTGGAGATGTGGGCTTGAATTACCCTGTAGCTTGCTGTGTGACCTTGGATAAGTTACTTAAGCTCTCTGAACCTCATTTCAAAGTGATGATCATAATACTTCACAAACATTAAAACTATGAAATGCAGTTTATATAAAGTGTCTAGTATAGTTTTTGCATGGAGCAAGCTGTCAATAAGTAATAGATACATTCCTTTTTCTATGAGTGCTGCATATACATAAAAATAGCTGCAGAATTATTTTTAAAACTTTATATAAACTAAAAATGAAACCTTTAGTACTAATCACAGATGGAATTCACATTTTGAGAGTTATGGATTTCCTAATATCACATTATCAAGCTTCAGACCTGTCTAGAACTGGTTTAATTTTGGAAAAAGAGTTGTCTGATAGCTGCATCTATATGGGCAAATGGATGTGTGAGGAATTACTTAGTAAAGTAAACTCTGTGTATGCAAATAGACTTTCACGTCTCAACCCCAGACACTATGACAAAAGGCCTGAGCATTTACTTTAGATAGATATTGCTAAATTTTCCTCCAAAACATTGTACTAATTTACATTATTGCTAGCAATACGAAGGAAAAGAAAAAGAAAAGACTGTTTCTATATATCCCTTTTAGTTTTTTCCAACTTGGTAGCTAAAAACTGTATCTCATCACTGTTTTCATTGATATTATTAGTGAGGTCAAGCATTCTTTTTATGTTTCTGGCTGTTTACATAGCTTCTGTGAATTGTTTGATCCTATGCTTTGATTGGGCTTCCCTTGTGGCTCAGCTGGTAAAGAATCTGCTTGCAATGCGAGAGACCTGGGTTTGATCCCTGGGTTGAGAAGATCCCCTGGAGAAGGGAAAGGCTACCCACTCTATTATCCTGGCCTGCAGAATTCCATGAAATGTATCGTCCATGGGGTTGCAAATAGTCGGACACGACTGAGCGACTTTCACTTCACTTTCACTTTCAGGCTTTGATTGCTTTTCTATCGGATTATTTGTATTTTTCTTATTGAGTTATACGAACTTTTTAATAAGATATTGATTCAAAACGTATGTTGCAAATCCTTATCTCCAATGTTACTTGCCTTTTAATTTTTGATTCTGTTTTGATTTGGTGGTGGCTTAGTAGCTAAGTCGTGTCCGACTCTTGATCCCACGGACTCTAGCCCTCCAGACTCCTCTGTCCATGGGATTTTCCAGGTAAGAATACTGGAGTGGTTTGCCATTTCCTTCTCCAGGGGGTCTTCCCGACTCAGGGATCAAACCCAGGTCTCCTGCACTGTAGGCAGATTCTTTACAGACTGAGCTACCAGGGAAGCCCCTGTTTTATTTTAGTCCATAGAAATTATTTCTATTTATGTCAGTGTAAATCTGTTCCTGTAAGGCCTCTGGACTTTATATCTAATTTAGGAAGATCTTCTCAACTCCAAGTTTATTTAAGGAAATATCTGTGTTTTAAACACTTTTACTGTTTCAAAAAATGTTTCAATTTTGATTTGAAATTGATTTTTTAACCTAAAGGGAATGTCCAGTGGTCCTCATTTAGTTTTTGAGTAGTCCATTTCTCCTAACTGATTTGAATATTACTTTCATTAGTATATTTGTATATATAGGCACACTATGTCTTTATGGTATGTTTTGACATAGTATGGCAAATGCTAACTCTTCATTTTTTTTTTAATGATAGTCTCATATATTTCTTTTTTTATGTTAAATGTAGAAGTGGCATATAAAATTCTATCAAAAACCTGTTTAGATTAGGTTGAGCTTTCAATTAATTAAAAAATTAATTAGTGAAGCTTTTGCATTTTAATTATTTGAGTCTTCCATGAAAGAATAGGTTCTCTTTTTGGCCTTTAAATATCTTCAGTTAAGTTTTCTAATTTTCTTGGTATATCTTTTACATCTCCTATAACATGTATTCCTAGGTATTTTATAATTTTTATTATTTATAGTAATAAGATCATTTTTAGAATGTTTCTTTTTTATTTAAAGCCATTTTACCAACTAGTCTATTTAAGTACATTATTAAAATAGTACAGGTACAGAGTTTTAACATCCAATAAATGTAGATATCCTTATATCTCGAACACTGAAGCCAGTGTGGGCTTTTCCCTTATTTTATCTTCAGGGAAAACACATGGGTAGCTTTAAATCAGTCACAGTGGGAGTATTTCCAACATAAAAATTGTCACATGATACAAATTACGGTTTTGCTTTTTCTTTCTTTTTTCTGAGAAAGGGCAAATTTTAAGCATTTACCAGCCTACTGCTGGAGTTACCTACTCCACTCCAATTCCCATTCCCAAGAACAACAGTTTTCAACATTTTTAGCCATCTATTCAGCTCTGTTTATCTGCTTCTAAATAGCATGCTTTGCTGGTAAGGTATTATTTATTTATCTTTTTAATTTTTTAGACATTGTTTATGATGTTTACTTCCTACCCTGGGTGCTGAGAACTTCATATTCTTATATGCACATCCCTCTCTTCCCTTTACATTATGTAAATTACATCACTTTTTAAGTTAATTCATTACTAAGGTACATTATTACAACTAATTTTTCACAAGCTGTATTATATGCTATAATTTTTTCTGTTCTTATACAATCCCTTCATCCTTATTCAAGTTAATAATTGTCTTATTTTTCTCTGCCTAGTTTTCTGTGAATCAACTGTATGCATCATAACCAAATATGTGAAACCCTTCTCAATAAAGTCAAACACACTGGGTAGTTAGAATCAATTAATTTCTTCCTCCTTGAAGGCTTTCCTTCTGGAACCCTCCATCTTCCTGTTCTGTTTTTCTCTTTAGGTTTACAGTTAAGTGTTATCCTTGGGCTTTCCTTTATGCTATAGAAATTCTTTTTCTTTTTACTCATTGGGATTTCTTTTTCTTCCGTTTGAGGCATTCTAATTAGCTCCCTAAAAGAGTGTGTAGCAGGTACATTTTTTATTTTCTGAGACTTTGCAGGACTGAAAGTTATCTTTGATCTTGTCTCATGAAGATAAAATTCAGTTGAGGATAACACTTGAGGATAGCATTCAATTTGGGAGTCATTTTCCTCTTGAACCTCTAAAGGCATTGATTTATCATCTTATAACTTCCAGTGTTGTTGTTAAAAAGTCTGATGTCATTCTCATTCCAGATTGTTTGTAGGTGGCCCTTTAGTTCTCTCTGGAATTGTCTGAAATTTCTTTTTTAAATTTTGGATACTTGTAAATTAAAATGATATGCTTTAGGTAGGTATTTTCCCCGTCATTTGGTAGGTCTTTTGAGAGTAGAAGTGTGTGACTGGTTCCCTTTGGAACTTTTTGTTTTTAAAGTTAGTTACTGAAAATATGTACAAAACCTTTTTTACTTTTTAATGTNACATGTATTCCTAGGTATTTTATAATTTTTATTATTTATAGTAATAAGATCATTTTTAGAATGTTTCTTTTTTATTTAAAGCCATTTTACCAACTAGTCTATTTAAGTACATTATTAAAATAGTACAGGTACAGAGTTTTAACATCCAATAAATGTAGATATCCTTATATCTCGAACACTGAAGCCAGTGTGGGCTTTTCCCTTATTTTATCTTCAGGGAAAACACATGGGTAGCTTTAAATCAGTCACAGTGGGAGTATTTCCAACATAAAAATTGTCACATGATACAAATTACGGTTTTGCTTTTTCTTTCTTTTTTCTGAGAAAGGGCAAATTTTAAGCATTTACCAGCCTACTGCTGGAGTTACCTACTCCACTCCAATTCCCATTCCCAAGAACAACAGTTTTCAACATTTTTAGCCATCTATTCAGCTCTGTTTATCTGCTTCTAAATAGCATGCTTTGCTGGTAAGGTATTATTTATTTATCTTTTTAATTTTTTAGACATTGTTTATGATGTTTACTTCCTACCCTGGGTGCTGAGAACTTCATATTCTTATATGCACATCCCTCTCTTCCCTTTACATTATGTAAATTACATCACTTTTTAAGTTAATTCATTACTAAGGTACATTATTACAACTAATTTTTCACAAGCTGTATTATATGCTATAATTTTTTCTGTTCTTATACAATCCCTTCATCCTTATTCAAGTTAATAATTGTCTTATTTTTCTCTGCCTAGTTTTCTGTGAATCAACTGTATGCATCATAACCAAATATGTGAAACCCTTCTCAATAAAGTCAAACACACTGGGTAGTTAGAATCAATTAATTTCTTCCTCCTTGAAGGCTTTCCTTCTGGAACCCTCCATCTTCCTGTTCTGTTTTTCTCTTTAGGTTTACAGTTAAGTGTTATCCTTGGGCTTTCCTTTATGCTATAGAAATTCTTTTTCTTTTTACTCATTGGGATTTCTTTTTCTTCCGTTTGAGGCATTCTAATTAGCTCCCTAAAAGAGTGTGTAGCAGGTACATTTTTTATTTTCTGAGACTTTGCAGGACTGAAAGTTATCTTTGATCTTGTCTCATGAAGATAAAATTCAGTTGAGGATAACACTTGAGGATAGCATTCAATTTGGGAGTCATTTTCCTCTTGAACCTCTAAAGGCATTGATTTATCATCTTATAACTTCCAGTGTTGTTGTTAAAAAGTCTGATGTCATTCTCATTCCAGATTGTTTGTAGGTGGCCCTTTAGTTCTCTCTGGAATTGTCTGAAATTTCTTTTTTAAATTTTGGATACTTGTAAATTAAAATGATATGCTTTAGGTAGGTATTTTCCCCGTCATTTGGTAGGTCTTTTGAGAGTAGAAGTGTGTGACTGGTTCCCTTTGGAACTTTTTGTTTTTAAAGTTAGTTACTGAAAATATGTACAAAACCTTTTTTACTTTTTAATGTCTTTTGTTTGGCCATCTGATATTTAATTCTCAAGTTTTCTGTTGATTTTCTTGCATATATTTGGCAAGCAATGTTATTATCAACAACTAATGACTATTCCCCCTTGCTGCTGCTAAGTCACTTTAGTCATGTCCAACTCTGTGCGACCCCATAGACGGCAGTCCACCAGGCTCCGCCGTCCCTGGGATTCTCCAGGCAAGAACATTGGAGTGGGTTGCCATTGCCTTCTCCTTTATAGTTTTTTCCCCCTTTTCCTCCTTATATAGTTCCATATTTCCATATTTATTTCTTATTCCTTCTTGTCTTATTTCATTGGCTGGTATATCTAGACCAATGGGGAACAGAGATCCCAGAGTAGCAGAGATCCTTTTCTTTTTACTGACTCTAATGGGAATATTCCTAATTCTTTGCTATGGATGTCTGCACATAATTCAAGTTAAGAAAGTTTTTTTTTCCTTCCATTTCTAACTTATATGATTAGTATCAGGAGTAAGTGTTAAGTTTTTGCCAATCTATTTTGGCATCAATTTTTAATAACATATGGGCATGTGTGTGTGTGTGTGTATATATGAGTTCAGTTGCTCAGTCATGTCTGACTCTTTGCATATATGTACATAACATTTTGTTTGTATTCTTGGAGAAATCATCTGAAGTTATGATGCATTGTTTTACTAAAAACCTGGTGGATTGTTGATTTTTTTTTTTGTAATTTAACATACATATACAAAAAATAGATGTCTTCTTCTCCTGTTTGATTATTGGATTACATTAGCCTTTAGAAAATATCTAGCTAAGCTTTGTAAATTTGGTTGGTTTGTTTAAATATCACTTGTATGAGTGTACTGAGATTTTATTGTTAAACTGATACCTATTCAGATTTTATTATAATGATTACATAGGGCATTTGAAATAATGTGTAATTTCTGCCATATGCAAAATTTCTCAACACAGCTACTTATTATAAATGTATTAATTACCATTAAAATGACTAAATTTTTACTTTGGGAAATTTTATTACTTTATTAGCTTTGCATGAGTGATTTATTAATGTGCCCCATTGTGGTTATAATTTTTGACAATATCTTATATATCTGAGAATTTTAACTTTGAATGTTATGTTGTTTGAGCTATAATATTTGTAACTCTATGTGGATTAGGCCTTTTATCAATATAAATGTTCATATTATCTCATTAATTCTTTTAGTCATGTGTTGGTATTACATTTTATCTGATAGTTGATCTTCATAGAAGGCTTTCTTTAGGGTTCCTGGGCAGCAACAGGCTGGAAGTCTTCGGTCTGGGGTTAGAGAAGTTTGGTGTGTTCCCTTCTGCGCCTCGCATACCACTCAGCTTCTTGCCTTTCGTGAGAGTTCTGGTTTTCTACTCTCTGCAGCCTGGATATCTAGGCTAAAGGCCCTCTCAGGAAAGAATCTCCTTTGTTTGGAAAGAAATTCTTAATTTTCATCCTGGGAAGCAAGTGGCCCTGTTTTCAGCTGCTTTGTTTTTTTGTCTCAAGGGAAAGAGGACCAATACTGGCATATTCACTGGTGTTTGATGGATGGTCTTTATTGAATTGTTCTGACCATTGTCCTGCCCTTTCAATTTGCTGACTCTGAGCTTGGAGTTTCTTTGGAGCTCCTTTTGGAAGAAAGGTTCTCACCTTGACAGTGGCCTTCTCTCAGGCCATTTGGGTCAAAGTTTACTCACAGTGGTTTCTGTTAGTTTGTGCATCTTTATGCACATATCTGGAGATTCTCCTATATTTCTGGCTTGCTTATAGCATCATTTCTTCTTAATGGCAACAGTGATTGATGAATTTTTTCCCCTATGTATAAGTCTGCAAGTCTTCACACCCTCAGTAACATTTTCTAGCTTTTAAATTTCTGCATGTAAGTTGTGTATAAGGTTATATTTCACTGGGCTCTTAGTTTATATTTTCTTGATTATTAATAAGCTTGAGCATCTTTTCATTTGTTTTGGATATTCAAATTCCTTCTTCTATTAAATGCTTCTTTATATCATTTGCACTTTTTTCACACTTTTGTCTTTTTCATTTATTTGTAGGAATTTATTAAAATAAAATTTGGGTATCAATCCTTCCTTGGTGATATGTAGTGCACTTACTACTGATACATTCCTTCTGATTTTTGGTTCATCTTTTAATTTCATCCATCTTTTTTCTCAAGTTTTGCCTTTTTATAGAAATCTTTCCCTATGAGACCTTAAAGTCATTCGTCTATATTTTCTTCTAAAAGTTAAAATTTTTCCTTATATTTCAATATTTAGTCCAACTGGAATTAAGTTTCAGGGTATGTTACAAAGTCATTACACGGTTTTATGGATTTTTCCAAATGGAATTACTGGCACTGTTGTTCTTCCACTGGTCAACAATTGCACCTGTTATATTTCATGTTTACCTTTAGTACTTGTGGGTCTAATTCTTTCTGTTTGTAGTCTCTTTACATCATTTTTTTCTAATCCCATATTGTGTTGATTATATCCTTTATAATGAGCGTTAATGTCTACCGGGAAAGTATGTCTTATCCTTTGTATGTATCTTAGTATCACCTGGTTAAGTCCTTCAGGAATCCTGAAGGTTTTATGATTTTGATATATATCAAATCAATTAATTTTTAAAAACTGACATCTTTTAAATTTAATCATTCTATCCAGAATGTGGGCAATCCCTCTATTTTTAAAAAGTCTTCTTCAGTGTCTTTTAGCAAAGATTATATTTTTTTCTGTGAAGGTCACTTACCACTTTTCTTAGATGTGTTACAATATACCTGTTATTTCTTTAACTTCTTATTGTAAATGAACTTTTGGAGACACATTTGAAAGCTTTAAGACTATTATATATAAGCCCAATTGTTTTTTGTTACATTTATTTCACATTTAGTCATCTTGTTAAAGTTTTATTATTTCTTACAATAGCTGTATATTATTTCTGTGCTTAGAATGTGTGAATAATGATAATATTGCTTCTTCCTATTTTGATCTATTTTATTTTCTTGTCTCATTTTCTTGGCTATGGTAATAGAGAGCATCCTTTTCTTGCTTTTAATAAATATGTATATAAGCTTTATTGTACTATTTGTGGTTATTTTTTTATCAAGTTCAAAGCATTCTCTTCTATCCTGATTTCTGAATTTAAGAAATCAACTTAATTTTCCTATATGCTTTCTCTATTCAGGTGATCATATAATTTTTCTTGTTAGATGTGTTAATATGATAAAATACATTAATAAATTTAATAATGATATATTAATCTTCATCCGTGGAGTAAGCCCAGTTTGATACCAGATGTGTGTGTGTGTGTGTATGTGTGTGTGTGTATATAATTTCTTTGACTTCTATATTTGTTTTTGGATCAAATGTGTAAGTTGCCTTGGAAACATCTGAACCTAATTCATTTTTGTTCTGTTTGCTTAATCTATCAATTATTGAGAGAAGGACCTACTCAGAAAGCCAATACCATGATGATAGATTTGTCAATTTCTTATTTTACTTCTCTTAATTTTTATTCTGGACCCTGTACTTTAGTCCATGGGGTCTCAAAGAGTTGGATACGACTTGGCAACTGAACAACAACAGCAATTTTTATTTTGTGTAGAAGTAAAGCTAAGTTGATAAATACATGCATGCTTCAAATTGATATGTCCCTGTCTTAGATTAAAGCATTATTATTATGAGAACTCTTTACCACTATGCTTTTTTGAGTAAAAATCTGTCTTTGTGATATATGTATACTCTTTGCTTTTGGTAGTATTCAGTTGACGTATTTTCTAGAACTTTCTTTAACATTTATATACATCTCTTTAAAACGAACCAAAGCTATATTGAAAAAAAAAATTAAAATTCTCTCTGAGTAAATTTTTCTTTTAACCAGTGCATATTGTCTGTTTGTATTCACTGTGATTACCAACATATTTGAATTAATTTTTGCTATTTTTATTTTCTCCTTTTTATTTTTATGTGATTTTTACATTAAAAACATTTCTTTCCTTTTTAGTATTCATTGTTTATCTTATTTTCCTCCTTTATTTAGAAATTTATACTCAACTCACCTGTTTCACACAGACAAAACCTCCCATGACTTTCTACACATAGGCATGTGCATAGACACACACACACATACAGAACCACAACCACAAAATGTATTTCCTTACCATCTCTGTTTGGAGGGTGGATTTTAAAAAAAAAATCACAAATTATATATATATATATACACACACACATATATATATATATATTTTATCTTTCTGACTACTTAACTCTGTATAACAGGCTCAGTTTCATCAAACACGCACTACAACTGGCTCAGGTTCATTCCTTTTTATGTCTGAGTAATGTTCCATTGTATATACGTACCACAACTTCTTTATCCATTCATCTTTACAGTGGAATGGTGGGGAGGGAGGCTCAAAAGGGAGGGGATATATACATAATTATGACTGGTTTGCATTGATGTATACCATAGCATTGTACAGCAATTATCCTCCAATTAAAAAAAAAAGCACAGCTTACTCAGTTTATTGGATACAATTAGCACACAGCACAGGTTAGTCAAAGTAGGGGAAAAGGGTAATGGACCATTCCAAGGAAAAGTCTCAGCTGGAAGAACAGTTTCTGATCTGGCAGTGAGTGAGTCTCTGACCGGCAGGAGTGGGAGTTCCCTTCTGCTCCCTCAGGGCCTCCGGCAACATCCCTCTGGAACCATTCTCAGCAGTATGGAGTCTGTTCCTCCAGCCAAGAGCCTTCTGGAGGGTGGATTCTTTTTAATTTACTTTTTCACTGCTTGTGTAGCCCTTTATAGAGGGATTTTTTTTTCCCCAGCTCTATATGCCCAGGTTCCAAGTAAGTGAGTCAAGGCCTTGTTTCTTGTCCTCATGGGCTATTATTAGAAATAGGTTTCTTGGCCAGTGGACACCTTTATTGCAGCCAAAAGCTTAAGTTATTGGTTACAGTTTTCTACTTTCTGCCTACTTCACTATTCTCTTATGAGTATTTTCCTTACTTGTTTGCAGAATCAGTTATTAATATATATTTAAACATTTTTGGTGTTTGGTAGTGGGGATATTTCAGCAACATCTAATCCACCATCTTATCAGAAACAGACTCCAAGTGCTCTTTTATTCTCTATCCCCTTTCCATGTTGTTCTCTGTACCGGTAAACAGGGCTTAAACTAAGGAAGGACTGAGCAGTTGTGATGTGTACTGCCTAAACTGGATATTAAACAGTAATACTTAGTGAAACCGGTTCACCTGGGGCCCTGTGTTCATGACTCGGGAGTGGTGTTGCTGGTATTCTTGGGTAACTATATAATTAGAAGAGAGTGAACAACTGTTATTTCAATTTTTGTTTTATTTAAGAGAGAAAAAGATACAGTCTTTGAGTGATATAGAAAAATTGTATCTAGTAACTTTTGCTGTTAATGCTTCATTTGTAAGATTTGAGATTAAAATGAATTAAAAACATCCAAGTCTTCCTTTTATTCTTTCCTTCCTATTGGAATTATTAGTTGAAAATATGACAAATTAAAAGCTTTCTAATGAAATATTAAGTTTACTAAGTGATTTTCACTTAGAAAGAACAGATTCAATGAAAAAAGCCTCTACCACATGAGAGTTCTATTAAATTTAAATGAAAGTCTTATGATCTAAAGATTCAGTCTCTTTGAATGAGCAGTAATCAGGAAGATAGGCAGTCTGAGTTTTAATATCACCTTGTCATTGTTGCAGTTGGTCAATTTCTATGTTGCAGCTTTGTCTTCTACAATACTTGCCTAACCATGCTCCCAGAGATATGAGAATATAGTGAAGTCTTTGCAGCCCTCTTTCTTTTATGCTTGACTTTAAAAATACTTGCCTGTCTCTGCATTACAATACAATATGCTCTCTTTGCCATTTTGCTAAACATTTTTAGTTACCATATGACAATATTCTCCTCCATTCATCAGTTCAGTTTTGACAACATCCCTGTCATTATTCAGTAGTGTATAGGCAATGATTAGATTAGTTTATAGGCATTGACAGTGCTGTTGCAACAAAGGTGGATGCCATTAAGATGAGCCAAAGCCACAAATATTTAGCTGCAATTAGACATTCATTGTCTGATTATGAGTTCAAATGTGAAGAAGATAAACACAATTAAAACCGCATGGATAAAATGTTGGAAACAAATCACTGAAGATTTATCCTGAAGATGAGATTTATTTTAGTATGCTGTAATTTTAAGTTGTCAGATAGAGTTCCTCTCTACCTGCAAGCCTTTTAGATGATTGACTTTAGAACATTTAGCATATTCTCATCATTTCAGTTTGGTATTTTGTCTTTATCTTATGCTGTGATACTTGAAAAAATGTGTCAGAACTTTTCCAAATTGGAGTTTTATCAAGTCTCTGATCATTATCAGAACACTAGAAGCATTTTTCAACACATTTTTGAAAATGATTATAATGGATAACTCAAGGTTAAAGTCAGACTTTAAAAGAGTAAGACTACTCTTTTCTGTGTAGTCTATAAGTTATTGAGAATAAGTATAATTTTTTTTGGAGATTTTTTTTCTACTGTGACTTTTTTTGAATATTGTTTTTCTGGCTCACAGAACAACATAGGGTCATTTATCCTCACACCCCTAATCTATTCCCTGCTCTCTTTTATTAATCCCAGAGTATTTTTACTTCTTTTAATCAGTTTTTAAGTTTTCACCTTTCTATAAAGGGCTTTCAATTTCTTCAGCTCCTAGCTTTTAGTCTCAGCCTTTACCTGACCATATCAGCCTTCCATGTAAAAATTCATTGGGCTGTGCTTTCGTTTAAAAATGATTTGGAAATTCCACAAGCAACAAATTATTATTATATACAGAAAATTAAGAAAAATATATAGAAAATCACCTATGTCTCATACCCAGAATTAACCCAAACTACACTTTGATATGGGGCTTCCCTGGTGACTCAGTGGTAAAGAATCCTCCTGCCAATGCAGGAGACGTGGCTTCGGTCTCTGGGTCTGGAAGATCCCGTGGAGAAGGAAATGGCAACCTACTCCAGTATTCGTGCTTGGAGAATCCCACGGACAGAGGAGCCTGGTGGGCTACAGTCCATGGGCTTGCAAAGGGTTTGACATGACTTAGCAACTAAACAACAGCAACACGCCTTGATATGTACTTCTCAAAGTGTTTATATGTTAATACAGCCATTACATATTTTATTTATCTCATACACATAAATAAATGGAATTGTACTTCTTGTGATTTTTATAATCTTTTTATTCATTCAATCTATATCCTAGAGAGAAACCTCCATCATGAGCATCTTCCTATATCAGTAAATCAACCTCTAAAACTTGCATTTTATATCTCCTCAAATTCAGTTACAGGGATGTGCCAGAATTTGCTATACTAATTCTTGATTTTTAGAAATTCAGGAAGTTTCTAAGGTTATTAATTTATTAAACACGTTTTGAGTATCTACTCTATGTCAGTCTCTATTCTATTCCCAGATCTTAGAAATAAAAGGACAGGTAAATTTTTATTCATATTATTTTTGAAGTGTGCCCGTGTGCTCAGTAGCTCAGTCATGTCCAGCTCTTTGCAACCCCATGGACTGTAGGCCACCAAACTTCTCTGTCCGTGGGATGAGATTCTCCAGACAAGAATACTGGAATGAGTTCCCATTTACTTCTCCAGAGGATATTCCCTATCCATGGATTGAACTCACGTCTCTTACATTGGCAGAAAGATTCTTTACCACAGCACCGCCTGGGACACCCTATTTTTGGAGAGTAGCATTCAANCCTGACCTGCATACAGATTTCTCAAGAGGCAGGTCAGGTGGTCTGGTATTCCCATCTCCTTAAGAATTTTCCACAGTTTGTGGTGATCCACACAGTCAATGGTTTTGGCATAGTCAATAAAGCAGAAATAGATGTTTTTCTGAACTCCCTTGCTTTTTTAATGATCCACCGGATGCTGCCAATTTGATCTCTGGTTCCTCTGCCTTTTCTAAAACCAGCTTGAACATCAGGAAGTTCACAGTTCACATATTGCTGAAGCCTGTCTTGGAGAATTTTGAGCATTACTTTACTAGCATGTGAGATGAGGGCAATTGTGCGGTAGTTTGAGCATTCTTTTGCACTGCCTTTCTTTGGGATTGGAATGAAAACAAATATTCATAAATGTGTGTAATTATTAATCATTTGGAAAATACAACAAAAATTTGTGCATTATCTTCCAGCTTTATTAGGGTATAACTGAGAAGTAAAAATTGTATATATTTCAGGTTCAGTGTTATGGTTTGTTATGTTTACCCATTTTGAATGTTTACCATTTCACACTAATTAACATATTCATCACCTCTCGTAGTTGTCTTTTTGTGTGTGTGCGGAGGGAGGTGAGAATTCTGAAGATCTACATTCTTAACAACTTTCAATGTGAAGCATAGTGTCATTAGCTTTAATCACCAACCTGTATATTAGCTCCCCAGAGCATGTTTATCTTATACCTGAAAGTTTCCATCCTTTGATCAACATCCCCTTATTGCTCCCATCCCCAGTCCCTAGTAAACACCAATATAACCTCTGGTTCTATGTGTTCTTTCTTAGATTCCACAAAGAAGTGAGATCATATAACATTTGTCTTTTATTTCGCTTAGCATAGTGCCCTCAAGGTTCATCCATGTTGTCACCTACAGCAGGATTCCTGCCTTTTTAGGGCCAAATTATACTAATTTGTTTAATTTGTATAACATGTCTTTTTCCATTGATCAGTTGATGAACACAGGTTGTCTGTGTCTTGGCTATTGTGAACAAATTCTTTAAGATACTGATTTCATTTCCTTTGCATATGTGCCCAGTAGTGGGATTGCTTGATCATGTAGCAGTTTTATTTTAAATAGTTTGAAGACCTCCAATGCATTCTTAAAGTGAAAGCACATTTAAATAAGACCATCAATGTTGTCCGTTTTTATCTTTCTCAAAATGTTCAGTGGTTGAATGGTCAGAATGGGTGTAATACTCTGATCTGATATGAGTGTGATATTTCAGATGTTACAGAATGAGAGAAAGAATGCCTGCCCACAAAGGATTGACAACATGGTGTGGTAGAACAGGGAGCTAGAAAACTGGACACTGGGAATCACTTTTGTATATGAGTGTCAAATATTATTAATTGTAAAAACGAGGTAGAGGATTCCCCATGGTATCTGTTGGCTGATTCTTTCTTCTCTCTCCTTTAGCAGGTACAATGGACACAGTTTTTTTCTTTTTTTTTTAATCCTCTAGGATAAACATGAACTTCACATTCCACCCTGTGTCCATCACACTCTCTATTTCTAACAATCTGTCTGATTCACATAATTATTACTTGTCTGGTCCTCAAATACTTGAATTTCAAGGTCTTTTCTTCCTCAAGAATTCTGTAGCTTTTTTATCCACAATGGGCTTACTGTATATGTCATTGCATGAGTGCTAAGTCAGTTCAATCCTGTCCTTGTCTGACTCCTGGGTTGCCACGCGCTCCTCTAGGGGATCTTCCCCACCTAGGAATCAAACATCTCTTATATCTCTTGAATGAACAGGCAGGTTTTTTACCACTAGCGTCATTTGGGAAGCCCATATGTGTCATTACAAATAATAGCTAAGGTCTGCTTCTGTTAAAAGACTATACAGTTTGGGGGCTAAAAGATCTGTTTTCAATTTATTTCAGGTTCTTCAAATACCAAAACAAAATGTATCCCTCACAAAATTAATGAAGTTAATCTAATATGTAATTTTTGGAAATTCATAAGAAATGCATTAATTTTTGACTCATCAGCCAGGGGAGGAAAAGTTAGTTTTCTTAAACCTAACTGAGCTGAAAGGAATCGAAACCTGTAATATAAAGAAATAAAAAGGTTTCCAGTGTCTGATGGTCTTGATTCTTGGAGGTGGCTTCCCTCTCTTGAAACCTCTCATCCCTAATCCTGATTTCTTTTTAAAAAAGGATTATACATGTACACTATGATCTATATATATATATATATACACACACACATACACATATATACACATACAAACACAAATATATACACTATGCTATATATAATCATGTATGTATATATACTGTTGTGAAGTATATATTAATAGTTATTATACTCTTTTTGTATATTGCTATAGCATGAAAACTTTCTTAAGTCATCGAAAACTGCAAAGTACACATTGATTTCAAGTGAATATGGAACAGTCTCCAGGATAGATCACATACTGGGTCAAAAAAGAAGTTTTACTTATTATCTGAAAATATGATTTTAATGGTCGTTGATATTTTGTTATGTACCATAGCTTCAAAACTTAATCTTCAGTAATTAAACATTTAGGATGTTTTGCTAATTGGAATTGCTCTTTTCAAAGTTAGAAATGGTTGTTATTTATCCAACCCGTGATATTTTCTGGCATTTGAAATGGCTGCTGCCTCTTCTAATAGAAATGTCCCCTGCCTTTGATCTTCCTTCCTTTTCTCTGACTTTGCATTCCTCTCTCTTTCTCCTAAATGTAGACAGTCCTTAGGGTAGTATCCTTGGCTTTCTTGCCTCAATAGACTCTCCTCTGGAAAATTCACTTTTCCCAAATCTACATTTTCCACTCTGGAAATCTCTCAGAAAGTTCTATCACCATTTTTTTCTTTCTTTTACAATTTTTTTTCTAATTTATTTTTAATTGAAGGAAAATTGCTTTACAGAATTTTGTTGTTTGCTGTCAAACCTCAACATGAATCAGCCACAGGTATATACATATCCCCTCCCTTTTGAACCTCCCTCCCATCTTCCTCCCTACCCCACCCCTCTAGGTTGATACAGAGCCCCTGTTTGAATTTCCTGAACCATATAGCAAATTCCCGATTGCTATTTATTTTACATATGGTAATGTAAGTTTCCATGTTACTCTTTCCATACATCTCACTCTCTCTTCCCCCCTCCCCATATCCATAAGTCTTTTCTTTATGTCTGTTTCTTCATTGCTAACCTGTAAATATGTTTTTCAGTACCATTCTTCTAGATTCTCTACATATGCCTTAGAATACAATATTTATCTTTCTCTATCTGACTCAGTTCACTCTGTACAATAGGTTCTGTGTTCATCCACCTCATAAGAACTGACTCAAATGCATTCCTTTTTATGACTTAGTAATATTCTATTATGTATATGTATCACAACTTCTTTATCCATTCATCTGTTGATGTACATCTAGGTTGCTTCCATGTTCTAGCTATTGTAAATAGTGCTGCAATGAACAATGGGATACATGTGTCTTTTTCAATTTTGGTTTCCTGTGGGTATATGCATAGGAGTAAGATTGCTGGGTCATATGGTGGTTTTATTCCTAGTTTTTAAAGGAATCT
>SJYV01009344.1:10743-27074 GCA_006410875.1 Neotragus pygmaeus | reverse complement strand
GGTGTTGGAGAAGACTCTTGAGAGTCCCTTGGACTGCAAGGAGATCCAACCAGTCCATTCTGAAGGAGATCAGCCCTGGGATTTCTTTGGAAGGAATGATGCTAAAGCTGAAACTCCAGTACTTTGGCCACCTCATGTGAAGAGTTGACTCATTGGAAAAGACTCTGATGCTGGGAGGGATTGGGGGCAGGAGGAGAAGGAGACAACCGAGGATGAGATGGCTGGATGGCATTACTGACTCGATGGACGTGAGTCTGAGTGAACTCCAGGGGTTGGTCATGGACAGGGAGGCCTGGCGGGCTGCGATTCACGGGGTCGCAAAGAGTCGAATATGACTGAGCGACTGAACTGAACTGAACTGAAATATTCTTTTCCACTTGTCAGATACTCCTGTCCATTCTCAGCTGGTGTTCTGCATGCACTTCTGTGTCTGAAAGTGTATTCCTGAGGTACCATGGAGAGAGATGTACTCCACGTCCACCTACTCCTCTGCCATCTTGTTCTCCCCCACCTTTTTTCTTATTAAACATGTTTACCTCACACCTATGTCAAAACCAAGTTGAACTTACACAAGTTTATCTAAGAGTAAAGTTAACTAACCCAATTGAATACTTTTTGTAACCTCTGCTGCTGCTGCTGCTGCTGCTAAGTCGCTTCAGTCGCGTCTGACTCTGTGCGACCCCATTGATGGCAGCCCACCAGGCTCCCCCGTCCCTGGGATTCTCCAGGCAAGAACACTGGAGTGGGTTGCCATTTCCTTCTCCAATGCATGAAAGTGAATAGTGAAGTCGTGGCACCAATCATTGTCTAAATTGTCTAATAGAAAGATTCCTGTGCAAACTCCTTTTCATTCATCTTTTCTGCCAACATATCCAAGTCCTTTCTTTTTCCTCCTTTTCTTTCCCTTTAATCTTATTTAAATTCATCTTTCACCATTTCAACTGACCATTAAATCAATTTACTTCACTTTTTAGGCTGCCCAATATCCTCGTTAAAAAAAACAAATGTTCTCTTTGAAATGGAAGTCAGTGGTAAAACAGGGTCTTTCTCATAACATAAACCTATAGAAAAGCAATTTGAACAACATTTTGATTCCTGAAGTACCTAGACCCTGCATCACAGAAGAATTCTCTTCTCTAATACAAGGGGATGGAAGCAGGAGTGTATTTTTTCCTGTTTGCCATGGAGTTCTGGCCTGTAACATCTTTCAGTATGTGCACCCTTCTGGAATTGCTTTGTAATCTTGAGATCAATATTCAGTGTGTTAGGTACACCCAACATGATGGCACTTTTGATGCAGTGTGATCTATCTGTTATGTTCCCATCTTCCTGAATTTTCATCATGCTCTTTAACAAGAGATCCCTCAAAAATTACAGATCCTGGTCTGTGGACAAAAATCAAGCCAGGCATGTCACTGATATGTGCCATTCAGCTCTAATGATATGCATATTTTAAATCCCTATTATAATGGCAAAATTTTTTCCGTACAACTACGTTAAATGCATAACACATACTATTTTTTTGTGTATTGTTTTGCTTAAATAAACGGTTTGATTTCTATGTGAAATATTTAAAAAATTGGGAAGGTTATTATAGTACTGTCATGCTTTGGCCATTGAAGCTTTCTTGGACAGGTATGTGCCCGAGCTTTCTAAAAGCACTTTTCTGAATGCCAATAGAGTTTGGCTTCAGGGACTCTCCTATATTTGCCAGAAAGAATGAAAATACTGATGCTTTCCATCAATTTTAGAGAAATGTTTCCGAGCACTGGAATGAGAGACTTTGGAAGGTCGTATAATTACCTCCCATTAAGCCCTTTAAAAACAGAATGGCTATTTATATTCCTGGAGTTCTTAATGAAGCTCTTTTCTGCAGTGAAGGAGCAATTCTGTGATGATTTCTGAGGTCATTCTAGGACTTATTTTGAATAGCTCTAATGTCTTAGATAAGTTTGGTTCAGGAAAATAATCCTATTGAGAAAAAAATTGGTCTGGTATGGCTCTATCATAAAGTTATTGGGTAAGTCTTAATTCTTTCACCATTTTTGAAGAGAGGGTCTAAGGACCAAAGAAATAAAAAATGTAAACACTCCATTGCCTCTAGAAAAGAACTTCAAAGAGAAATTCTAAATCATTTTGTCCAATTGCTTTCTAATCTCTATACAGCTTAAATACTAGGATGGTTGAGACAATTAATAAAAGAGGTTTTGTATTTTGGAGGACTAAACAGTGAGAACTAAAGCCAAGCATCACCTTGTTTCACAGAGGTGACCTAGTAGTTCAACATGATGTGCTCACTCTGTGGGTTACATGAGGAGTGTTTCTCATTTTCCAACTTTTAGGATTTTGTACCTTTCTTGTCCCATAGTCCCCTCTTCCATCTCTTTCCGCATTACTTTTCCAGGCCCCAGAATCTTTTCTTTCCCATGTGCTATTCAGAGAAGAGACAAGGTGGTAGAGTGAAAAATATGAATTTTGCATCAGACAGACCTGGGTTTGCATCTTCATCACTTAGCGTCAGGATTTTCTTTGTCAAGTTATATATCCTCATGTGAAGACACTGAAATAAACTCTACCTCTCAAAGTTTCTACAAAAGGAGATGGTATCTGGAAAACGTCCCAACACAGTTGCTGACACAAAATGAATTCTCAATAATTATTACGCATTACTGTTCTATGTTCACATGTCGTGTTGAAATACCACTGCCAATTTGAATATAATTATTTTAAGCCTGATAAAAGGGAAACAAATTGACTCTAAAAAAGGAACGCATGATAAATAAAAGCAAAAGATGTTTAAAAGAGACAGCCCAGAATAAAAAGAAGCAAGTATTAGTAACATAAACCGTTACAGTTGAGATATAGGTTTTTAATAAATGCTAACAATAGCATTATGTTTTCAAATATAATTTGATGATACATCTGCTAGTAATCTTCCTAAATTGGAGGCCACTATGGAGACAATATTTCAGATATATTCTTAAAAATGCAAGTGTATATAGAGGTTGTATATTTATCTAGGAAAGATAGGTACAGTTTTGCATGTGGTATTTTTCAAGTTAGAGAAGCTGTATCAGTACAGTTCAATTGCTCAGTCTTGTCCGACTCTTTGAAAACCCATGAACTGCAGCACACCAGGCCTCCCTGTCCATCACCAACTCCTGGAGCTTGCCCAAACTTATGTCCATTGAGTTGATGATGCCATCAACTATCTCATCCTTTGTCGCCCCCTTCTCCCACCTTCAAACTTGCCCAGCATCAGGGTCTTTTCAAATAAGTCAGTTCTTCACTGTATAGCATGAAGAAGCTATATAGCATGAGAAGCTGTATAGCATGGAAGTTAAGACTGTGGGTTCTGTTTTTAATAACTTTAAATGGAGTATAATCTATAAAAGCATTGAATCACTATGTTTACACCTGAGACTAATATAATATTGTAAATCAAATATACATCAATAAAAAAATAAAATGAAAGTTTAAAAATGTATCATCAGGCAAACATCTGTAACGTAAGATCCTAGATTCTAGAGCTGAATACCAGCGTTTCTAATCCAGGTTCTTTAGTTAGTAGCTCTAGCACCTTGGCTAAGCTACCTAACTGGGCTTCCCTGGTGGTTTGATGAGTAAAGAATCCACATGCAATGAAGAAGATGCAAGACATGTGGGTTCTATCTATGAGTTGGGAAGATCCCCTGGATGAGGGCATGGCAACCCACTCCAGTATTCTTGCCTGAAGAATCCCATGGGCAGAGGAGCCTGGCGGGCTACAGTTAATAGGGTTGCAAAGAATCAGACATGACTGAAGCAACTGAGCATGTGCACACACACAAGCTACCTAACTACTTTAAGCTTCATGCTTTCATGTATAAATCTGGAATAATAAGAATTCTGTGCAATATGTGCATGCCTGTGTGATAGTTAGCTGAGTAAATACAAAGGGATGACAGCACTGTTTGACAAAGAACAGATGATCTATATTTATTTAAAGTGCTATTATTATCATTATTAATATTATTATTATCATTAATAGTAGTAGAAGATGCAGGGAGATAGTGGTACTTGGAAATGGTTATGTTTGGTAAATTTCCCAGTTATTTTATGGCTAATGCTGATTAAACATTGAATATCTCCAAAAGACTAGAAAAGTCCACTATTGGAGGATAAAATAAGAAGATCAATATTATCAATATTTTATTAACTGATAAAGAAATTAAAGTGAGCTATAGTTCAGAAAGCTGGATTCATCTGACAGGGTAAGGATGTGTTTGCAAACAAAATACAGTATTGGGCTTGTAACATCTATTTGAGTTTGCAAACAAAATATGGTATTGGGGTTGTAAGTAATTTAAAAGATAATTTTTTCAAGGAGGTATAAATCTATGGTGAAAACACGAATCATGCCATTATTTTATTGTAAGATGCAACTCTAACCTGAGTTCTTGGTATACACACACACACACACACACACATATACACACACACACACTAAGACTCAATTCAGTCCTTGCTACAGTTCTGCAAGGCAGTTCTTAATATTTCTTATATTTCAGGCAGGAAAACAAGATTGGTGGGATTTTGTGGCTTGCTTAAGACACACAAGTGTGGGGGAGATTTCTTGACTCTTTACTGGGTCACTCTGTGTCTCTAAAAGTGACTTCGTTTCCTGAAAGCATTGCTGTTATGCCACTCTATGGACTGTAACTATATATTATGTTCAGAAAATGTATCATATTTAAAAAGAAAGTTAATTTTTATAAATTAATCTTTATTAAGAAACAAGGGTGCATTCAGATGGGGAACAACCGAAGGTCTGGGGCTTGGAGTTAGAAAAGGACGTCACCTCATCCTATAGAAATGCAGGGCTCTGGGTACCACAAAAGCAGAAGCCCAGGAGAAGCTGGTCAGCAGATAAACTGCATTAATGAGGCAGGCTCATGTCAATTTTGGGTGAATCATGCTGACAACCAGCAGCATGCACCAAAGAGTAAATCATGCTCTCTCGAGGCCTATCACAGAAGGGATGCAACTAATGAGATTCCATGCATCACTCTGATGAGGTATGAACGCATACTCATCAGGAACAGTTGACCTAGAAATGAAGACCAGTATTTCAAGGGATATCTTAGAGCCAAGCCCTCTTGGTGCAGGCAGCTCCAGATGAAATGTGATTTTTCTAAGCCAACTTAGTGACAGAGCAGTCCTGACTTTTCCCTACCACTGCTGCCAAGGTTTTATGGACCTGGTGTGCATGGATAAGTCCTAAAATAGAACAAAGCTAGACCAGGCTAAATCTTCCCAGTCTTGGGAAGAGAATAAGAACTCTGGTGTCAGAGAGACCTAGATTCAAATTCTAACTCTTCCATTTCCTTACTGTAAAATTGGGTACCTTTCATCTCTGAAATGGGACTAAGAATAATTACTTCAAAATGCCTGAGATGTTATATGTATTTCCCTGGCATGTAATACCTGTTTAATAGATAATGGTTCTATCAGCTGCCTTCTATTTAGAGACAAAAATTGATATATAGTGTACTATGTGTCTTTTCCAATTATAATTTCCTTGCATCTCTTGCTCTTTTTCTAAGGTTTAAGATTCATTCATTCAGCAATCAGATATTGAACATTTACAGTGAGGCATGAGTGGGACCAGGTCCTGGGATGTTAGAGAGAACACAGCCTCTGCTTCCACGTTGCTCACTGAACACTGCAGGATCAATGGAGAACTTCCTTCAATGGGATGAGTACAGGATGTTAAGGATGCAGCTAAGACAGGTGGGGAACTGGGTCATCTGTACAGCTTCCTACAGTATAAGTATGGGTTATTCAAGTAAAGAAGGGTTAGGGCAATTGTGTAGTCCCCCAAAAGGATAACAAATATAAAGGTATGAAGGTCTTGTGTAGACAACCATGGATCTTTTACAGGTATTTTGAAGGCCAGTTGTAAGTTTTAAATGGCTCCCAATAAACTAATTAGTTGAACCCTAGTCAAGAACACATGTTTTCATTTAATCTCTCCTTTGTCACTCATTGCCTCCCACTCTTGCTTCCATTCACCTCTTAGACTCAAAAATTGTCTATGCTGTTTGACTGTGTAAACTAACCAAGCTCTAGGGCTAAGATCTAGAGTTGCAGGCATAGTCTTAGACGTTTTTCTAAACAATTTAACAATTTAACCACAGTGATCATTGTCACAGATATCTTAGTTTGAAAATATGTAAAGTTTTATTAGATATTAACACTTCAAAGGAGTTGCTGTTATACTTTACATACAACCTTTAAAAAAGACTATTATAGATTGAATAACCAAAAAGAATTATTCCTTTCTGTTCTGAAGATGTGTGTTATTCTAGGTACCTATCATGTGCTATAATGGAACTATCTTAAAACACACTGTTTAAGTTTTGTTCACGATATTCTTTCGAAGCAAAAAATAGAGTTCTGGAACTCTCTCTGTACCTTACTTGGGTTGTGTGACCTAAAGTGAGTAGCAAAAAAACTGAAGTCATTTGCAGAATGATCCACCCAAATCAGTCCTCACCTATAAAATTGTGATTTTAATTTTAGTTAAGAAAAAAAAAGTTATAAAAGACCTTTCGGATAAAAAATTTCTTGTGTTTGTATAATACTGGAATACACTTCTTTAAAATATTGCTTTGCCTAAATACAAGGAAATACATGGATATATAAAGAAAATTCTGAATGTATCCATTTATATTACTAGAAAAGAAAGGAAGTGATAGTTCAGGACTCAATATTTCAAGGGGTACTTATTGATTCGTGTAGAGCTTGGCTGTATTGACTAATACGACATATTGTCATAGTCAATACTATGACATATTGACTAAATGCTTAAATGGGTAAAATAGTTGTTTAAATAAATCTGATACTTCATGATACTGAATTTTAAGGACAGACAAAAACTTAGGGGTGAGACCTATAGTTTTATATTCTGTTGTTTCAAATCTCATTATTTATCAATAACTAGAAAAAGCCAACCAAAGTGATTAATGAGAAAAAATGATTCTGAACAAAATACAAGTTTCCTTGTCATTCTGAACAATATGGGCCAATGCAGAAAAACTAACCCTGTTATAAATTTAATATATTAATGAGCAAATATTGGATGCCTGTATTTTATTTCAAGAATCTAATTTAAGTATTCTCTGAATGAGTGCTACAGGCTACAAGAGGACCAGCCACCTGTGGCCTCCTGTCTGACAGATCAGAGGTCTCTTGACAACAGAAGACCGTAGGTTTATAGATGTACTTTATTCTTCCTAACTTGGTGTCAAGACCTAAGAAACTAAGAGGACAATTATGAAGGGCAATTTTGCAGAAATCCCTCATGCTGCATTTAACTGGATTGATAACGGTAGAATTTCCTAAAGTTTTTATGTTAGAATTCTTGATTCTTTAAAGAGTATGTGTATCTAGTTGGATTCCATTTAAGTAGAAAGTTATGGGATTATGAGTATAGAAACTGTATAGATTTAAAAAAAATTACTTTTTTATGGCTGGGCTGGGTCTTCATTGCTGTGCCCAGCTTTCTCGAGTTGCAGTGAGTGGGAGTTATTCTTCATTGCAGTGCAGAGGCATCTCACTGTGATGGCTTCTCTTGTTGTGGAGCACAGGCTCTGGGCAAATAGGCTTTACTCTGTGGCATGTGGAATCTTCCCAGACCAGGGATGCAACCCATGTCCCCTCCACTGGCAGGCAGATTTCTATCCACTGAACCACCAGGGAAGTCTGAAACTGTATAGATTTTTTAATGGAAAAATATTTGGAAGTTCATTTGAGAAATGGCAGACCAAAGAGAGTGCTAATTTGTTAATAGGGATGGCAGGTATTAGATAAATCATTTGTTAAGACATTTACAGGGAAAATGAGGGGACAGATGCCAGCAACAGGCATGAAGTTCCCCAGAGAGGAAAAGAACTTTGATAGCACAAAACCAGATGATCAAGGTATTAGAATGTGAAGTCTGACAAAAGCTCCAGGCCATATGGAGCCCATCTCATAACTGTGAAATAGAGAAGAGAAGAGATAAACCTTTCTCCCCATCCTTGGTTTCCAAAGAAACAAGACCTTGTATTTAAAGTGAGCTTAAATATGTTTAATTTAGAACAAGCAAAACAAAGCGATTTAGCTATGAAAATGATATTTTTTTAAATCGATAACGAAACCATGCATTTCTAGGCTATAAGTTAATCAAGGCTTATCAAGGCTTATTTGAAACTTCGGAGAAGGCAATGGTATCCCACTCCAGTACTCCTGCCTGGAAAATCCCATGGATGGAGGAGCCTGGTAGGCTGCAGTCCATGGGGTAGCTAAGAGTTGGACTTGACTGAGCAACTTCACTTTCACTTTTCACTTTCATGCATTGAAGAAGGAAATGGCAACCCACTCCGGTGTTCTTGCCTGGAGAATCCCAGGGACAGGGGAGCCTGGTGGGCTGCCGTCTATGGGGTCGCACAAGAGTCGGACACAACTGAAGAGACTTAGCAGCAGCAGCAGCAGGATTTGAAACATTCATATAAAAATAATTGGTAAAATGTCCTCTCAATTCAACATATTATGTAATAATGTGGTTAGATTATAGTGCCAAACAGTTGGCCCAAGAACGAGTTCATAATAGATATAGATTATGGAATGAGTGGAAGTGTGATAGAGCTGGAGAAAACTGTGAAAATCTGTTGAGGAAGAAACTCATCCTTATTTCAAAGTACATTCTAATGAAGGTGATTTTCTGTTTCTTAAATTTCTAGTGCTGTTGTTTAGCAGCTCAAAGTCAATAGGACTCATCAGGTTGTGGACACAAAAGAAAGTTATGCTGGCAGTTAGTCCAAAGGCTCAATGTACCCCACTACTGGCTGCTTGGTCTAATTGCCAATCTGTAAACTTGTGTTTCTCCCCAGAGTAGGGATATTTTTCCTTGTTTTCTGCTTAAGATCTTGCACTTTGCCCTTTTGCCTCTATGATGCGTTCTCCTCAATTCTGGAGTATATCTGGAAGTCTGGGAATGTCCCATATGCACTCTCTGCGTCCACAGTATAGTTTTTCTCCAGTTGCATTTCACCTTCCTCTAGTTGTTCTTTACTGAAGCTTGCACTGGCGCTGCTTGCACCAATAGGCAGCACCGCTGTGTTCACGAACAACCGCTTCAGAGGAAGTTATCACGATGTCTTACTGCTCTCACTCTACTGTTCTCTGCCAGATCATAGACCCCCATAGGTCCCATAGGGCCTCCTGCTGGGTAATTGGTCACTTTGTACTAATTGTTAATTCTGCCATTTGCAACTTCAGATTGTCAACCACTGCCTCCAATTTTGTGGTGTGCACACGAGCTACTTATGATACATACATATTTTTTTCTTATTATTGTCATTTTGCTTATTTAAAGTGGTCCCATAGAATAATTGCTTGGGACTCTGGTATCACATCTGTCTTATTCTCACAGATCTTTCCTCCCCGCATTTTTATTCACCTTCCTAGATTTATCTTTGCTTTACTTAATTTGGGGCTTCTGTGGTGGCTCAGACAGTAAAGAATCTGCCTGCAATGCGGGAAGACCTGGGTTCAATCCCTGAGTCAGGAAGATCCCCTGGAGAAGTGAATGGCTACCTACTCCAATATTCTTGCCTGAAGAATTCCATGGACTGAGGATCCTGGTGGGTTACAGTCCATGGGGTTGAAAAGAGTCAGCAGAAATATATCCTCAAGGTGCTGAGGTACTGGAAATCTTTATGAAATAGGATCTGCATTTTATTTATGTATATTTTATCTTAATCAATTTAATATGTTTAATTGATAAATTATCAGGTGAAGAAGGGGCATACTAATCATAGAAGTACTATTATTGATTAAAATCTTACTTTCAATTTTTTCTCTTAAGTTGTTTTTGTCATAATTATTATTTTTATTTTTAGTATGAAAGTCCTTTGTTGAGATTAACATATATTTGATCAGATGTGTCTGAATTGGTGAAGGATTGTTTCTTGGTGGCCATATCATCCAGGCCTAATTGTTTCATTCTTTCATCAATATTTAATCTAAATCAGATTTTGAAAATTTATTATTTCTTCAGACAGGGGGTTGTATTCATTCATGATGTGGTTACTATCACTAATATTGGAAACCTTTCATTTAATGCTATTTCTGGGCTTGCTTATATTGGTAACTGTACTAAAGAAGTTAAATTCATTTCAAACATCTTGTGCATAAGGTATTACATTGGGTCCCAGGGATATGGAGATGCACTAAGTGTGGTAAGGGTGCGCTGGTGGTTAAGAGAAAAGAAGAGAGTGTGTTGGGTGGAAGAAATAGCCAATCCAGAAAGCACAGAGTGGAGAAAATGCATGGACTGTGTGACATCAGATGAACAGTCAGTCATAGCTAAAGTTACTAAGATAGGAAGTCTGTTCCTCCAAGCCATGTAATCTAAGATTGTAAATTTCAGTGAACAAAACAAATCTCATGTTTTACAGATTATTTCCCCAAGTGATTCAAGAAAAAATGCTAGGTACCATACACACATGTTTAGGTAAAATGCATCTGATGATAGGAAAGCATTTGCAAACCAAACCAAACCAAAATATATTCTTGGTAGAATTAGGAAGATGGTGTAGATATGTTTCAGAGAATTAAGTACTTTGTCAAGAGGCTTGGTAGTGACAGAGGAAAATTGTAAAATCATTATGCAGTAATCAAAGGAGTGAATTCTCAGAATACAAGAGATCATTGTAAGAGTTATTGATATGAAGTTAACACCTGGAGCTGCCACTGCTAATGAGATAGCTTCAGTTGAAAATATCTGCTATCAGCATCTTTTGTAAGAAAAGAAGTGCTAAAACAGCTCTCTCATAATCCATGATGGAAATTTCCTATTAACAGAACATTAGGGCTAGAAAAGGATTGTTGTGACCTGAAGCTATCAGAAACTTTCTGAATACTTCAACCAGGACAGTCTTAAGAGACTAATTCGATCCCTCATTTTATAGATGAGCAAACTGAGGTTCAGAGAGGTAAATCGGACTAACAGAGCTGGTACTAGTGTCTAGTACTCTTCCTACAGACTTTACTGTACATCCCCTTTATATCAGCGAAAGAAAAGCTTTTTCTGTACTCAACACTTCTGACACCAAATGTGTAGGTTTTTGATACAGTGCAATTCTGACACTAACTGCCTGGACTTAGTGAAAACTCTGCATTGTTAAGGACTCAGTCCTTTAAGACTAAGGTTGCTACCTAGCCGCCCCCCCCCCCCAAGACTGTCACCTGTACTTTATTGTTTCTAAATTTTTGGCTGTGTGGCCTGTGGGATCTTAGTTTCCTGACCAGGGGTCAAACCTGTGGCCCCTTCATTGGCAGTGTGGAGCCTTAACCACTGGACCATCAGGGAAGTCCCATGTTACCTGTACTACTGATCAACAGAGTATGAATGGGGAGTTCCCACAACCTCCTCCTTAGGTTCAGTAATTTACTAGAATGGTTCACAGAGCTGAGGAAAGTGCTTTACTTACTCTTGTTTTTTATTTTTGTTTAGTAGCTGGTCATGTTCAATTTTCTGCAACCCCTTGGAGTGTAGCCCGCCAGGCTCCTCTGTCTATGAGATTCTTCAGGCAATAATACTGGAATGGTTGCCATTTTCTTCTCCAGGGGATCTTCCCAACTCAGGGATTGAACCCAAGGATTGGCAGGTGGATTCTTTACCACTGAGTCACAGGGAAACCCATACTTACCCAATTTATTAAAAAGGCATAGACAAGGGAGACTAGTGGGCTACTGTCCATGGGCTCCCCAAAAGGCTGGACACGACTGAGTGACTAAACAACAACAAGAAAAAGGATATAACTCAGGAACTGCCCAATAGAAGACAAGCATAGGACAAGGACACAGTGAGAAGGGGTGCAGAACTCTCATCTTGTCCCCCAGAACCTCCATGTGTTCACCAACCTCATAGCTCTCTGAAACCCATAGTTTAGAGTTTTTATGGAGTTTCCACTGCACAAGGATAATTGATCAATGACTGATCATTGGGGATCAAACTCTGTCTCTTGCTTCTCTTCCCTCCTGGGAGGACTCAGAGCTAGAGCTGAAAGTTCTAACCCAGGAAGCACATGCACATGGTTGGCTTTTCTGTTTTTACCATCTCTGATCAACCTGGAGTCACTTCCTTAACTTAAACTCTAGTACAATCAATAAGGATTGGTGCAAATAATAAGAGACAACACTAGCTCTCTTATCACTCGGGAAATTCTAAAGGTCCTCAGTTCAGTTCAGTTCAGTCACTCAGTCATGTCTGACTCTTTGTGACCCCATGGACAGCAGCACGCCAGGCCTTCCTGTCCATCACCAACTCCCGGAGTCTACCCAAACTCATGTCCATTGAGTCGGTGATGCCATCCAATCATCTCATCCTCTGTCACCCCCTTCGCCACCTGCCTTCAATCTTTCCCAGCATCAGGGTATTTTTAAATGAGTCAGCTCTTTGCATCATGTGGCCAAAGTATTGGGGTTTCAGCTTCAACATCAGTCCTTCCAATGAACACTCAGGACTGATCTCTTTTAGGATGGACTTGTTGGATCTCCTTGCAGTCCAAGGGACTCTCAAGAGTCTTCTCCAACAGCACTGTTCCAACACATCAATTCTTCGGTGCTCCGCTTTCTATGTAGTCCAGCTCTCAAATCCATATATGACCACTGGAAAAACTATAGTTTGACTAGACAGAACTTTGTAGGCAAAGTAATGTCTCTGCTTTTTAATATGCTGTCTAGGTTGGTCATAACTTTCCTTCCAAACAGTAGCGTCTTTCAATTTCATGGCTGCAGTCACCATCTGCAGTGATTTTGGAGCCTCCCAAAATAAAGTCTGACACTGTTTCCACTGTTTCCCCATCTATTTCCCATGAAGTGATGGGACCAGATACCATGATCTTGGTTTTCTGAATGTTGAGCTTTAAGCTAACTTTTTCACTCTCTTCTTTCACTTTCATCAAGAGGCTCTTTAGTTCTTCACTTTCTGCCATAAGGGTGGTGTCATCTGCATATCTGAGGTTATTGATATTTCTCTCAGCATTCATGATTCAGTGCTTCATTCAGTCCAGAATTTCTCATGATGTACTCTGCATATAACTTAAATAAGCAGGGTGACAATATAGAGCCTTGATGTANGTCCACGGGGTACAAGGTCTCTCCACACATCAACCTTTATTTTAGGAAAAACAAAATCCTTGGGCATTGATTCACAGCAGTCACCAAAGGGATCTGGTTGTTATTAAACACAGCAAATGACTGAATTACTCTCTAATGAACGGAGTGGAAGCAGCCATAAAAAGAGGATGGGCCTTCTCACCCCCTGGGCTTCACCCTCAGACCACAGGGGAAGGTCTGTGCCTTGGGCGAGGCCACCCAGTGTAGCAGAAGCAATTCTGTGAGAACCTCACCTATGTTCTCAGCACAAGCCAACCCAGAGGCTTCCACCTGCATGTACCTATGGCTCTTTGCCAGGTGGTTTTCCCTGGCCCACTGAGCCAGAAGAGGGAGTGGCAGAGTGCCAGGGAGTTAACAGGCTCCGGAGCCGACTGGTGGAAGCTAGTGGATGGCTAGCTCTTCAGGTGGGATAACCTGAGCTATTTCTACACTGTCTCCAGAATTGCCCAGCAGAGTGTGTCCCACTGCACACAGCAGTAATCTGCTTGATGAGGTTGGTTTCCTTCCCGTCTCTCACTGCCCCACTTCCTATCAGTGTTTCCTGGACCACCTCCCATTTTCTTGCCTTCAAGTTCTTATACACCGAAAAGGATCCTTCCTTTAGGCTCCATAAGGAGCTCCCTCGAGTTCCTCATCACAGAGTTCCAATGCCATCACTGGCATTATAGCAATTGCCACTTCTGTTTGTGGATTCTAATTCAGGGACATCCAGTACAGCTTCCAAAACAACTTTTATCTTGTGGGAAACTACACCAGCCCACATTTCTTGCAAGCCCACCTTGCTGCAACTGTCATAAGAATCAACTTCCATGTATTATCACCTGTAACCATCACAGTAAAGAAGGTATTACAGTCCCCACTCAGTAGATGTGGAAATCCAAGTTCAGGGAAGTTATGTCACTTCCTAAAGCCTTACAGCAAGTGAGAGGGAGAGCTGGCTTGGAGCCATGTTGGTTTAGCATAAATGGCCGTGAAATTCTTTTTGCTCCCTGTAAGACCTGCAGGGGGCTTCCCTGGTGGCTCAGACAGTAAATAATCTGCCCGCAATGCAGGAGTCTGGGTTCAATCCTTGGGTCAGGAAGATCTGTGGAGAAGGGACTGGAAATGCACTCCAGGATTCTTGCCTAGAGAATTCCATGAACAGAGGAGCCTGGCGGGCTACAGTCCACAGGGTCGCAAAGAGTCAGACACAACTGAGGGACTAACACTTTCACTTTTCACAAGAACTGCTGAGAGGCTGTTCTAGGGTCTGTATATTTATAGGGCTTGATTGGGGGACTAATATGTTTGGACTTACTGGAGTAGTTGAACATTTTTTCCTTCTTCTTTTCCATTAGCTACTTTGAATCTAATCTGCTCTATCATAACCCTCTATCATTTCCAGCATGTACTTTAACAGCATGAGTGGTACTTGTCCCCTCACATCATTCTCTGCTTTCTCCTTTTGATAACAGAACACCTTGGTTTTAGCGGAATGCTTGGCCACCAGCTAGAGACTTCCTCTCCCAATCTGTCTTGTAGCCAAAAGATATAGTCAAAAACATGCAAGTAGAAATACTGAGAACAATTTTCAAGACCTACCAGGTGGTGCTGTATCCCTATATATTCCTTCTCCCTCTATTTGGGAGTGAATTCAGGTGTGCGGGCCACAGAGCGTCAACAATGGAGAACCCAGGTAACTCCCCGGCAAGAGGGTGGGACAAGCTAGAAGGAGCCCAGGTCCCTGTGATCACCAACCAGCACATATTTTCACGCGAGACTCAAACTTTCATTCATTTGAATCACTGTTATTTGCTCTACTTTGAAGCAGCCAAACTCAAATCCTAACTAATACAAAGAGGAAAGAGGAGAAGCTGAGAAGAAAGCCAGCAGGGAAATGGTGCAGGACCATGGGGGCAGGGCAGTTGATGCAGGGGAGACCAGGAAGGAAAGCAAAGCTCAGAAGGGACTGAGTTCTATTTTATTTGTTTGCTTGTTTTACCGTTTTCCGAAACACAGAGGAGGAATAGAAAATCAAAGTCAGAGAAGAAAGGAAAAGCAACAACACTCTTTTATCCTGCCTCTCGGAAGGCTGTGGGTGGCAGGAAAACAGAGGGGGAGAGGAATCCCCAGCTGTTATCAGGGCCCATAAAAAGTTCAAGCTCAACCCTCTGCTGCAGAGCAGAAGATGTCATCAACTCTGAAAGCAGAGGGAGTTCTTGGGATTAACTGGGCATCCACAGGGTCCTTTGCATGGGCAAGGACCTCCCTTCTCCAGGAACAGAGCAAACGTCCTCATGTGAAGGCAAGGGAGCGGGTCAGTCACCAGGTTTTCACTTTACTCCCAAGCATGACAACCACACAATGCAAATGTGTACAAGCTTCCAGTCATTTTTCTAAGAGGACACGTGATTTGAAACATTTATTTCCAGAGTCCACCCAATAGGACATTGTCAGTTATCAACACAAAAACAAATACAGCCACTCTGAATTAAGGAACACTTTTTTTAAAAATCACATACCAATGATTCTCCCATGCCTGGCCACAACCAGCACTTCTGTGAGTGAATATGACTGCCTGTCTGCCTTTCAGGACTTGGCACAGCCCCAGTTCCACACAGGCCCCACGCACAGCACTGCTCAGCCTGACTGTCAGGTTCAGCAGCTGAACCACACTCTGCCAGGGCAGTAGTGGCGATGTGGTACTTTATAAACAAGGCACAGATCAACCAAAAGTCACCCTGGACATTAAATAACAATGAGAGAGAAAAATATCCAACAGCAGCAGACGGCTTCAATCAGAACATATCAAAAGTTAAAAGCCAACAACTCTAGATGAATATAAATTAGAGTGTACAATCCAGGTTTCCCATCTCCTCAACTGTCATATCCACTGGATCATGGAAAAAGCAAGAGAGTTCCAGAAAAACGTCTATTTCTGCTTTATTGACTATGCCAAAGCCTTTGACTGTGTGGATCACAATAAACTCTGGAAAATTCTGAAAGAGATGGGAATACCAGACCACCTGACCTGCCTCTTGAGAAACCTCTATGCAGGTTAGGAAGCAACAGTTAGAACTGGACATGAAACAACAGACTGGTTCCAAATAGGAAAAGGAGTCCGTCAAGGCTGTATATTGTCA
>SJYV01009343.1:0-14748 GCA_006410875.1 Neotragus pygmaeus | reverse complement strand
GCAGCACTTTCACAGCACCATCTTCCAGGATTTGAAATAACTCTCAACTGGAATTCCATCACCTCCACTAGCTTTGTTTGTAGTGATGCTTTCTAAGGCCCACTTGACTTCACATTCGAAGATGTCTGGCTCTAGATTAGTGATCACATCATCATGAGTATCTGGGTCGTGAAGATCTTTTTTGTACAGTTCTTCCGTGTATTCTTGCCACCTCTTCTTAATATCTTCTGCTTCTGTTAGGTCCGTACCATTTCTGTCCTTTATCGAGCCCATTTTTGCATGAAATGTTCCCTTGGTGTATCTAATTTTCTTGAAGAGATCTCTAGTCTTTACCAATCTGTTGTTTTCCTCTATGTCTTTGCATTGATCACTGAGAAAGGCTTTGTTATCTCTTCTTGGAACATCTTTACTGTCATTATTCTGAATTCTTACTGAGATAGACTATCTCCTCTTTTTGTTTGGTTTGATTGGCATTTATCATATTCCTAAATCTTATCAATATTTTTCTGCCTTTTCATTGTGTTTAGATTGCTATGTTTGGGGTGACCTTTTTGTATGCTGGAAGTTTGTGATTCCTCTTTATTGTCGAGGTTACTCCCTGCACGTGGGTTTGGACGAGTGTCTTGTCAAGGTTTCCTAGTTATGGAAGCTTGCATCTGTGTTCTGGTGGGTAGAGCTGTATCTCTTCTCTGGATTGCAGTGAAGTGTCCAGTAGTGTAGTTGGGGTGTCTTTGTGTTTGGCATGACTTTGCGCAGCCTGGATTAAATGCTTAAGGCTGTTTTCCAGCACTGCTGGAGAATTTTAGTGTGGCATCTCTTGCTCTGCAACTTGTTGACTCTTGGGGAGCTTGGTTTCATTGTAGGTGAGGATGAGCTCTTGTTGATTAATGTTCCCTGGAATCAGGAGTTCTCTGGTGTTTTTGAGTTTCGTATTTAAGCCTCCTGCCTCTGGCTTTCAGTCTATTCTTACTGTAGACTCAAGACTTCTTGATCCATACAGCACAGATGATAAAACATATAGGTTAATACTGAAAAGATTCAGTGAGGGACACCCAGAGAGGTTCAGAATTACATGGAGTAGAGATGGAGGAGGAGGGAGATCAAGGTTACCAGGAGAAGAAGGGTGCTCTTAAAAAGGGGAGAGAGCAAGTTAGCCAGTAATCAACTTTGTTATGTGCTCTCCATAGCCTGGAACAGAGATTCACAGAGTTAAATAGCAAAGAGAAGGGGGAGGAATGAGATGGAGATGACCTGTGGGAGAAAATGGAGCATCAAAAGGGGAGAGAGCAATCAAGCCAGTAATCACATCCCTAAGTGAAAATGGATACTAAAGATTTGATTCTTAAGCAAAAGTGATATCAAATAGGAAAATGTAAAGATTAAAAATCTAGAGTAGAGGTTAGACTCTCAAAAGTACAATACAAAGTCAATCAAAAAAATGAAATATATATGAAATTTTCTTTAANGTGAAAATGGATACTAAAGATTTGATTCTTAAGCAAAAGTGATATCAAATAGGAAAATGTAAAGATTAAAAATCTAGAGTAGAGGTTAGACTCTCAAAAGTACAATACAAAGTCAATCAAAAAAATGAAATATATATGAAATTTTCTTTAAGAATAGGGAATTTTTTTTTGCAAGGTAATGGGTTATAAAAATATAAAAGTAATAAAAATAGAAAAAAATTTAAAAATGATAATAAATATATATACAGGAATTTTTCTCTAGGTGTTGTGGGCAGTGTGGGTCAGTTCACTTGCAAATAGTTCCTTCTTCCAGCTTGTACTTCTCACGGTCTGCAGGCCCTTTCCAGTGCTTTAGTCAATGTTAACTACAGGGTTTTAATCTGTTTTATCTGTCACTTCCAGAGCAGTTCCCTCTTCGTTTATTTTTGCGTCTTCTCTTTCCAAGTCTCTTCAGTGTCTGATTTCCACCCTGACACAAGAGGGTGAAGGTGGTCGCTTATTTAGGGACCTTTGTTCAGTTGTATTGTGGGGAGGGGGAACACTGGAAACAAATATCGCTGGAGTGTGTGTGTGTGGGAGGCGGGGGGAGTGCTCACAGTGTATGGACCACACTGAGTTTGCCCTGTATCACAGTGGCGTGTGCTTTCTGGGTCTTCATGGCTCAGGCACCAGATTGCTCTGCAGGGGTACTGTCCAAAGTGAGCCCTAGGCTTGGTGCACTTCCCAGGTCTAAGCTGCTCGGGTTCAGGTTCTCAGGTACTCTGCATAGGCACGGACTCAGTTGTGCGTGTATTTTGTGTCTTCCCAGGTCTGAGCAGCTCAGAAGACCAGGTGCTTGGTGAGCGCAGTATCCCAGGTGGGCCATGCATCTTAATCACCTCCCTGGTCCATGCCGCTCAGTTTCCCTGATGCACCATGGGAGCACTGTCTCGGGTGTGTTGTGTGTCTCCTCTGAGGATCTGATCTCAGGCCACACCCTCCTGGCAGGTGTCAACTGTTCAGGATCTGAGGAAGACTTTTTGGCAACTGGGAGCCTGCTCACAGTTTGGTGGAGGATGACACTCTCTGATGTCAAGATTGCCCCTTACCTTTTGGCTCTGGCTGCTACTCGCCTACCTCTCTGCCTCTGGCAGTAAGGGAGGGGCCTGTATGCACCTGGCTAGCTCTCCTTTGGTATTCTCTCAGTCCTTTTTTCTATCAGTAGGGCAGGCTGTGTGTTAGGTTAGAGCCTTCTTCAAGAAAGTTCTCTCTTTTTTTCCTCTCTCTCTGGCTATACCACAGTTTGGGTTGCTGTCTCATGTTTGCTCCCTCAGATTGTCCTCAGGGCATTCAGGCCAGCTCCTTACCCTAAGCATGCAACCTGTGCCTCCACTCACTGGTGGGGTATCAGATCTAGTTGCCTGAATCTATTTGTCACTTTTGCTGTATAATCATAAGGGTTTTAAAACTTTTTTATTTATTTTAATTGGAGGAATATTGTGATGGCTTTTGTTTATATATATATGGAATTTAGAAAAATGGTACTGGTAATAGTACATGCAGGGCAAAGGAGACAGATGCAGAAAACAGAATTCTGGACTCGGTGGGAGGCAAGGGCAGGATGATTTGAAAGTGTAGATAGCATTGAAATACGTACATTACAATATGTACATTTAAATATGTACATTACAATGGATGACTGTTGTGAGTTAGATTCATGAAACAGGACACCCAGGACCTGTGCTCTCTGACAATAAGGGATTTGCTTTAGGTCATATTGTGCAGTTGGAGCTCATGATCAGAGCCACAGCCAGATCTTGTTTTTGCTAGCTGTGTACATTTTCTCCATCTTTGGTTACAAACAATATAATCACTCTCATTTCAGTATTGACCATCTGGTGAAGTTCATCTGTAGAATCATCTGTTGTGTTGTTGGAGGAGGGTGTTTGCTATGACCAGTGTGCTTTTTTGGCAAAACTCTTTTAGCCTTTGCTTCATTTTGCACACCAGGGCCAAANCAATATAATCACTCTCATTTCAGTATTGACCATCTGGTGAAGTTCATCTGTAGAATCATCTGTTGTGTTGTTGGAGGAGGGTGTTTGCTATGACCAGTGTGCTTTTTTGGCAAAACTCTTTTAGCCTTTGCTTCATTTTGCACACCAGGGCCAAATTTGCCTGTTACTCCAGCTATCTCTTGACTTCGTCCATTTACATTCCAGTCCCCTATGATGAAAAAGCCATCTTTTTTTGTGTTAGTTCTAGAAGGTCTTTTGCTGCTGCTGCTAAGTCACTTCAGTCGTGTCCGATTCTGCGACCCCATAGATGGCAGCCCACCAGGCTTTCCCATCCCTGGGATTCTCCAAACAAGAACACTGGAGTGGGCTGCCATTTCCTTCTCCAGTGCAGGAAAGTGAAAGTGAAGTCGCTTGAGTTGTGTCCGACCCTTAGCGACCCCATAGACTGCAGCCTTCAGGCTCCTCCGTCCATGGGATTTTCCAGGCAAAAAAGTACTGGAGTGGTCTTTTAGGTCTTCATAAAACCATTCAGCTTCAGCTTCTTCAGTATTATGGTTGGGTATGGCCTTGGATTACTGTGTTATTGAAAGTTTGCTTTGGAAATAAATCATTCTGTCCTTTCTGATGTACCACTGAAGTACTGCAATTTGGACTCTTGTTGTCTATGAGGGCTACTCCATTTTTACCAAGAGATTCTTGCCCACAGTAGTAGACATAATGGTCATCTGAATTAAATTCAACCATTCCTGTCCGGTTTAGTTCACTAATTTGTGAAATGGCATTGTTCCTTCCTGCCACTTTCAATTTACCTTGATTCATGTACCTAACATTCCAGTTTTCTATGCAGTATTGTTCTTTACAGCATCAGAGTTTACTTTCACCATCAGACACTTGGACAGCTGGGTGTCATTTCCACTTTGGCTCAGCCTTTTCATTCTTTCTGGAGATATTTCTCCACTCTTCTCCTGTAGCATATTGGAGTAGGATATTCTCCAGTAGCATAACCCCACTTAATAACCTGTGGGGTTCATGTATCAGTATTCATATCTTTTTGCATTTTCATACTGTTCATGGGCAGTTAATCTATGACAAGACAATTCTTTTTTGTTTTATTTTATTTTATTTTTTAATAATTACATAATTCCATAATAATGTTCTTTTTGTTTTGTTTTGTTTTACTTTATTTTGCTTTACAATACTGTGTTGGTTTGACATGAATCAGCCACGGGTGTACATGTGTTCCCAATCCTGAACCCCCCCTCCCACCTCCCACCCCATATCATCTCTCTGGATCATCCCCGTGCACCAGCCCCAAGCATTCTATATCCTGTATCAAACATAGACTGGCAATTTCTTACATGATAGTAATGTTTCAATGCCATTCTCCCAAATCATCTCACCCTCTCCCTCTCCCTCAGAGTCTAAAAGTCCATTCTATACATCTTTGTCCCTTTTGCTGTNCACCTTTCCAATGAGATGTGTATAAGAGACAGTCTATATCCTGTATCAAACATAGACTGGCAATTTCTTACATGATAGTAATGTTTCAATGCCATTCTCCCAAATCATCTCACCCTCTCCCTCTCCCTCAGAGTCTAAAAGTCCATTCTATACATCTTTGTCCCTTTTGCTGTCTCGCATAGAGGGTTATCATTACCACCTTTCTAAGTTCCATATCTATGTGTTAGTATACTGTATTGCTGTTTTTCTTTCTGGCTTACTTCACTCTATATAATAGGCTCCAGTTTCAAACACTTCATTAGAACTGATTCAAATTTATTCTTTTTAATGGCTGAGTAATACTCCATTGTGTCTATGTACCACAGCTTTCTTATCCATTCATCTGCTGATGGACATCTAGGTTGTTTCCATGTCCTGGCTATTATAACAGTGCTGCGATGAACATTGGGGTACACGTGTCTCTTTCAATTCTGGTTTCCTCGGTGTGTATGCCCAGCAGTGGGATTGCTGGGTCATAAGGCAGTTTTATTTGCAATTTTTTAAGGAATCTCCACACTGTTCTCATAGTGGCTGTACTAGTTTGCATTCCTGCCAACAGTGTAAGAGGGTTCCCTTTTCTCCACACCCTCTCCAGCATTTATTGCTTGTAGACTTTTGGATTGCTGCCATTCTGACTGGTGTGAAATGGTACCTCATTGTGGTTTTGATTTGCATTTCTCTGATAATGAGTGATGTTGAGCATCTTTTCATGTATTTGTTAGCCATCCGTATGTATGACAAGACAGTTCTACACAATATTGGGAAGATAGTCTCTTCAACAAATGGTGCTGGGAAAACTGGACAGTTAACAAACAAATTCGATCCTTCTTTAACTCTATATGCAAAAAACAGTTCAGTTCAGTTGCTCAGTAGTGTCCAACTCTTTGCGACCTGATGAATCACAGCACGCCAGGCCTCCCTGTCCATCACCAACTCCCGGAGTTTACTCAAAACTCATGTCCATTGAGTTGGTGATGCCATCCAGCCATCTCATCCTCTGTCGTCCCCATCTCCTCCTGCCCCCAAACCCTCCCATCATCAGGGTCTTTTCCAATCAGTCAAATCTTCTAATGAGGTTTCCAAAGTATTGGAGTTTCAACTTTAGCATCAGTCCTTCCAGTGAACACCCAGGTATGATCTCCTTTAGGATGGACTGGTTTGACCTCCTTGCAGTCCAAGGGACTCAAGAGCCTTCTCCACTACCACAGTTCAAAAGCAAATGTATTAAGTGAGTTCAAAATATATTAAAGACCTGAATGTGAGGCCAGACACTATAAAACTGCTAGAGGAAAAACAAGGAGAACACTCTGACATAACTCTTTTCAGCCTATCTCCCAGAATAGCAGAAATAAATATAAAGAAATGGAACCTACTTGAAAGCTTTAGCGCAGCAAAGTTATATGGCTGATCCTATTCATGATGCCAGTTAGTTGTCTTTCTACTCACAGATTGCACTGTTCATTGAACCTAGTGTAGACGAGGCACAATCTAAGAGCCTGGAAGAAGACTCAAGGAGTAGGAATCTTAATGTAGGAACTGCAAAGACATTTACTCTCTCCTGGCTGGCATAGCAGGTGTAACACAGTCTCTTCCCCTGATTGATGCAGCAGCCATGACAGCTATAATGTAACCATACATAACCTCATGTAACATAACCATAATGTTGGTTCAGTGTTGCCCTGTTGGTGCTGCAGCCGGGGCTTTCCTGGTGAAACTCATGGAAGTGTACTGCACAAAGTAGACTGATTTCAGCAGTTGTATAACCATGCCAAGTCATTGTTTACACAGCATGAGGTGAGAGAGCATGTGGGTGTGAGGAGAGAGAGCCTGACTGGCACCGTCTTGTTACTATGCCCATATTCTACCCACTCAGGGTCTCTTGACCCACAGATTATGCAAGTTTTGCCTTCTACAGCATCTTTCTAGTGCACAATGCTGCCACTTGAACCCACATCCTGCAACAACAATAGAGGCTACAACAACAGATGACTAGGGTGCAAGCTATACCCTCAAAACAGTAAAAAACCAACACCAGCTATCGCCTCAAATTCATGTTGCAGTTCTTACCTTCATGGAGCTAGGAGAGCCACCCACCACATATGGAGTGCCTTATTCTACAGCCAAATCAACCAACTCTGCCTGAGTATATGGTTGATTTGTCATGAACTCAGTCACATTGAGGGCCCCTTGAGGATGCCACTCTCCACCCTCGGCCATAGGCTGCTTATTCTTCACTTTGCTGCACAGTAGGCTTCTCTGCCAAGTGGGGACACAGTCTTACAATGTTCATCAACGTCCCTCATTACTTCAGTGACTGAGGTCCTGGGTTCATCAAGGCCACACATCTCTTGGTCCAGTGTGTGGGTATACACTGCTGTAGCTGTTATCTCTGTAGTGCATGCACTTGTGCAGCATCATGGAGAGCACTATCCATATTCACCTTCCAGAGTCAGGAAAACCCACCCCATGGTACCAGTGGCAGTCTGTGCTGCCTTGTTGGCGAACACAAACTCACTACCTGTAACACCTTTCCAATGCTATCTGGTGACCCATCCACCACCTCCCAGTCTTCCACTGGAGCCCATGCCATGAGAATTGTGGCCACATAGTACCGCATGCTATATGGTGGCCACTGGCTTTGTCTATCCCTGAAGCTCAGGCTCTTCTCCCTGCTGAGTATTCTGCCACCTTTTCTTGGAGTCTTAGGTCATGTACATGTACACACTGTTATATTCAAAATGGATCACCAATAAGAATCTACTACATATCACATGGTACTCTGCTCAAGGTTATATGAGTCTGAATGGGAGAGGAGTTTGAAGGAGAATGGATATCAGTATATGTATGGCTGAGTCCCTTTGCTCTCCACCTGAAGCTATCATAACATTGTTAATAGACCATATACCCCAATAAAAACAACGTTTTAAAAAGCACCCATTAAAAGTGCTTTCTTTCAGTTGGAAGTTAGTCCTTTAAATTCTCTTTTCCAATATGCAAAATCTCATGATGCTTATAAAATGAGCTCCTGAAAATATTTAACTCCTTGAAAACCTGTGCTGCCAGTTGTTTCCCAGAGCACAGATGCTTCATTTCTGTTCTCCACCCTGAACTTCCTTCAGGGGGTGTTGAAGGTTAGCAGCTGCAGCACCATATGATTGAATACTTGTAGAGGCTGATGGAAGGTGTCAATTTGTAGTTGATAGGACCCCTTATATGATCATGAATCCCACCGTACTTTGGCAGGCATTTCATGACCATTTTGTCCCACAGTGCTAGGAAACTCATTCTTAGGTCTAGTGATGAATTTGCTGATAGAAACTTAATGTGCTGGTACTGGATACTTTTGTTGGAGATTCTGTCACACATTTGGTGAGGCAAGAAACAATAATTTTGTAAAAACAACTATTGATAAACAGTTGACAGTATTGTCAAAAGTCATAAGTGAGAATTAAGCCAGAATTTTAAATAAGAATTAGGTGCTGTCCAGTATATCTTCAGTTTATTCTGTTCTGATATTTATCTTTTAGTTAAATTCTGTATTGGCACTGTTTTTAAGTTTCCCATCCCAATTTCATTGTTTTGGGGCTGACTATTCTTAATATTTAATTGATCCCAAGATGAAGGGAAGTTAAAACCTTAAATTCAAAGGCTATTTTGTGCATAGTTTTGTGTAAACCACATAAAACCATCTCAGAATTGTGGGGGATTTTATACCTTGGCTAAATTTTTGCTTGCTGCTTTAGTAATTTTGACCTTGAATTGCTTAGAGGAAATTTTATATTTATGGACAAGATCAGAGCAGGCATTGTTAACTGACCAGGTGAGAGGATCCCACCTAGTAATATTGAGTAGCCTAATCGGGACTGAACTTTCTTCTAAAATAAATTTCATAAGAGCCATCCAATTAGAGCCTTGGAATGAAGAAACCCACTAGATAACTCAGCAATAATAGATACTGTCTTCTTCCTCCCTGCTGTAGATACAGTGTCCTCTGTTTGAATGTTGTTTTAAGATGAGTGTGAAGTCAGCAGTACTCTTTATAGACCAGTCCATTGTATGGGACTTCAGAAGTGGGAATTAATCCATGAGTTAATTTCCCTTCACCTTCACTGTGCATGAGCTAGTTAAGAGTACCTAATGAAAAGTCCTTCCATCCACGTGGGAGGTGGTCTTTTCAATTCTGTATTTTTCACACTCAGATGGCAGTAAACACATGGAAAGATGCTCAACAGCACTCCTCATTATAGAAATGCATATGAAAACTACAATGAGGTATCACATCACTCCAGTCAGAATGGCCATCATGAAAATATCTGCAAGCAATAAATGTTGAGAAGGATGTCAAGAAAAGGGAATCTTCTTGCACTGTTGGTGGGAATGTAAATTGATAACAGCCACTTTGGAAAACGGTATAGACATTCGTTCAAAAACTAGGAATAGAACCACTATATGATCCAAAAATCCTACTATTGGGTTCATGTCCTGAGAAAACCATACTTGAAAAAGACACATGAAAGTTCATTGCAGCACTATTTACAACAGCTAGGACATAGATTCCTTATTGTAAAATTTAGACTTAAATTGAAGAAAGTAGGGAAAACCACTAGACCATTCTGGTGTGACCTAAATCAAATCCCTTATTATTATACAGTGGAAGTGACAAATACATTCAAAGGATTAGATCTGAGAGAGTGCCTGAAGAACTATGGATTGAGATTTGTGACTGAAAGGACTGTGTGAAACTGCTTCCAAGAAAAAGAAATCATAAGGCAAAATGGTTGTCTGAGGAGGCCTTACAAATAGCTAAGAAAAGAAGAGAAGTGAAAGACAAAAGGAAAGATATATGCATCTAAATGCAGGGTTCTGAAGAATAGTAAGGTGAGCTAAGAAAGCCTTCCTAATTGATTGATGCAAAAAAAATATAGGAAAACAATAGAATCGGAAAGACTAGAGATCTCTTCAAGAAAATTACAGATAACAAGGGAACATTTCATGCAAATATGGGCACAATAAAGGACAGAAGTGGTATGGACCTAACAGAAGCAGAAGATATTAAAGAGAAGTGGCAAGAATACACAGAAAAGCTATATTAAAAAGATCTTTATGACCCTGATAATCACGTTGATATGATTAGTCATCTAGAGCCAGACATCCTGGAGTGTGAGTTCAAGTGGGCCTTCATTTCAGTTCAGTTTAGTCGCTCAGTTGTGTCCGACTCTGTGCGACCCCATGAATTGCAGCACGCCAGGCTTCCCTGTCCATCACCAACTCGCAGAGTTCACTCAAACTCACATTCATCGAGTCAATGATGCCATCCAGCCATCTCATCCTCTGTCGTCCCCTTCTCCTCCTGCCCCCAATCCCTCCCAGCATAGAGTCTTTTCCAATGAGTCAGCTCTTTGCATGAGGTGGCCAAAGTGAGATTTGGAGTTTCAGCTGGAGTTTCAGCTTTAGCATCATTCCTTCCAAAGAAATCCCAGGTTTGATCTCCTTTAGAATGGACTGGTTGGATCTCGTTGCAGGCCAAGGGACTCTCAAGAGTCTTCTCCAACACCACAGTTCAAAAGCATCAATTGTTCAGTGCTCAGCTTTCTTCACAGTCCAACTCTCACATCCATACATGACCACAGGAAAAACCATAGCCTTGACTAGACGGACCTTTTTTGGCAAAGTAATGTCTCTGCTTTTGAATATGCTATCTAGGTTGGTCATAACTTTCCTTCCAAGGAGTAAGCGTCTTAGTTTATGGCTGCAATCACCATCTGCAGTGATTTGGGGGACCCAAAATATAAAGTCTGACACTGTTTCCCCATCTATTTCCCATGAAGTGGTGAGACTAGATGCCATGATCTTCATTTTCTGAATGTTGAGCTTTAAGCCAACTTTTTCACTCTCCTGTTTCGCTTTCATCAAGAGGCTTTTTAGTTCCTCTTTACTTTCTGCCGTAAGGGTGGGGTCATCTGCCTTAGAAAGCATCATTACAAACAAAGCTAGTAGAGGTGATGGAATTCCATTTGAGCTATTTCAAATCTTGAAATTGATGCTGTAAATGTGCTATACTCAATAAGCCAGAAAATTTAGAAAACTTAACAGTGGTCACAGGACTGGAACAGGTCTGTTTTTACTCCAATCCTTAAGAAATGCAGTGACAAAGAATGCTCAAACTACTGCACAATTGCACTCCTCACACACTAATAAAGCAATGCCCCAAATTCTCCAAGCCAGGTTTCAACGGTATGTGAACCATGAACTTCCATATGTTCAAATTGTATTTAGGAAAGGCAGAGAAACCAGAAATAAAATTGCCAACATCTGCTGGATCATTGAAAAATTAAGAGAGTTCTAGAAAAACATCTACTTCTGCTTTATTAACTATGCCAAACTTTTGACTGTGTGGATCACAACAAACTCTGGAAAATTCTGAAAGAGATGGGACTACCAAACTCTCTGTCGTGCCTTTTGAGAAATCTGTATGCAGGTCATGAAGCAACAGTTAGACCTGGACATGGAATAACAGACTGGTTCCACATAGGAAAAGGAGTATGTCAAGGCTTTATATTGTTTCCTTGCTTATTTAACTTATATGCAGAGTACATCATGAGAAATGCTGGGCTAGGTGAAGCACAACCTGGAATCAAGATTGCCGGGAGAAATATCAATAACCTCAGACATGCAGATGACACCATCCATATGGAAGAAAATGAAAAGGAACTAAAGAGTCTCTTTTTGAAAGTGAGAGAGGAGAGCGTAAAAGCTGGCTTAAAACAACATTCAAAAACCTATGATCATAGCATTCAGTTCCATCACTTCATGGCAAATAGATGGGGAAACAATGGGGACAGTTATAGACTTCATTTTCTTGTGCTCCCAAATCACTGCAGATGGTGAGTGCAGCCATGAAATTACAAGACACTCGCTCCTTGGAAGAAAAGCTAAGACCAGTGTAGACAGCATATTAAAAAGCAGAGACATTACTTCAACCAAATGGCAGACTAGCCAGAGAGGGACTGGCCTAATAAGTGTTGTCAATCAAATGGCAGAATATCCTGGGTGGGCCTGGCCTAAGCAGTGCTTCCAATCAAATTGCAGGCTACCTTGGGTGGGTCTAGTAAATCTGTGTCTCAATCAAAAGGGAGACTCCTGAGTGGGCCAGCCTATCAAAAGGCACTGCTTGCCTTGACTAAGCAGTGCTCTCGATGAAATGCAGACTAGCCTGGGTGGTCCTGGCCTATTCCATGGTCTCAATCAAATGACAGAATAGCCTGGGTGGGCCTAGCATAATCAGCGGTGTCAATCGAAAGGAGACAAGCCTGGGTGGGCCTGGCCTAATCCGTGGTCTCAATCAAATGACAGAATAACCTGGGTGGGCCTAGCCTAACCAGTGTTGTCATCGAAACACAGACTAGCCTGTGTGGGCCTGGCCTAATCAGTGGTGTAAATCAAATGGCAGATTAGCCTGTTGGTACTGGCATAATCTGTGGTGTCAATCAAAAGGCAGACTAGCCTGTGTGGACCTGGCTTCATCAGTGGGTCAGTCAAAAGGCAGAGTCAGCCGAGTAAGCCTGGCCTATTCTGTGGTGCCTATCAAAGAGCAGAATAGCCAGGGCCTAATAGAATAGCCTGATCTAATCCATGGTCTCAATCAAAAAGCAGACTCACCTGGGTGAGCTAGGTCTAATTAGTGGTGTCAACTGAAAGGCAGACTAGCATAGGTGAACCTGACCTAATCCGTGGTGTCAATTAAACCACAGACTAGCCTGTGTTATCCTGGTCTAATCTGTCATGTCAAATGGCAGACTAGCCTGGGTGGGCCTGGCATAAGCAGAGTTCTCAATCAAATGGCAGAATAGCCTGGGTAGGCCTAGTCAGTCGTCTAGGTCAAATGGAACACTAGCTGGAGTGGGCCTGATCTAACCCGTGATGTTACTCAAAGACTGACTAGCCTGTTGGTACAGGCCTAATCCACGGTCTCCATCAAAAAGCAGACTAGCCTCAGTGGGCCTGGTCTAATCAGCAGTGTGGGCCTGGTGAAAGCACTGCTCCTAATCAAATGGCAGACTAGCCTGGGTGGGCCTAGTCTAATCAGTGGTGTCAATCAAAACGCAGACTTTCTGGGTCGGCCTGGACTAAGCAATGCTCTCAATCAAATGGCAGAATAGCCTGGGAGGTCCTGCCCTATTCCGTGGTCTCAGTCAAATGGCAGTCTAGTTTGTTGGTACTGGCCTAAACAGTCTCAATCACCTGACAACATTTCATCTATCAAAGCTATGGTTTTTCCAGTAGTCATGTATGAATGTGAGAGTTGGACCATAAAGAAAGCTGAGTACCAAAGAAGTGATGCTNGGATGAGGGGAGGTGGTCAGATCGAAGAGAGCGAACGGGAGATCGGAGCCTCTTTTCCCAGCACTTAAAGGAAAGAGCTGGGGAGGGGAAGGTGCTTTGAGGCGCAGCGGGCTGGGAATTGTCCTGCCTGGGATTAGCGGGCTTGGGTCATCTAAAAATAACTTCAAGTTTGAAAAGTGAAATAGAAGGGAGCACAGCGTGCCGAGTTCCTCCTGCCTGTGGGATGCTTCGCTCTAGAAGTCACCGGAGGGAAAACAGGCAAACCCCAGCCGCCTGATCCCTCTCCTGCCTACTGGTCTCACTGGTTTCCAGGGTGTCTCGGTTTGACTTTTAGTTAATGATTTATTCTCCAAGGCACTGCTGTCTTTCTCTCATCCCAAAGTGAATTACAGCAGAGTGCATGCTTTGAATCTTTCCTATTTCCTACATTAGGGTGGAAGTGTTCAGTGGACATTTAATTAGTCTGCTGCCAAAGCTCATTTTTTAAAAAGTATCCTTTTAGTAAAAGCAAAAGTTTCTGAGCTCCTTTTAACCTATGTCCCACAATTGGAGAGGAAAGATGCTAGAGCATTCCAGTCCACCTTTCTCTCTTCCCTAAGTCAGAATCCCACCTGTCTTGCAGGGGCGAGGCTTTAGGAAAGCTAGTATATTTTTTAACAACACGTCTCAATTTTTAACATCTGTTACATCAGCACGAAACACACAACAAATATATTGCAAGCACAGGGAAACGCTAACTGGCCCACTACATTCCAGGAACACGATGAAGTAAGAAAAGCCTAGAAGCTGTAAAGGATTAAGAAGCAGATAAGCACTGACTGTGGAGCAAGGAAGAGGAGTGAACGTTTGGCTGCTTTTCAGTCTCCACATTGATTTTCTTTAGCTCTAGAGCTATTATCTTAAGTACAATCAGTGTGTTGCATTAGTCTAAAATGTGAGTTGCTCGTTGCTTTCAAATCCACTGCAAACCAAATCAGCATTTATTGAGCACCTACTACTTGAGGCCCGTTCCTAGCATTTAATGAGGGAACATGACCTCAACTAAAGTTAGAAGATTGCAAGAGCTTTCAGAATGCCTTTTTTGCAGCTGCTGCAGAACCAAAGAAAGTCTGGGCGGAGGTGGGTCTCTCTCCAGCGAGGAAGGGTTAACAAGCATAAGAGGGAACTTGAGAGTTCTGTTATTTGCAAGTACACATCACACTTAAAAAAAAATTACTTGCATAATCGTTGGCATTAGTCATATATATTATAGAAATTAGCTTTATTGAGATCAACTTTGCTAGTTTGCTGAGGCCTCATTTTGCCATTCCTTTTATTTTTGTGCCATCCACTCAGTTTATTCGGCAGTTAATTTAAGTATCTACTGTGTGCTCCGTAGTGCCTGTGCATGAGTGTGTGTGTGTGTGTGTGTGTGCATGCGCGCACACGCTCAGTCATATCCA
>SJYV01009342.1:0-10880 GCA_006410875.1 Neotragus pygmaeus | reverse complement strand
GCTGATGTCAATGATGAGATACATACTTTTTGTATCTTGTTGCTGAAAATATTTTTTGCATTTCAGCACTTTGAGTTTAAAGTTGTTACTACTTATTCAGAAAAAAAAAATAAAAACAAAAAAGTAAATAAAAGAAGAAGAAATCAAAGAATAGAAATGTATAAAAATAGAATACATATTTATTATGTAAATGCTAGGGCAGGACTACACCAGAAGACTTAACACAAATTAGGGTAGACATCCCTCCTATGGGGTGGCTGTTGCTGCTGCTAAGTCGCTTCAGTCGTGTCCGACTCTGTGCGACCCCATAGACGGCAGCCCACAAGGCTACTCTGTCCCAGGGATTCTCCAGGCAAGAGTACTGGAGTGGGTTGCCATTTCCTTCCCTGCCTATGGGGTGGGGGTGGACCCTAAAGTGGACTTTTTAAAAAATAATAACTTCTTTGTGTGCTTTTATTATTTATCCATTTATTTATTTGGCTATGCCAGGTCTTAGTTGTGGCATGCAGACTCTTTAATTGAGGCATGTGGGATCTAGTTCCCTGACCCAGGCCCCCTGCCTTGGGAGTGCAAAGTCTGAGCCACTAGACCACCAGAGAAGTCCCAAAGTAGACTTTTGAAGGTGGCAATTCAAATGAAACTGATAAAGTTGTATATACTTTTTTGCAACTCAAATACTAAGAGTGACATTGCTGTAATTTTCCAAAATGGTGAGTAACTGTAGGTAAAGTTCTGATACACACACACACAAAAGTCTCCCTCAATCTACTCAATAGCTGTATTCCTGGAAAATCTAATGCATATAAAAACCATGCAAAATTATTTTCTGTTCCTTTATAAAACACAGTTAGGTTTTAGACCCAGATGATTATAATGAGGTTTTTTGGTTTACTTACAATATATGTTTTAATGACAGATTAGGAAGTGATTCAGGGTGCAGGACAAGCCTTTGTCCTGGGTGACTGCCTCACACACGGTAGGTGCCTTTCATGCCTGGCCCCACATGTTAAATGTCAGTAGTGTTCCTCATTCAGATCGTTAGGACAACTAGACATGCCCCTCCCATTTCTAAAACCCTTAGGATGGTAACCTCGAGGGGGAACACTGTTCATCTGCAGCCACCCTTAGAACCACCAAGTAGAAGGCAAGGCTTGGTGGAACAGCAATGGAGTCCCATGGCACGCATAGTCCAGCTGAGGAATCCTGCAATCGGGTCTGGACTGAGCAGTTTGGAATTGAAGAACCTTGATTTTCCCAGAAACGAAGGCTCAGAAAACACATAGGCATTGAATATCTAAGTTCCTCATCAGGGGTGCCAGCGTGGCACTGTGGCTCTCCAATTGATGGCTGAACTACAGGAGGTTTTGGCCTCTGGCATCACTCTCCTCTGCCCCCTCCACCCCTATCAGTGAGGTGGCACCTTCTCCAAGGGCCAGTGTGCCATGTGGTACTTGGCTGATCTGCCCAGGTTGGGGCATGTCAAGCAGTCATGGCTGCTTACCTTCCTGTAAAACTCACTCTCCAAGTCTCAATATATCTTAAGGGTGGGGAGTTAAACACAGCAGTCTGTTCACCATTGCCAAAAGGGAGAGGCAAACTGAGTGTCCTTCCATGGATGAATGGGCCCCAAAATGTGGTCCATACATACAGTGGAATATTAGTCAGTCTTAGGAAAGAAGGAGACTCTGGCTCATGCTACAACGTGTGAATGAAACTTGAAGACATCATGCTAAGTGAAACAAACCAGTCACAAAAAGACAGATACTGTTGGATTCCGGTCTCTAGAGCAGTCAAATTCAGAGAGACAGGAAGTGGAACGGTGGTTGCCAGAGGCTGGGGAGAAGGCAATGGGCAGTTATTGTTGAATGGGGACAGAGTTTCAGTTTTGCAAGATAAAGAGAGTGCTAGAGATGGACAGCGGCCAGGACTGCACAACACCGTGAAAGTACTTAATGCCATTGTACTGCACTCTACTGTACTTAGTGCCACTTAAGAATGGCTAAGATGGTAGATTTCATGTCAAGTGTGTTTTAGCACAAAAAGAAATTTAAAAACAGAATGAAAGCACTGATGGAAAGACTAGGAAACAAGTATGAACTCTGCTATTGACCAGGTTGTTGTGGATGCTGACCAGGTTAACCTCTCTGGGTCTTAGTCTCCTTATCTGTGAAACAGGGATACAAATGTACTCTTCTTGGGGTGGGAATGCATTACCAGATTCACCCAGGATCGTGTGTGTGTAAGCCACGGGGCACGCTGTCTACACTCAGGAAACATGGTTGTTATTATGCATGCATGTTTCACTTACTGCTCCTGAAAGCAATCTTTTTCCCTCAGACACTCCCATAGAAGCATTTGGGGTATCTAGCCCAACAGCAAGGTTAGATGGGCATTAAAGAAGAATGACTGGAGGCCCAGGGAAGTGTGAGTATAAGATTCCTGGGTCTTCCTGCCTGGGGATCGGCATCCTTCTCACCCACAGTGAACCATCCTCAGAAGTGTTTTAGGCAACTTCATTGTATCTAGAGAAAGCCCTTCTTAACCAAACCTCCCACCCAGAAGGACACATCTCCTTAAGTGTAAAACTTTCACTATTCCCATTTAGACTCTCAAGGAGAATTGATAATTGTTGTTGACAGCAGCAAGGGTTCATTTTCTTTTGTTTTGGTTAAACAATAATTTGATTGGAAAAAACGCTTCCTGGTGCAGTAATTAATGATCGGCTGGAGCTGATAACACCAGAGGTAAAAGCAAAAGGCACTTAACTCAGCTAGTCATTAGCTACCAGGAAAAATGTTAGACCTGGAGGGTAATCTGTGCTGATATAAACTCTAAGATTAGTAGGAAGAAAGAGGGGGGAAAAAAAAACAAACCCTAAGCAATTTCTTTTTGTGAAATGAAGAGTTTAAAAATGGAGCATTTTGTTGCCATAGACACCATTCCTGACTCTGGGCCTCCACGCCTGAATCCAGCCACACAGCAATTAGACACAGTTTTCAGCAGGGCAGCAGAGCCTCCCAAGTACCTATAATGAATATCTGCAGCTCCAGGCTTCCGCGGAAATCCTCAAGCCTTCACTTGTCACCCTAATTTCCTTGGGAAGTGTTTCTAATTACACATTTCTTGCTGCCTGCTCCAGGTCAAGTCTTCTTGTGTACAATATACGAATTACACAAAACCTCTAAACGGTGAGGGGTACCCTGGAGTGGTCCAAAGAGCTCTGTGGTTGTTTTTTAACTTAGTAGTTAAGCATTACTGGGTTTAACAGGGCATCGTTTGCATGAGCAAAAATAACGTTTAAGGAACAGCACGTGCCTTGTTCTTTATAAATCTCTGTAGAGGTTCAGACCCATTTCAGCAAGATATTTATATAGTAACAGAATCTCCATCGCCAACACATGGTCTGTTTCTTTTAAGTGCTATAGCAGGGTCCGTGTGAAGAGGAACTTCATTCTTTTGTATTATCTCCTGGGACCTGCCACTTAGGGGACTCCTGGCAGCTTAGTTTCCTGGAGGCAGACTCTTAGTTTTGGTAATTCTCCAAGATGTCAATCTCTGCCCACTTTACTTAGAGAAAATTGAAGTCAAATTAAATCTCAATCCAGATGCTACTGTATGGATGGTAAATTTTCTTTGGATTTGAATAAATTGGAGGATATTCTAGCTCTTGAAGAAGAGGCAAAAATAGGTTTTCTAAAAGGGTGGGTTTGTTTGGACTTGGGGTTCCCCTCCTTACAGGGGAAATCTAAGTTCCACTAACCTCTCTAACTTGCCTTGTGTCATGAAATAAGCAAAACCAATACAGTATTGTAAAGTAGAAAAAAAAAAAAAGCTCTTATGCTAAAAAAAAAATAAAGTCATCAACAAAGGGAAAAAAAAAAGATTAAGTGTACTGAGTCAATGCTCACAGGTAGGGACCCTCTGATCACCTTGGTGGGGCTGAGGAGTTAGGCTCAGCAGAGCCTCCAGGCAGTGTCCATTTGGGGAGGGCTGGTCCTGGCCCCGGCTTGCAAATGATGCTGATGCAAGAACATGCTCTGACCCTGGTCCCTAAGGAATCTCAGCAGAAAATGGCAGCTGCAGCAAGATATGGCATTTGCTCCAGCCTTGCTTCTGCCCACTGGCTCTTCCTCCAAATCTCTAAATGTTGATACCTAGGGCTCAATCCAGGACTTCTTTTCTCTGCCTATACTCAATTCCTAAGTGACCTCATCCAGTGACAAAGCCCTAAATTAATACTGTCTTGTAGAAGATTGTGTTTTCCAGAGTTGGCCCCAACAGTGATGTCTCCATCCTCTATGCTTATCTACAATGTGGTCTTCACACTCTTTCCATGGAGAGAAGGGATCTATATCAACCACCCTCTCATCCCACCTTGAATCCTGGCAGGCTCTAACTCTCTGGTAGCCCAGAGAATGAGATGGGAATGATTTCTGAGGCTAAGTTAGGAAATACCTTGTTTACTGATAGTCTCACCTTTTGAAGCCCTGAGCTGCCATGTAACTAGTCCAACTACCCCAACACTGCCATGGTATAAGGAGCTCAAACCACATGGAGAAACCACATTAAATGTTTCAGTTGACAGCCTCTGCTGAGGTCCCAGTGATTAGCCAGAGTCAACTGTCAGATTTATAAAAGAGGACGTTTCCAGGTGGTTCCAGCCCCAGCCATCATGTTGCTCCCAACCCTTGAGTCTTCCAAGCTCAGACCCCAAAATTGTAAAGTAGGAAACAAATTTTCCTGCTATATGCTGCCTCTGAATTTCTAACCCCCAAATTGATGGGTAGATGAAATAGATTTTTTTAAGCTATGTTTTGGGGTCATTTCTTTTTTAAACAAATATTCATTTAATTGGCTGCACTGGGTCTTAGTTGCAGCATGTGGGGTCTAGTTCTCTGAGCAGAGATTGAACCTGTGCCCCTGCAGTGTAAGCATGGTGTCCTAACCACTAGAACTCTTTTAAATCTTACTTCTCTTTAATCCCTCAAGTATATTTATATATATTCTTGAGAATATATGGAGTTGCCCAACTCTCTCTATATATATACATGGAGTCCAGTGACTATAAATTTCTCAAGAACAGGATTTTTTCTTTGATTCATCACTGTTACTTTTCTGCCCTGGTCTTTGCACTATTCATGTGTGTTCATTATACCGTGTGTGCTGGTGGAATTCACGAAGGAGCAATTGGGTCCAGTGTGTGTTTTGCCTATATTTAAGAACCCTGGAATGTAGTAGCTGCTCAGTTAATACATGTGCTTAGTGACTGGATCATGATCTACTAACTGCAGGACATGTAAGGAGGAAGCAAGCATAAGAGCTGGTCTTGGCCTTCAGTTACTGTTTATGGCTTGCCCAACAATGAAAGAGCTATCACAAGGCAATATGTGATTATGATTTGTTGACAAAAGTTTATGGGATGTAAAGAAAGCTTTTCTAAGTCTATATAACCAAAGTCATAAAATATAAAGGAGAAGACTGCTTGTACTGCATAAAAATGAAACACTTCTGCACATTAAAAAAAAATCAAAAATATGTTTTTAAGGCAAATGGAAAGCCAGGAAAAACTTGTCAATATATTAGCAGAGATATAAAATATTTTTAATATTTCAAGAGATATTCTTTGTCAAAAAGAAAAAGATGAATAGTTTTCAGTTAGGGAAACAATATAAACACTCAAAACAAACAAAAAATGTAAATAGTGAACAAAAGAGGAAAAACATTCAACCTCATAAATAACATGTTTCTTTTATCAAATTGGCAAAGTATTTTCCTTAAGATAATCTGCAATGTTTGGCAAGATTAGGAAGGCTGAAAATTGATGTTTAAAGTTGCATGTCAGAAACCTTTCAAATGGGCATGCATTTGAACATCCTCAAATTTATGCCTAAGAATTTATTGCTGAAGTTTGCCAAGATCTGTACACAAGATACTTCATGAAGTACTGATCTTAATAGCAGAAAATTGGGATTAATGTCCAGCCACTGGGATTTAATTGGTTAAATAAATCATAACACCACTCTGTAATATAACATTATATAATCATCTCAAGTGCTGATCTGAAATAATATTTAGTGAAGTGGGAACATATTCATGTTATACAGTGAAAGATTCAATGTATCAAGCAAATGTAGACTTATGTTCTTTTTCATCATATATGTATTTCCATCATCAAAAAGATGCATAGAAGCCTAGAAAGATTTACACCAAAATTTTTAGGATTCTGTGATTTTATTTTTTCTTACCTTTTTTTGCATTTTAAAGTTTCCTACACTAATGCTCTTTTATATTCAGGGGAAAAAAATACCATTATTTCTTTCAAGCTGTATAGAAGGTTGCCCCTGCAGGGAAGGTGGAAATGCCAGTTCTGATTGCTTCCTTTGAAAATCTCTCAAAGCGCCACGGGCACACATTTATAAGAGCCCATTCTGTCCTGAGGATAGAGTGGGTGTGGGAGGAATTTGGATGAATGTTTTGTGCTTGCAGCTCAACCTGTAGCAAATCTTTAGGACTGTGGGAATAGCTTTGCGTTCTGTAGAGTTGACGAGTGTATATCAGGTTTCTTCTCTGTCTGTCTCCGTCATGTGAAAAGATCTGTGAATGGAGGGCTTCATTAGTCTCAATGCACCTCAGGAGCTTTTCACTTTCATGGGCAAGTGATTTGCTTTTTTTTTTTTTTTGCTCCTGATAGAAGTAAAGAATTGATACAATTAGTTGTGTGTACTGCACTTGAAGGTGGAGCTGCAGTGAATTCCAACATTCTGCAGCAAACTAAAAATGAGATGGGTGTGAGAAGTGAGACAGTCACGGGGAAGCAAAGTTGACTGATTTTCTCCTTCATCTGGCCCTTAGTTTTACAAGGATAAACAAAAATTATACAAAGAAATCTGATGGGAATAGTCTCTAAAACTAAAAAGTATCATCACCAGTGGTTCAGCCTTCATGAATTCCTCTGACAGTATTTTAAAAGTTGGCTTAAAGCTCAGCATTCAGAAAATGAAGATCATGGCATCCGGTCCCATCACTTCATGGGAAATAGATGGGGAAACAGTGGAAACAGTGTCAGATTTTATTTTGGGGGGCTCCAAAATCACTGCAGATGGTGACTGCAGCCATGAAATTAAAGACAGTTACTCCTTGGAAGAAAAGTTGCGGCCAACCTAGATAGTATATTCAAAAGCAGAGACATCACTTTGCCGACTAAGGTTTGTCTAGTCAAGGCTATGGTTTTTCCTGTGGTCATGTATGGATGTGAGAGTTGGACTGTGAAGAAGGCTGAGCGCTGAAGAATTGATGCTTTTGAACTGTGGTGTTGGAGAAGACTCTTGAGAGTCCCTTGGACTGCAAGGAGATCCAACCAGTCCATTCTGAAAGAGATCAGCCCTGGGATTTCTTTGGAAGGAATGATGCTAAAGCTGAAACTCCAGTATTTTGGCCACCTCATGTGAAGAGTTGACTCACTGAAAAAGACTCTGATGCTGGGAGGAATTGGGGGCAGGAGGAGAAGGGGACGACCGAGGATGAGATGGCTGGATGGCATCACGGACTTGATGGACGTGAGTCTGAGTGAACTCCAGGAGATGGTGATGAACAGGGAGGTCTGGCGTGCTGCGATTCATGGGGTCGCAAAGAGTCGGACACGACTGAGTGACTGAACTGAACTGAACTGAACTGAAATCCCTGTATATAAAACCTATATAAAACCTCCCTGTATAAGACCATCCTTTTTCACTTTGGGGACCACTAAAACAAGTGACTATTATAGAACAGAGAAAAGGAAAAGGTTTTTAAAATATGTGTGCTTAGATGCTCACATCAAATGTGATCATTCACAATGCAGAATACCACCTGCGTATAGATACAAACAAAAGCATTTCCTGTGCTCCAAGGGATCTTTTCTCCATTTTATTATTGCTGGTATAAAAGATCCCTGGATTGGGTAGACCCCCTGGAGGAGGAAATGGCAACCCGCTCCAGTATTCTTGTCTGCAAAATTCCATGAACAGAGGAGCAGTCCATGGGGCCACAAAGAGTCAGACACAACTGAACGACTGAGTACACTATAAAAGTTCAGGAAATGTCTTAAAATGCGTGAGTGGCTTTGTTGACATTTTATGAGATTTCTTTTGGATTCAGGAAGCTTTAAACGACTCTGTACAGATGTTTCTAGAAGGTTTATGGCTCTTCTTCGAAGTTTCCAGAGAGTGGTCAGCTCCACATCACACCTCATGGGACCCAAGGCCCATGACAATGAAAATCAAAGGAGGCTTTCTCTCAACCTTCTTTAGGCTTGAAAACTAGAAACACCACGAAAAACAATAAATTCAGTGACAAATCAGACTGGTGTCTTCCCTGTGCCAGCAACCACACCCACAAGCTGTCATGGTGTGGTGTGTTAGAGCCTTTGACCTGCTAGAGTTTATAGTTGGGGGTGAGGATGGAGCCAGGGAGGGGACATTCATTTTAATAGGCCTCTGGGTGTTTCCATTCTTATTTCATTCTTGGGTGAGCAGAAGGAAATGGTTTTCAACAACCTCTGTGATAAAACTATTTGCTTATTCAACTCAGCTCTAAAAATGCTAAAGGACAATTTNTGTTGACTCACTGGAAAAGACTCTGATGCTGGGAGGGATTGGGGGCAGGAGGAGAAGGGGACGACCGAGGATGAGATGGCTGGATGGCATCACGGACTTGATGGACGTGAGTCTGAGTGAACTCCAGGAGATGGTGATGAACAGGGAGGCCTGGCGTGCTGCAATTCATGGGGTCGCAAAGAGTCGGACACAACTGAGCAACTGAACTGAACTGAACTGAACAGATACGTGCTCAGCCTTGCAGGATAAAGGAGGGCCATCTGCTCTTTGGGCTCATCATACCAGCTTGCCTTTGACTTTCTTCCTATGAAGTGCACGGGGTGTGCTTGTTTATACAAACCTTAACTTCTCAGAAGAAATGCAAAACATGAATTCCCATACTTCCCAACAAGGAGATGAAGCGTGGTCTACCCTGAGAGGCTAAGAGATAGAGATTTCAGCTTTTGAGTTCACTCCTCGCTGGCTGCAGTGCCTGTAGCGACTGTTAAGAAGGATTCTGAAGCACTATCTGAACTTAGTGGGAAATAATTCCATTTAAATGGAGACAGTGGTGGGGTTAGTATCGCTTTGTTAGGTGTTCTCCCTGTCTGCCTAGGAGACGTGACGGGTTTTCCTTCCGTGGACAGTTTCCGAGAGTTCCTAAAGTTCCTCTGGACTAGCTCTCCTCTTTGGCCTCTTTGGTGATGCATCTTTTAGTTTGTATGTCTGCCCTGGTCACTTATTTCCTTTGGTTGATCCCATTAATTTTTTTCTTTGAATTATTTACTTATTTTGGCTGCACTGGGTCTTAGTTGTGGCATGTGGGATCTAGTTCCCTGACCAGGGATGGAACTCAGGTCGTCTTCATTAGAGTGTGGAGGCTTACCTACTAGACCACCGGGGAGGTCCCAACCCCATTTATTTTAGCTCCCGCTCTAGTCATGGGCCCGTGCACGCGGTTAACTAAAAGCATGGTGTCCTAGGAAGGTGACAAAGCTTCATTTCTGTTTCAGCTGTATGAGATCTTCACGTGTCTGGGAGAGCTGGGGGCCATCGCTCAGGTGCACGCTGAGAATGGGGACATCATTGCCCAGGTAACACAGCACGGTTCCCTGCAGCACAGGGGCTCCTCAGGCGAGCATCTACCTCCCATTTATTTTCTCATTTCTTCAGTGTTGCTCGAGCTCTCAAGCTCTAAACCCTCCTAAGCACTGTGCTAAAAACAGAACCTGGCCTCAAGGACTTCACAGTCTAGGAGGAGGAATTATGACGGCAAATAGACAAGGAAGGGAGGAAGTATCAATCAAAGGTGCTATTAAAGCATTCTGGGAACTAGGGCAGGCATCCTGGCAGAGGAGGTTCTCACATTGGGTCATTTGGTGGGAGAGCATCGCTGATTCTGTTTGAAAGTGAGTCCGAGCTACATGACATGCTCTGTCCTAAAGAAAAACTCTTAAGACAGCGTTTCTCAGAAGCTGGAAATCTGATCCAGGACTGCGTAACTCCTGGCCTTAGATAATGAAGAATTTGCGTCTTGTGGGGATCAGACATCCCGCTGGTTTCCTAGAAATCACATTAAGCAAACTGAGGAAAGAGTGATGAAAGCAAGACCCCCAAGGGCCAAACTGATCGTTTGTAAGGAAGTAGAGAGCACTTCTGTCTCCATCTCCTGGGGTGCTTAATGGGCTCAACGCACAGATGTGTCTTCGCCAGGGTCTGTTTATCTCAGAAGTGTTCAGGGTTGGCTTCCGCTGGGAGGAGGCGGCCAGCAAGGAGTGCCAGCTCTCTCAGTCCATTTGATAACATTAACAGCAAGAGCGCTTTATTCCTTCTCCCTGAGAGTGCTCCCGAGTGCTCTGTGCCAGGCACTAGGCTCTAGAGGCAGTCAGCACGGAGGCAGGCCCGCGCTCTTGAGTGCTCAGGCTGTGCTGTAGAGGTTGTCCAGGATGTGGCGAACGTGGTCAGGAGGGGTGTGGGGGCACGTTGAGAAGCACCCTCATCTCAGCTTCTGCCACAGGTCCCATTGGACCGCACTTCCTGCTGTGTGCTGGGCCGTGGTCAGGGTTCTCGTATGTTCCCAACCAGCTCTTCACCCAACCCTTTCAGGATGGCACCAGCCTCCCCCCGCGTCTACAGATGAGAACACTGAGGCTCTGAAGGGTGAGGTCACCGGCCCAGGGACCACAGCTAGTAAGTGGGAGAACAGCCTCTCAGGGGGTGTCTCTCCGTGGGCATCTCTACCCAGAGATGGAGAGAAGGCGCCCTCTCTACCCATCCAGCTGCAGGCTCCTGAGGAGACCAGCACCC
>SJYV01009339.1:9022-21317 GCA_006410875.1 Neotragus pygmaeus | reverse complement strand
CTGCAAGGAGATCCAACCAGTCTATCCTAAAAGAGACCAGTCCTGAGTGTTCATTGGAAGGACTGATGCTGAGGCTGAAACTCCAGTACTTTGGTCACCTCATGTGAAGAGCTGACTCATTGGAAAAGAGTCTGATGCTGGGAGCCATTGGGGGCAGGAGGAGAAGGGGACAACAGAGGATGAGATGGCTCAATGGCATCATTTACTTGATGCACATGAGTTTGAGTGAACTCCGGGAATTGGTGATGGACAGGGAGGACTGGCATGCTGCGATTCATGGAGTCACAAAGAGTTGGACACGACTGATTGAACTGATTTTATTAACATTTACAATTTTTGAATAATGAGCTCAAATATATGTTAGCCACATGTTCAGAGTTTTGACATAGCGTGGATAGACAGACTTTTAACGGTGCAACATATTTAACACTGTACAATATATTCAACAGTTAGGCAATCTAGGGTGTGGTAGAAGTGTACACTTAGGAGCACAATCATAGAGACAACCCCTGAGCTGGAGGAAAAACCCAGCACTCAGGACTGAACTGAGGTCCTTGGTTGCTGACAGAATATCTCCTTGACTTGGGACTTGAGACGAACTGAGGGAGTGTGTCAGTACACAAAACAACAGTTATCAAGATAGATTGGCTAGAGCCAATTTGGATCGCAAGGCCCCATTTGAAAGGAGAGGGGTTGGCAGGAGGCTGAAAATGTTGCAACTGGAGTTCAGGATCTATAAACTAGAGCAGTCATCTTATAAAAATCGCTGGTTGACTTCCAAACTCTTTGAATGCTTTTCCTAAGCAGGGCCATGCTGCTTTAATAACTAGTTTCATGATATATTTTAATACCTGTTAGGGCTACTGCCCTAATTATGCTTATTAAAAAATATTTATTTTTATTTATATGGCTGTGTCAGGCCTTAGTTGTGCCACTTGGGATCTCTACTTGCAGCGTATGAATGCTTAGTTGAGGCATGTGGGATCTAGTTCTCTGACTAGGAGTCAAACTTGGGTCCCCTGCATTGTGAGTGCAGAGTCTTGGCCACTGGTTCACCAGGAAAGTCTTTAATTATGCTAATTTTTCAGAATATCTTTAAATGTTCTTGTCTCTCATATTTCAATATAAAGAACCGGCTTGTCTGGATTTTTTTTAAAGTCCTAATGGTATTTTTTTTTTATTAAGGTCATATTAAATTTATAGATTAACTTTTAGAGTTAGTATTTAATTTTCCTATTGGAGAACATACTATGTTTTTCTATTTGTCCAGGCATTATTTTGTGATCTTCTGTTGAATTTAAATTTTTGTATATAGTTGTTTATTTTCTGTTATGATTATACATAAACATTTTATTTTTGTGATGCCATAACATCACTCTGGTTGTTAGTATCATGTGATAATCTATTTATTTTGCTATCTTAATTTTATATCTTGCTTTCCTGAGGGTTTTTTTTTTGTAATCTTCTGCAATAATTTTCCTTTGAGTTCAAGTGAAAAATTAAATAGTCCATAAATAATAAAATAACTCTCTTTTGAAATTTTTGTACCTCATTTCTTTCTCTGGTCTAACTATGTTAACTAGTGTGTGTGTGTGCGTGTTCAGTCATGTCTGACCTTTGCAACCCCATGGACTGACTGTAGCCTGCCAGGCTCCTCTGTCCATGGGATTCTCCAGGCAAGAATACTGCAGTGGATTGCCCTTTTCTCCTCCAGGGGATCTTCCCAACCCAGGGATCGAACCTATGTCTCTCATGTCTTCTGCACTGGCAGGTGGCTCTTTACCACTAGTGCCACCTGGGAAGTCCACGTTAATTAGTATGTTCGCAAAAGGTAGGAGTGAAGGAATTTCACAGAGACCAACAATTTTATCAGGAGAGCTACAAGATGTTCACACAGTAGTGAAGCTACATCTGTATATCTGTGTGGTCTGCAAGCTGTCTGATTCCTGTTCTCTCTCTCTCATATATAAATAAATTTATTGAGCTGTTTCTCATAGATTATTAAAAATATTCTTTATCAAGAACAGAGAGATGGATCCTTAAAAAATGCAGGTCTGTGTTTCAGTTCTTTCCCAACTGCACATCTGGAATCCATAAAGCATACAGGAAAAGGGCCAAATCCAATGACGACTGAAAGACTGGGCAGGAGCAGTGCTAGTACCGATGCTTTCATCTCATCTCTGCAGACATGTCCTGTGCCTTGAGGAGGAATGCAGACGTATGTCCANAGTTCTTTCCCAACTGCACATCTGGAATCCATAAAGCATACAGGAAAAGGGCCAAATCCAATGACGACTGAAAGACTGGGCAGGAGCAGTGCTAGTACCGATGCTTTCATCTCATCTCTGCAGACATGTCCTGTGCCTTGAGGAGGAATGCAGACGTATGTCCATAAAATTTCTCCACTGCAAACTTTTAAGGATAAGATGAAATATGATCACTCGATGCCATATGCTTTAAATGTTTTAAAAGATATTCTTTTAAATAAAGGACAATAGCTCACCAGTTTGGTCACTTTTGGCTCTTAATCCAAATGGGCTAATCAATAACCCAGCCCTGGCTGAATCTGCTTTAATCCAAGATGCATAGAAAAGGAAAGAGTTTTCATTTCATCACTGTTCAAGGAATGGAAAAGACCTCATGGTTAGAGCCACTGGGACCTACCCAGCTCCCTGCCCTACCTCTCAAGTGGGACTTATATACACACAGCCTTGTTATTGTTGCTCTCAATCTGCTTATAATTTGGCTGATGCCTGTTTAGATGAGGCAGAAACAGCTGCACTTTCACTGGGGGACTTCCAGCCCTCAGTGGTTGTTTTGCAACCAAAAGTGCACAGACAGAGAGCAGATGAGCAGATGGCTTCTATGTACCCCTTACCCTCTCACCTACACAGCTCCCTGAGAACATTGAGAGGTGCTGTGATGGCAGAACAGTGCAAGAGCTCTGGAAGCACAGAGGGGCCAGCCTAGATGTAACTACACCTCAAAAAACAAAAAACACATCAGGACAGCCTGCCTAAACTACTCACTAGCCCCATAGACTCCATGACACCAATGAGGTAATTTAGCATCTGTTGACTAGAAAAAGGTAAGAGGATTCAGATGGTGGAAGCCACTAAGGGAGCAGCTGTTTCCTTGCTGAGAAATGTAAATGGGATCATTTTCCTAGAGGCTGGAGAGGGAAGAAAGGGTCAGAAGTAGTGAGAGGAGAGAAGTTTATTTTATTTTTTTTTTTTGCTTTACAATATTGTATTGGTTTTGGCATACATCAACATGAATCCACCACGGGTGTACACGTGTTCCCAATCCTGAACCCCTCTCCCACCTCCCTCCCCATACCATCCCTCTGGGTCATCCCAGTGCATCAGGCCCAAAATTGCAGAGGTTCCCATATCCCTGAATTAAGAGGTCAGAGTTCTCCGTTCGGGGGGAGTGAGCGGGGGTTAGGGCCGTGAGGGCAGTGCAGCCTGCGTTGGCCTCTCTGCAGTCTGAGACAGAACATGCTCCTGGAGCTGCTAGGTGCCTAGTGGTGGTTCTTAGTTCTGAGACCTTAGGAAAGTTAGCCTCTCTGAGCCTTTGTTTCCACAAATGCACAATGAGGGTAGTGTCATTTACTTAATGGGGTTCATGTGTAAAGTCAGATCCTGGACCTATGTCACAGTGCCTGGCACTTAGCAGGGGGTCTTCCATTGCATGACCCTTCCTGCCTCATTAGGAAACCCCACAGAAAGCATGTAGGGTGTGAGGCTGAAATGAGATAACCTATGTAACGCTCCTAGTGTAGACCTTGCGTATGGTAGAAGTGCAACACATACTTGTTCTTTTATTTCCTTCTAAACCAAGTCCTTTTATCTTCTCACTCACCCAGCTGACTGTGTTCACCTACAGTGGTCATTTTCACCACCATCATGTAACTTTTGGTCTTAACTAATTTACCCTCTTATTGGGGTCCAAAGTCTTCATTATTATGGGTGGTGGCAGTGATGGTTTAGTTGCTAAGTTGTCTCTTGACTCTTGCAACCCCATGGACCATCGCCTCCCAGGCTCCTCTGTCCATGGGATTTCCTAGGCAAGAATACTGGAGTGGGTTGCCATTTCCTTCTCCAGGNCTTCATTATTATGGGTGGTGGCAGTGATGGTTTAGTTGCTAAGTTGTCTCTTGACTCTTGCAACCCCATGGACCATCGCCTCCCAGGCTCCTCTGTCCATGGGATTTCCTAGGCAAGAATACTGGAGTGGGTTGCCATTTCCTTCTCCAGGGGACCTTCCTGACCCAGGGATTGAATCTGGTCTCCATAGTTGCATGCAGACTCTTTACCACTGAATCACCAGGGATGCCCTTTCATTATTATAAGTAAACCAAAAGGAGTGCCTTTGTACATAACTTCTGCAGGATGGGGTCTTCTTTGGGGTTCGATCCCAGAAGTGGAGTTACCAAGGAAAGAGTATGAACATTTATTTATAGTTTAAATGTTTCTGACACATCAAATGAACTACCAAGAAGTTTTTTCCTCATTTAGAAACTGAATGTGATACACGAGAGCACTGTCACCCTGTCCCATCGCCACTGGTGTGTTCTCAGTAAAGAAAAACGCCTGTTACTTTGATAGCAAAAATACGGCATCCAGTTTTCTTACTGTGCTTTTGTTTGTTTATGTATGCTGATAACTATCTTTCATGCTTTTTGAATCCATTTTTTCTTTATGTTTTATCTGTTCATATCCTTTGTTTACTTATCAACAAGAATGGCAGCATTTCTCTTCCTGATTTGTAAGAGGGAACTGACTTTTTTAAAGGCTTCTTCAAGGATGTTCACCACGTGTAAGAGGTGGAGGGGAAGCAGGCAGCATAGGAAAGTGTATAGTCTCTATGTGACCACAGCTACCTTGGATCCCAGGAAAATGTTTTCTTTTTAAACTGTTGGATCATGATAAAACTCAGCTATGAATCAAGGAAACAGCACTGTCTTTTACCTTTTCCAATGTCTATTTGCAAAGTTTTCATCAAGAGCGAAAAGTATAATATACATGAGTAACCTGTGTCCCTGTGTCAGACACTGGTCAGAACGAGTTCTACTTCATTTAATCTCCCACATTAACACCTCAAGGTCAGGTCTTTCCCATTTTACAGGGAGGATGTTGAAGCTCAGACAGGTAAAGCCACTTGTTCCAGGATATAAGTCTTTTGCCCAAGACTTTATGGCCATTATGTGGCAGAACCAGAATTTGGGACCTGGTGGGTCTGACTATAGAGCTCAGCCTCTCTTTCCATCACAAGGAGGTTTTGGGGTCAAGGGCAGAGGCCAAGTCATTAAATTAGAGCCTGGATCACTCGAGGTTATGCAGCCTCTGCAGCATAAGCACCACTGCCTCCTTATACCCCACCCTGAGAACTTGGAAACAGCTTGTGACCACCGTGAGGGTCACCAGCAGAACAAAGGCCGGGGTTCTACTTCCCCCACACCTCCCCCACCTCTCAGGTGGTGCCACAGCTCAGCTGTCCCTGAATGATGGGGCAATGGGAGGCTGTCCTGGCCCTTTGCTCACCCAACATGTCCCCCTCAACCCCGAGGAGAGGAAGGAAACAGGCTGGTATTTGGGTAGTGGATGGAGAGAGGGCTTGAGATTTTGAACATTCTTCTCTCAAGACACAGGAACACAGGACACTGGAAGATTAGACATTGCCCTTAATGTGGCAGAGGCAGCAGCCAAACAGAGCAAGGAAAAAAATGCCTTTTGAAGTGGAGGTTTCATGGTGATTTTGCTGGGGCCTGTGTTCTCAGAAAGAAACACACCAGCCACACAGCAAAGGCTGTGGGGATTGTCATGCTCAGGAAGATCCTCTTTGGGAAGCTTCAGGAGAAGGGTCAGGAGCTGAGTCAATGACGGAAGAAGAGCTCTCATCCTGCAGGGTGGGGATCCTGAGTGGGAGGGCAGCCTGGGGAGGTGTCAGAGGTCACGAAAGGACCACGTGTGCGTGGGGACTTGAGGGCAGGAGGGTCACAGTAATGTAGACTAGGGGCAGTTCAGTTCAGTTCAGTCGCTCAGTCGTGTCCAACTCTTTATGACCCCATGGACTACAGCACGCAAGGCCTCCCTGTCCATCACTAACTCCTGGAACTTGCTCAAATTCATGTCCATAGAGTTGGTGATGCCATCCAACCATCTCATTCTCTGCTGTCCCCTTCTTCTCCTGCCTTCAATCTTTCCCAGCATCAGGGTCTTTTCCAATAAGTCAGTTCTTCTCATCAAGTGGCCAAAATATTGGAGCTTCAGCTTCAGCATCAGTCCTTCCAATGTATATTCTGGAATGATTTCCTTTAGGATGGACTGGTTGGATCTCCTTGCAGTCCAAGGGACTCTCAAGAGTCTTCTCCAACACCACAGTTCAAAAGCATCACTTCTTCACTGCTCACGTTCTTTATGGTCCAACTTTCACATCCATACATGACTACTGAAAAAAACCATAGTTTTGACTAGATGGACTTTTGTCAGCAAAGTAATGTCTCTGCCTTTTAATATTCTGTCTATGTTGGTCATAGCTTTTCTTCTAAGGAGCAAGCATCTTTTAATTTCATTGCTGCCAACTGTGTTTTATCTAAAAATGCCCCTACCTTCTTTACAGGGAGGATGTCAGGGTTTCAATGAGATAATGGATAAGAAAGCAAGAACTGGAATGCTCTCCACTCATGTGAGGCTCCTTTCTTTTATCTCATCTGTCCCAGAGCCCATGCCCCATCCCCAGATCCTGTTCAAGTCATCATCTGTCACACCAAACTGGTGTGATGTCATCCTGGAGTGCAGGGCCTCAGAGAACAGAGAGGACCTGAAGGTGACCTGAGAGAGCCAGGGCAGGGGCAGCCGGAGCTGAACCCGAGCTGGTGTCTGCAAGAATCAAGCTTCAAATGGAGGTGTCCTAGTAGTTCAGATTCTTCTGCTTTCTCCAGTTAGATTATCTTTATGGCCTGTCTTCCTGGCTTGTGAGCCTCACTGTACACAGTAGCGAGAGGCTTCTTTTCTTCTAGATGTTGTTCACCCATTCCCCAGGGATGCAAGACAGAAGGGATGCAATAGCTGGGGGACAGAGATGCCCCCGAGTGACTCACAAGGGACCGATGCTGCTGACATGAACTGCGCGGTCACTCTCCCAAGGTGCCCGCACTACACTGGCCCCAGTTATAAATTTCCTTAGTTAGTCTCATTGACTGCTGGAAAGAGTTAAAGAGACAGCTAGGCCAGGAAAGGCAGAGGACTGGGTGTGATAGACCCAGACCTGGGAGAGGGCAGACCCAGACCTGGGGGAGGGCAGACCCAGGAGAACCAGGGCTGTGCACAGCTCCCAGCTCCCATCTCTCATGGGTCTCTGTCCTCTCAAGACCCCTGGCTCAGCTTTGCACAGTGAGTGGCTCCATCACGGTCCCTGCGATCCTCTTGCACTCTGTACCTGAGTCATACACAGAGTAGGGGTGGAACCTGGAGTTTGAAAAGCCATACCTTCCCCCAAAGACTGTGAACTAAGGGCCAAGACCACACCCATCATCCCCAGTGCAGAGATGGTCCTTGAGCAGCAAAATGCAGGAGAAAGCAAGCCAAGGGTTCAGTGGGGGAGGGGAGGGATCTGGGGCAGGAAGGAGAAGTACAACCTGCTTTTTCTCAGTCTCCATCTCTTTCCTCGTCCACATACCTTTCAATGGCACAGCCCACCTCCCGGGATCCACAGCACAGCCACAAGGCCGTCTACGATGACTGTCACAAAGTCAACACTGGCCTGTCCATGTGAACCTGTTTCCCTCCCACTGAGAGAATGAAGAAGGTTAAGGCAAGACAGAACTTGAGATACCCATCGCCAAGGAGAGACAGAGAGAGAACAGGTGGAAAGGTCTAAAGGGTCCTGATTGCAAAGCTGAAGAGGGAGGAGGGTGGCAGGTTCATTCACTCAACCAGGTCCCAAGCTTCTGGTGCCAGGGATGCTGAGATGAACGAGACTGATCACCCAGGGGTAAGGCTGAGAAAACACCAAAATCTTCCAGCCAGAGAGACGGCGGTGCATAGAGGTCTGCACCTTGTACACAGGTCTTCATAGAGGGCTTTCCAGAGGAAGTGATGCACAAACTGAGCCTTGAGGAAGGAGTAGGAGTCTGCTATTCAGGGTGGGCACAGCCTTCCGGAAAGGACAAGCATCATGTTAAGGGAATGTCTGTGTCAGACCGTCAGCCCTGGGGGTTGCCATCACCCTGCTGCCGCAATCAGGAGAGGGACAGGGCGGGGAGGAGCCAGGCGAGGAGGATCAGAGGGAGGAAGGAGTCTTTATCCACGTCTCACTGGGTCATGCTGAGTTGAATTTTATCTGAGAGTCCAGGATGAAGCTGAGGGGAGGGTAACAGGTAACTTTAAGTGATGCTGATACATTAGGTTCTCCCAGCAAGTCTACGTGGTGGAGGATGGGTCAGAAGGGCAAGACTGTCCACAGGGTACCAGGCCGTTCACTCATTCAGTGGAACACTGACTGTGAGCAAACTCTGCCAGAAGCTCTGCTTGGGACACAGATTTAAAGAAGACAAAACATGGCCTCTACCTTTAAGGGGCTCCAGGCTATGGAGGAGACAGACCCACAAACAGCATTGCTTCTCAGTGTGGGGTGGTCATAGACAGCTCCTTAAAGTAGGTATGCTGAGGGCAGGATGGCTACAGAACCTGCAGGGCTGTGCAAAAAATGAGATTGAGGTTCTCTTTGTTCCAACTCTAGTAGAAGCAGAACCGTAACCAAGCCCGGGGTCCTATGTGACTGTACTGGCACATGTCCATGACTCGGCTGTGACCAAGGGAAATCTTCCAACAGAAGTAAGGAAGGGAAAGACTGTTGACTTGGGAGTGCTGATGATAGAGGAAGAGCATTTATGGGGGTTCAGAAGCTTGCAATTGCAGGACACAATTCAGGGAGGCCAAGCAAACAATTCAGTGTGAAGGGTGTGCGGTAAGGAATATGAGCAGAGGTGCTTCTGAGCTCTGAATGCTAAGAGATTCCCTCAGATGATGCAGACAATTGATACAATCCAATTCACTTTTCCTAAAGACCATTCTAGACACACAACGAATGATGAATGGCTGTGGAGAGAGGTACGGGAAGGCTGCTGCCTGGACCAGCAGGGGCAAGGGGTGGCGAGGAGAGCACAGCTGTGAGAGATGTTTAAAAGCAGAAGCAAACTGGTTGTGCTTCTCAGGCTCCTCGATGGGGTGACCTGGTGGAGGGTGGTGTTAATAACACACTGGGGAGAAAAGCTCGGGACTCATACCTCAGTGCACTGGAGCTCTGAGTGCTGCTTCCCTCTGGTAGGGCCCTCACCATGGGAACAGACTTCCCCAAGGTTGCAGGTGGCAGTTTTCTGGTCCACTGGGTTGCTGACCACCCAGGTGAGGCTGGCGCTGGGCTGGTTCAGGGGCAGGCTCAGAGGCAGGTTCCAGGAGTTGGCAGCTGGTCCCAATGTCCTTCTCCACTCCAGCTCCCTGGGGAGGCCCTTGCTTTCCCAGGTCACCTTCAGGTCCTCTCTGTTCTCTGAGGCCTTGCCCTCCTGGGCGACATCATACATACCAGTTTGGTGTGACAGATGATGACTTAAACAGGATCTTGGGAAGAATCATGGACTCTGGGACCAATGAGATAAAAGAAAGTAGCCTCACATGAGTGGCGAACACTCCAGTTCTTGCTTTCTTATCCATTACCTCATTGAGACTCTGGCATCCACCCTCTAAGGAAAGTGGGGTCGTTTTTAGGGAAAAAAAACCCCACAATTTGCCAAAGCTAAATATATAGCAGTGACAATAAGGAAGGGAGTCACTGAGTTAAGTCCTACAACATTTCACTAGTTTGAGCAAGTCTTAAAAATATCTCACAAGAAAATAAAGCCTGGAGCCCACCTATCCATGTCTTGTTATATTTTGAAATTGGAGTCTTTCCTAGAAGAAGAAGTCCGGAACAGAAGGGCTGGCCCTTGTGCTGAGATGATGCCTAGGATGTCCATTGAGAGACAGGGCATCAGGCCAGCTCTGGGAAGCCAGAGAATGCCCATGCTTCTCAAAGTAGAGACATTTGTGGGAGATACAGTGGTAGTGACTAGGAATGACAACTCCAGGTCTGGTTAGAACTTGCCGCTGAACTTTAGGCACAGAGAGGAAGAGTGACAGGTTGAAAAGTTAGTCTTAGAAGTCACACAGGGACCTGACGCTGTCAAAGTCACTTTCTTATAGCTGATATTTTCCTATGTAATAGGAACTTAGGGATAGAAAGAGTTGCCAAATGAAAGTCTTAAGAAGTGTTGCAGTATAAACTTTCTCCTACATCTATTCATAATTTCAGAGCTGGATCTGGGGAGCCTTTGTGAGTGAGGCAGGTGCTGAGTGAGAGGAGGCGGAGCAGGTGAACTAACTTCACACAGATTTGAAAATATGGCAGATGAATGTGTGCATGAGTGCTTAGTAGCTTCAGTCGTGTCTGACTCTGCAACCCTATGAAGTAGGGTCCTCTAGGCTCCTCTGTCCATGGAATTCTCCAGGCATGAATACTGGAGTGAGTTGCCATGTCCTTCTCCAGGGGATCTTCCCGACCCAGGGATTGAACCCACATCTCTGGTGCAGGCAAATTCTTTATCACTGAGCCACCAGGGAAGCCCAGGATCGGTGAATAGAGACCTCCAAACAGGTCCACGACCAATCCTCAGAACCTGTGAATATGCTATGTTATACGGCAAAGGGGAATGAAGGTAACAGATGGAATGAAGTTTGCTAATCAGCTGACCTTAAAAAAGGTTTAAGCCAGATTGTTCTGGGTTACCTGGGTGGAAGTAATGTAATCACATCGGTGCTTGGAAGTGGAAGAAGGAGTAGGTCAGAGAGCTACAGTGTGAGAAGGATTGATTCCACTACTGCAGGCTTAGAAGGTGGAGGAAGGTGGTCTGGAGATAAGGAAGGTAGGCAGCCACTAAAAGGCGAGAAAGACAAGAAAATGTTTTCTCCCCTGGAGCCTCTTGCTCCAGGGGAGAAAAGAACACAGGCCTGCCAACACCTGGACTTTAGCTCAGTGAGACTGTGTCTGACTGCTGACCCACAGCACAGGAAGGTAATACATTATGTTGTTTTATGCCACTAGTTTACAGTAATTTGTCATAGCAGCAACAGACAACTAATACACAAATTAAATAAAGTTAATCCTGTGAAGAAGTGTTGTGGCAAAGATTCCATCTCCCCAAATTTCCATACTCCTCTCCCAAAATGTTTCAGTGCTTTTTATCCCTGCTGTAAATCTTAACTGGTGCGCTCTCCATTTGTGGTGAACCCACTCATTCCTAACTTCCAAGGATAAAATAGAATCCGAAAATTGGGATATAAATGAAATTCTACAAAACTGGCCTATGTGACCCTTCTAAAGACAAAAGAAGGAGGGAAGCTATAGAATGGGGTGAGAGGTTGTCACTTAGGATAGACAGTGAGATGGAAAATCCTGTTAAGTTCTAGTCCTCCAGTTAACCTGGGTTTAGTCAGTACTGCCCACTGTCCTTAGAGGTCAGGTTCTCAAATCTCAGGGATAAGATGTTGGGCACATGGACCCTCTGCTGGTACCTGTCTTGGAGGCTGACCCAGGTTGGGGTGTCTGCTCCAGGACCGATTCGCAGCAGGACTCTGTAGTTTGACTCCGGGCTGAAGCCCCATGGTTCAGCTTCTTGATTCTTGATCATGTGAAACAGCACAGAATCTCCTCAGATCCCCTGCCAGGGAACACGGGCTCCAGAATCCTGAACTCCAGGACCAGGTGTTCCAGAACTCTTGCTCCCAGTGCTGCAGATGCCTAGGGCATTTAAGACAGTAAGTGTAAATGTTTTCTCATCAAGAATAAATAAATACTGCAGAATCCATATCAATAATCTCAGATATGCAGATGACACCACCCTTATGGCAGAAAGTGAAGAGGAACCAAAAAGCCTCTTGATGAAAGTGAAAGAAGAGAGTGAAAAAGTTGGCTTAAAGCTCAACATTCAGAAAATGAAGATCATGGCATCTGGTCTCATCACTTCATGGGAAATAGATGGGGAAAGTGTCAGACTTTATTTTTGGGGGCTCCAAAATCACTGCAGATGGTGATTGCAGCCATGAAATTAAAAGACGCTTACTCCTTGGAAGGAAAGTTATTACCAACCTAGATAGAAAATTCAAAAACAGAGATATTACTTTGTCAACAAAGGTCCATCTAGTCAAGGCTATAGTTTTCCCAGTGGTCATGTATGGATGTGAGAGTTGGACTATAA
>SJYV01009335.1:0-16413 GCA_006410875.1 Neotragus pygmaeus | reverse complement strand
AACTGAACTGAATGTCCTGTCTCCACGACTACATTATCTTACAGAGTAGTTTCACTCCTAAGATTCCCCTGCACTCTGCCTGTTCATCCCTTCTATCCTGCAGCCTTGCTATAAGCTTGTTATTTCCAGGAATTTTTCTGTTGATTCTTTGGGATTTTCTACATAGACTGTCATCAGCAAACAAAGACAGTTTTATTTTTTCTTTCCTAACTTGCATATCTTTTACTTCTTTTCCTTGTCTTATAGCATTAGCTGGAACTTCCAGTACAGTGTTGAATAGAAGTGGAGAGAGGGGACATCATTGCCTTAGGGGATAGGTGTCTAGTTTCTCAACCTTGATGTTAACTGTAGGTTTTTGTTTTTTTGTTTTTTTTGTAGATACTCTTTATCAGGTAAAGTTCCCTAGTTTACTGAGAGCTTTTGTCATGAATAAATGTTGGATTTTGTAAAGTATTTTTTTCCTCCATTGATTCACATCATATAATTTTTCTTCTGATCATTTGACTTTTCTTCTATTGGTATAATGATTAGTTAATTTAGAATGTTGAACCAGCCTTACATACTTGGCGTAAATCTTTCAAAGCTTTTTTTAGCAACAAATGTTTAAATACAATACTGGCACAGTTTTACACTTTTCAGGCACATCTGTATCACTGGAGGACCATGTTCCCCAGTTAGCCTACTATTTAAACGGAACATCTGTTAATGTTGAGGAGCTATGTAAAACCTCATTTATGGAAAAGAAATTGATTAATTTTCATACATGTTAAGTGTGACTCATTTACTGCATTTTGTTCTAATGAATCATGGAACTCTGGAGAAACATTTAAAAATTCTTAATATTTTATGGGGTTGCAGATTTCATTTTTGTTCAGTGTTGAGAAATCACAGTTACTCTATAAACAAGTTTTTTAAAATACATTGAAAATATTTTGAATTATTTTAATCATTGGATTCAAAACAAGTTATTTTATTTTGTCAGCAGTAATTTAATTTATGGTCTCCAGCTGTTTNTTTGTTCAGTGTTGAGAAATCACAGTTACTCTATAAACAAGTTTTTTAAAATACATTGAAAATATTTTGAATTATTTTAATCATTGGATTCAAAACAAGTTATTTAATTTTGTCAGCAGTAATTTAATTTATGGTCTCCAGCTGTTTGAAATAGCAGATTACACATAAGTGTTGAAAAGTAGTAAATAATTCTTGAGTCTTTATTAGCCTGTTTGAATTGCTTTTTGCCAACTGTGTTTTTAATGTACTTTGAATGCATCTATGAAAAATTTGAAATCTGAATTTTAAAACAGCTTTGAAAATGGTTATTTTGCATTTATAAGATATTCCTTCTCTTAGCCTGATTCAGTTTAACAGTTCAAAAGCAACATGAAAAAGCATAATTTGAATGACAAACATAAATATTGGATTAGTACTATTAGTGAAAAATGAGCTTTTTTTTGGCTTCAGTCCCCAAAGCTCCAGAGATAGATCCAGTAGAATGTTTGGTGGCGGACAACTCTGTGACAGTGGCTTGGAGAATGCCAGAAGAAGATAATAAGATTGATCATTTTATACTAGAATATCGGAAAACGAATTTTGATGGACTTCCACGTGTAAAGGATGAGCGATGTTGGGAGATAGTTGATAATATTAAGGGTACTGAATATACACTGTCAGGTAAGATGACTGCATTTCGTGAATCTCATTCTCAGAAAACAGATACAATTGATGAATTTTTGACTTACATTAAAAGATCAAGTTATCAGTTTCTTTAGCCAAGCTGATGTTTTTGTATATTTGTTATAGAAATGAATTTTTTTTTAAATATCAAGAAAACCTTCATTTTAATTAGTTCTGGATATTTGCAGTCTGGTAAAACAATATGTGAAGGGATATTGTAAATACTGTCTCAATAAAATTTAATTTTTTACCTTAGTTTTCTAACAGTAAAATAGCTGTCAATTTTCTAGATGTATGCACTACTCCACATTTCAGTAAGACTGAATATTTGCCTTTACCTTTTTATTATTACCTTTATGGTAATACTTAAAGTTGAGCTGTGACTTGATGTTAGAAATTTGTGTGTTGGCCTTTTGATAGTCTTTAAAAACATACCTCCATATATAGGGGAGTTAGGGTATTTGAGTGAGCTGAACGTTGCCTGAGATTTTTAACGTTTGTTGTACGTGAGCAGTAACGTTAGTATTGTTATCATTACCGAGAACCTAATATTTATCAGGATCTGGGCTGAAGTTCACAGGACATCTGATTTTATAGTACAGTGCATTTCAGTTAGTCCTTACAGTTGTGAGGTTTAGTTTTCCTTTTCCATTTTACAACTGTGGCTCTATCAAGTTGTTGAATGCCCCATAGCTAGTAATTTTTGGATTGAGATGTTAATCTGGTCCTGACTAACTTTAGAATTTTGCTATTAATCCTTACGCTTCACTTTCTCTTTAAATTCATTTTTTCACTTGTGAAACAAATATAAAAATTCTTTAGCTACTTTCCAGAAATTGAGTATGTTGTTTTAAATCATAGCATCTCTCCATGAATGAAACTTTACTTAGGATGAGGCTTGAGAATATTTTTTATTACTAAATTTAAAAATCCCAGTGATAAACTGCATAATTCATTTGTTTTGAAGAAAATAATAGATAAACCATGATTCCTTTTATTTCAGGCATTATCACTCTGTTAACATAAATTTGTACTCTTTCTGAGTAAAAAGATAGTTCCAAGGAGGGGAAAAAAGTCTGTTTGAAGGTTCATACTCATACTTTTGGAGTAGAGTCCTTTACTTTTCATATCTCAAGGCTGTTTTTCATTTTTTTCAGGTTTAAAGTTTGATTCAAAGTACATGAATTTCAGAGTGCGAGCTTGTAACAAGGCTGTGGCTGGAGAGTATTCTGATCCAGTGACTCTAGAGACCAAAGGTAAGATCAATAGCTGTTGTTCACCACGAAATAGAACTTAATATGTGAAGTTGTTCAACACTTTGTAATAGGAAACATTTCATGTATAGTTGCCTTCCCTTCCTCACCTTCATACCCGCCCCCCCAAATCCCCTCCACACACAGAATTCTCATCAGGAGGTATTTTAAGATGGGAAAATTGGTACTACAGTAGTGGATTTCATTGGTTTCTCTTTTACCCTAGTATTCAGATAAGTCAGGGGCTTCCTTGGTATCTGAGACAGTAAAGCTTCTGCCTGCATGTAGGAGATCCAGGTTTGATTCCTGATTCCTGGAGAAGGAAATGACAACCCACTCCAGCATTCTTGCCTGGGAAATCCCATGGACAGGGGAGCCCAGTAGGCTACAGTCCATGGGGTTGCAAATAGCTGCACACGACTGAGCGACTTTCACTTTCAGATATGTGATATAGACCAGTGATGGTATTATGTTCTCCCATAGGTACTTAGTTTACAAATTTCAGTCTAGTATAATTACATTCCCATTGTTGAGGTTTGCCCAGAGAATGGATTATGTCTCAATAATAGGAAGTATGTATTCAGTTGAGTTCAAATACTTTTTGTTTTTATAAATTTTATTGTAGAAATTATTTATATAGTTTGTTAATGTTTACAGTGCCCTCTCACAAATCTTTTATTTGATTATTGAAACCATCTTGAGGGATTGGTAGAACAGATGGTATTGATAACCCATTTTGTAGGTGAAGAAAAGGATGCTCAGATATGTAAATTAACTTACCCATGATCCCTAAAACTAGCTTTAGGTGTGAACAAGAATCTTATTTACAAGTTCTCTACCTGCCTTTATTGTGGGCCAGAAATGTAAGTAAGTCCTTCTAGTCTCTGACAGTTTGAATTTATTAGAACTCAATGTACATGAATTTGAACAAACTCCAGGAGATAGTGAACGATAGGGGAGTCTGGTGTGCTGCAGTCTCTGGGTTGCAAAGAGTCAGACATGACTTAGTGACTCAGCAACAACAAGAAAAAGTAACATATTTAAACACAGAAGATTTTTCAGGTGTTTACCAATTTGAAGGCCATAATGTTATAGATCTTTCCAGTCGTGAGATGATAATTGACTCAGTTTACTTCCAGAATCGGTGTCTGTCCATTGTTGTTAGATAGTTGGGCCTTTGAGTGTTCCATTGACCTACAATTCATGTAGCATTTGAATAGGTTTGAATGCTAGAAGTTTGATATGACTTGGAGGCTGGTATAAAAATATTTTAGAATAAAACAAGTTCATAAGTTATTGACAGCTCAAACTCATAAGGATATGATTGCATTAGAAAGATTAAAAAAGCAAAACAAAACTAAGTCAAAGTAATTTGGATTAACAAATGTTTTTATTTGAGAACTATAGATAACTTAGCCAAGAAATGCAGTTACTTAGAATTACTTGTTAACAAATTGAATTGAAACTGTGGTTTCTTTAGAGATTTTTACCATTTCAAAATAAAGTCATATTTATAGGTAGATAATAACTTGAACTGTTTTCTGTTTTCAGCCCTTGTGAGGTAAAATTGCATTATTAATAATATCCTCCTCCAAGAATATTTTATCTTTTTAAATTTCTTTTGTTCCTTTTCCTTTAATATTTAGTGAACAAACTTGGGCCTAAATGTGGTGAATTTTACATTTCCTTGCAAATTCTGTAGATTCAGGAAAATGAATATCTGGCTTGTAGTTTCTTTGGAGCTGGACTGTCTGCTCCTATTAGCAGTGTCTAGATCTTAACTAGTCAAAATCTTGGTCTTAGGGTTTTCAGGGAAAGACTAAGTTGATTCTAGTCCTTTTGAGCAGTTCTCACTATGGGGTAAACCCCCTGGACTTGGGGTAGACTGATACTCAACCCTGAGGTCCACTGAACCTTCTAGGACCTTCTGGGAGACTCAGTAAAATTATCTCCTAAGAAGCTATGGGTCACTGGTTTTCTAAGGTTATTCCATACCACTGGCGTGGCTACTAATGACAGCAGGAGCTCCAGAGAAAAGTCAAGTTTTTTAAAGTACCATGGTAAACAGTTGTTTACTAATTTTTTGACTTGTTGTAGCCCTTTTTGACCAACCATTAGAAATAAATATATGAGCAGAGAATTGGAGGGAAAGGAAGAGAGAGACAGAGATTAAATAGTTGAGTCCTACCAAAGCTTCATATCCTGCTACTTGTGGTGCTTGGTGTAGAACATAGTGAACCTTTTAATATCTGTCTCTCCAATGTATGTAATTTCTTCTTTTATTGAAATTACCGAAAGTGATGATTTCTTACGACCAGAATTTTTAAAGTATATTATCTCTTCCCTGTAAAGGTAAATGATGTGATACTAATCACCAGTTGCTTTCTAGCCTCAAATGCTAGTATCTATGATATAATTTTACAGTACAGAAAGTAGCCACCAACCCAGGGTAAACACATAAAACATATCTGTGCCTAATTTGTTTTGGTACTTTATTTACACCGACTTTTAAAGATATGGAAACTAATATCTGATTTCATTACAGGGCTTATATGAGAGATAAGACTAACAGTTGAGGCCTCACTTTTGAGGCCAATCTTTTTTTTAAACTTCATAGTAAAATATTATCCTTGTTACTTAGAGAGCCTCAGTGATTTAGTCGAGGCTTCATGAAAGGACAGTGTCCAAAAAGGAAGAGAGAAAAGATTGCACCCCTGAGTTTGAAATCTGTACCTTTCTGTTTGGGTGCTTTGGTGTTTGATAAGTCTGGTCTCAAGTGGCTTGAGGGATAATACCTGTTTTTTTCCACCCTTGACTCTACTCTCATCTTCATCATCAAACATAGGGAATAGCTTTATGATTTTTTTTCTTTCCTTAGGATTTTAACAAGCAGCTGAGTGTGGATGGCACCCTGAGTTATATCCACTGTTTCTTTAAAAAATTCAGATGCCCTCACATGTATTAACTAATAACTAATATAGAGGTTAACTCTGTTTTCTTAAGACAGTTCATTTTTGGTAATTTAAGATCTCAGTTTTGCATAATCCTAATTTTTCAGTACCTCCCTTTTGAGGAATTCTATTTCCATTTTTACTGGAACTATATTATTTCTTCTTTCAGTAACTTTGTTTCTGTTTACATGCATGTTTTGAAAGCTATTAAATTTTTTGCATATAGTATGACATTGTCTGGAAATGGTTATAGTTAATCAATTTGTATTTAGAATGTTTTGAAATACAGTGAACAATAGGTCAGATGAATAGGTGAAATTAAAGTGCTGTCTACAAAACAGAGTATAAAAGGATTCTTCATGCACTAGATAAGCATTAGGTTTTCTATATGAATATTTTGTTGTTTGGTGATGAATATTTCACAGACACACTGAACCTTTAGCTAAATCACGTATTATCCTTAAGTGAAATGGGGTATTGTAAAGCAATATTTCTTTAGTGAATACTTATAAGAAATTTAGACTTTTGGAGGGAAATATAACTAATAAGCAGATTCATTGGTAACTGTGTAGTAGATGATACCTTGCTTAAAATGCAAATTGCAGAAATTGCATATTAAATTGATATATTTCAATGATTAGCCCTCAGTATCCAAAAGGAACAAGTGATCCCATGTTAAACTGATTTCCTAAATTAGCAGTTCTAAGTAAGTCTTATGAATAGTACAGATAGTTCCCCGGTACCAAATAATTTGAAAAGCGTAGCTTTGTGTTGTATTTTCTTGATTTGTTTTCATTTCAGTAGCCCTTTTCCCCCATATGTTCTTTGCCTTGTAAATCATCTTAGCTCTATCAGCTGAGTTATTTCCCTTACTTCTGCCATCATGGCCTATTTCTCCCTGCTTGCCTTATTTTTGAAACTACTGAGAGTTTAAATATGAAATTATTAAATGTTAGAGCAAAAGAGTGTGTGTGCCAGGGTCTATAATTTTTTACTCCACATCACTTTCTTCTCATCCTTGATTCTACTAGCTCCTCTTTCTGTTTAGTTGTAACAATCAGCTGATGCTCTGATAATAGGAAATTGAAGCTATTTTGCTAATAGAGATTCCATCAGAAGGAAAAGCAGAAAGAACTGTGACCATGCAAATACATTGTATTTGGTTGGAGTATAGGATAGATATATAGAGGAGAATAATGGGAAATAGAGGAGGAATTAGTAGATTATGGCTTTATCATTGTAGACTGTAAATCTTAAGGTTAAGAATTGAAACTTTATATACAGTGTTGAAATCTATTGAGTTCAAAAATAATATAATGATGGCTGTGCTTCAGAAACTAGAGATATACTACATTAAAAATAAATATTGTTTTGGTTAGCACTTAATTTCAATTTGGATAACTCATCCTCCCATTTGAACCTGAGAGTTGAAGATACCTGTGTAGAGTGGGATCCCACTGGAGGAAAAGGTCAAGACAGTAAAATTAAAGGAAAAGAGAACAAGGGCAGGTAAGCTCATTTATTAAGTGTGTTATCTGGATTAAATGCTTGTACATTGATTCTTATTTGACAGTAACTAGAAATGAAATTCTTATTATTAACACCAAAGTGAAAAATACAATATTGTTTGCCAGTACTTGAATTTGTCATTAACATTTTTCATTATTTTTTCTTAGTTTTTTTCCTAATCCTCTTCTTACTTACATCTTTTATTTCAGTATTCCAGCAATTTGAACTGCTTAGAGAAAAGTTCCTAGCATAGTTCCTGAATGTTAGACTTACAGATCACCTCTTTTAGCTGAAAGTCTGCATTGAATGACAACTTTTACCATGTGCAACCCCAGTGTCGGGCCCCTGGTCAGCAACCTTGTGAACCAGAGACAGGCTTGGGACCTTGTGTTACTGTCAGACTGACTTAGGTAGTCTTAAAGTATGGAGGCCTCTTTTAACAGAGATGAATTGTACTCAAACTGAAATAAGGTGTAATCACTGTGAAATCAAAAGAAATTCCTCAGCCCACGTTTCTTCTGATTTTATTATATAAACTGTTAAATTTAAGTTGTAAAGCAGTCTCTTAACAGTTGCCTATTTTTATCTGACAGTGTCCATGTTACTTCACTGAAGAAACATTCAAGGTGATGATCTATGTCTGTCTAGTTCTAGGATCTAGTCTATCTAGCTTGGCTGAATAACTTAAATTTTTCTTTAACCAATAAGCAGAACCCATTGCAGCAGCCTTCATAAGCTAAAATATTGCTTTGTGTAGACTGTCTGTATTGGTAGCTTATGTTTTGGATTTACAGCATTATATAGCATTATGCTTCATATTATTTAGATTATACTGTATATGATAGCAAAACAATAAGCTCTGCTTTAAGTCTTTCTTGAATTAATTTCATTTATATGATTTTTTTCTGCATTTACTTATACCTGGCATCTTTCTTGTTGTGCTGTATTCAATATATCTAACATTACAGCTTTGCTTTTACAAATATTTGACGTGAAGCAAGTTTAAAGTGTTCTATGATTTATAATAATCATACAATTTCAAAAGTATCAAAGATAAAGAAAGGTCATTACTGAAATTATTAGAACAGTGCCAGAAAGATGAATCATTTCAAATTGCACAAGTAATAATGTGCTGATTTGAAGATACCCCATATCTTTCCCAGAAACCAGAATGTATTCTCTTCTCAAAATTATTATCTTTTCTTTTTTCCGGTTTATTTGCTTATTATTGGTGAAAGTGATTCATAGTTGGTGTATTAGAATTGTAAAATGCTGCTGGATTTGATAGGATCATTGAAGTTTGGTCATTTGGAGATTTTCAGACTACTTATGTTTATAATTTCATCATGTTATTTCTCTCTCTCATCTCTTTCAGCGTATTTTGTATGTGGGCTACTTCTGGAATGTTACATACATTTATTCTTTCCATAAATATTTATTTACTGTAGGATGTCAGCTGGATATTGTGGGGTTTATAGGGATAAACATGGTCCCTGCCTTCAAGGAATTTGCCCTAACTTATGTAGATGAGCTATCTCTCTATGTATAAATAATAATAATCTGAGAGATTGTGTTTAGTAGTATGTGTGAATCAGGGAGTTTGGAGGAAGAAAGATTTTCTGAGCTGCCAGATGTTGAAGTGGTCAATTAGGACAGTGAGCCAAACTGAAAGTAACAGTGCAGACTTTGTTCACTTACTGTGATAGTATAAGTAAAAGGCGCAGAGGAGGGGGTGCTAGGTCGCCCAGTGTTCCGTTTTCAGAGCAGAATGGCATGGGGTGAGGGTTAGGTAAACCAGAGCAGATGGTAGATGGTAAGTATCTGAGGACCATCTTGCTGCCCAGGGAGACCAAACAAAAGCCTTCTTCTGTTTTGTGGACCTGAGGCCAAGGAAATGGGAAAGGTTAGGAGTGGGAAAGTATTGAGACAAGAGTGGAGAAAAGTGTCTTCAGACTGCTCCCCGACCCTTCCCCCTTTAAGGAGGTCTCTGAAGAGGCAGCTGGAAAGGGCCTCGGCTCAGGGCCCCCTCCCATAATGGAACCTCTGAATACAGGTATCTAATCTAGGAATGCAGACACGCATAGGAGCATGGGGTTGCAAGGGGGATTGCAACTCCCTCCAAAACCTGCAGTGAACTCGCAATGCACCAAGTCTGGTGAGGAGAAGGCAAGCATTTATAATTACTTCTTGTTAGGCCTGAAGGGTCACACACAGAATTCTGGCCTAGAGGTGGACTCCTCAGAAAGGTTACTTAGCCTGGTAGGATCTGGGAGACCTTCATTAGTGGATTAGTATTTAAGTTGGTTCTCAAGTAAGTGGAAGGATGTGTAGCATTTGGATTTGGCAGTGAGAGAACGAGAGATGGAAGGGAAACACACTGAGACAGATAGCCTGAGTTTAAGGAACGCTTGAGCTGCTACTTTTAGCTGGATAGTGCTGTCCAGAGGTGGGCAGGCTGGAAAGGCAGTGGTGTGTGCTTAGTGCCGGGCTCCTCTGTCCACGGGAATTCTGCAGGCAAGAATACTGGAGTGGGTTGCCATGCCCTCTTCCAGGGGATTTTCCCAACCCAGGGATCAAACCCAGGTCTTCCACATTGCAGGCAGATTCTTTACTGTCTGAGCCACCAGGGAAGTCCGTGAATACTGGAGTGGGTAGCCTGTCCCTTCTCCAGGGGATCTTCCCAACCCAGGGGTCTTCTGCATTGCAGGCGGATTCTTTACCAGCTGAGCTACCTGGAAAAGCGGACCAAATCAGAAGAACCTGATTTAGAAGAACCTGAAATGCCATGCTAAGTTCTTTGTAGGTAGTAAGGAAGTACTTGAAGATTTTAGAGTGGGAGAATCAGAGTTAGGTTTATCTTCTAACAGTGAACAAATGACTTGGGTAACAGATCGTTTGGGAAGCTGATAAAACAGTCCAGATGAGAGATAACAAAGAACCTTAGTTGAGACAGTTGAGTGACTGAGGTATCTTTCAAGGGTGGAATCGTGTTTGCTTTGAGACAATAATAACTGTTGTACTTCTTGCAAAAATATATTCAGGGTTGGAATTCTAGGGTGCTTCAATGGAAGATTTTTCCTTATTTAACTTTTGTTTGAAATTTAAATTGCCATTCTCAATATTTACATCTGTTTTTCTTTTTGCCATGCTTTCCCTTTATTTCTTTACTGCTGGTAAGTTATGAATTTTTTGTTTTATGAATGCAGCAGTTTGATATAATTGAAATGTTAATTTTTAAACATCTTTTGAGGTTTGATCTGTTTTGAGTTTGGGGGAGTTAGTGAAAGGCCTTAATGCTGTCCAGTTTACTATATCATATAGTTTGGAAAAGGGAAGTCAAGTTGTATCTTGTCCATTTTAGTAGGAGAAATGCTTTGTAATACTTGATATTACTCTGTGCATGGATTTGGATAATTGCTTTTTTTTTTTAAGAAGAAAAGATACAAAACAAAAATACCTACTGCTTATGAAAATAAAAAAAGTTATTTGATTATGATAAATCTTAAAAAGAAAAATAGCAATTACCCAAATCCATGCACAGAATAATTCAAGTATTATAAATCATTTTTCTTCCTAAAAAAAGACTTGCTTTTAATTTAAATTTAACTGCAAGAAATGTAAGTTATATAATCCATTATCTTTCTGTAGTTCTTTTTTTTCCCCTTGAGTTCTTTTTCCCCTTTTGTCTTGTCCCATTTTGGCATTGTCTTATATTCCAACTGTGTATTATTTGTACAAGCCTTGCTCTCTCTGCATGGTATTAGTGTTTTTAGCTTGCTTTATGTTGATGACTTCTTACATGTGTTATAATTGACAACTCTGTTTAATAGTAAATAATTCAAATAAAATTAAATGTTACTTTTTGTGCAGCATGATTAGAAAGCTCTTCAAAGTTTCCTTTTATCTGTAATTTTAGTTTGTAAAACATGTACAACATAGAATATTTGTTTTTCTTTTTGTTCCTGTTTATATAGAAGTGGTACCCCATCCCCTAAACGGACATCTGTAGGCTCCAGGCCACCAGCAGTAAGAGGCAGCAGAGATCGTTTTACGGGGGAGTCGTACACAGTGTTGGGTAGGATAAACATAATAAATCTTCATTATCTCAGATTAAAAGCATCACAGTCACATGGGTGGTCTTTCTACTCAGGGATGGTGTGGCTGCCTGTGTATTGAATGAATATTTGCCAAAATTTCTACCCCTGGAAGCCTAGTTGCTTTGGTAGGTTTTCAAATTATCTTTTTATTGATATGTTTTAAATTCTACTTCAGTTTATGTAGCGCTCCACATTTATAACTCTTAAGGGGATACTAAGGAAGAAAAGTTCTGAAGCCTTTTATATTCAGAGAAGTTAGTAAACATACAAGTCATTATAGGAGATACTCTGGATTTAGGGTCTATGTTAACATGATTATTCTCCTGAATCAGACTTTTTGGTGCTATTTTGTGGGACCAAATATAGGTAAAATTCTGTAAGTCATAAGAAACAGGTAAGAGTTAAATTTACCTTCTAATCTCTTGTAGGAGACACAGCTATTGAAAGTGGACAACATTACTGGGAGGTCAAGGCCCAGAAGGACTGTAAATCCTACAGTGTGGGAGTGGCATACAAGACTTTGGGGAAGTTTGACCAATTGGGAAAGACAAACACTAGTTGGTGTATTCATGTGAACAACTGGCTACAGAACACATTTGCAGCAAAGCATAATAATAAAGTCAAAGCCTTGGATGTTGCTGTTCCTGAAAGAATAGGTGTATTTTGTGATTTTGATGGGGGTAAGTTTGCTGATTTTCTCCTAAGTCATTTCATCATCATTGTTTGTATTTCATTACTCTGCATTGTGCTTAGTTGCTCAGTCCTGTCTGACTCTTTACAGCCCCGTGGACTGTAGCTTGACAGACACCTCTGCCATGGGATTCTCCAGGCAGTGGGTTGCCATGCCCTCCTCCAGGAGATCTTTGCAACCCAGGGATTGAGCCCAGGTCTCCCACATTGTAGGCGGATTCTTTACTGTCTGAGCCCCCAGAGAAGCCCATGCTTTCCTATAGTAATAATCTGTATGGAATTTCCACTAGTATTGTGGTAAGGATGTTTTGACCTACTAGGATTTGATCACAAACATAACTTCAGGTCTGTAGTTGACTGAAAGGGCGTGTGATGTCTGCTTGCAGGCCTACAAAAGCTCTCATCTATAATATACTAAGTAAGTCTGAAAAAAAAGATGTTGCTAATTTTAGTCATGAGCATTAAAATGTCTTATGCCCATTTTAATTCCTCCCTTGTTTGTTAACTGTTAAGAGTGGTAGGGTTAGATTTTTTTGAGTCAAAATAGACCTTAAAAATTACCCAATCCTTTTGCCACATAGTATGATTTCCTTATTACATTATCTCTGTGAGTAGTTGCCACTCCTATGCTTTAACTTTTCTCTGTGAAGCTAATGGTCTTAGAAGGCAGCCTGTTTCACTGTAGGATAAGATTTGATTAGAAGGTTTTTATTAAGTCAGTTCATTTTGTCTCTCAGTAACTTCTGAGACTCTTGCTGTTAAGTCTTGTCATTTGAAGAAACACAGAATTATGTCCCTAATTTATATTTACATTGTAATCCTTATTTGTTTAAAAACTAACATTGCTTCTCTTTCCCTGTTTTTCCAGACTGTACATTCTCTGTAACATTAGCTGTTCCTTTTAATTTAATTTTTCCAAACCTTTATTATCACCTGTGGTTGTATACTGTGTCTATATATATTTTAAAGATTGATTCTCAAAGTACAACACACAACTTCTGACCACCGTAGATTAGTGATTTGGCAACGTGATTTCTAGTAATATGACTTAACAGCATTGTAGATCAATATTGAGCTGGTAGCCACCTAATCCACTAGATCTCTTTCCATTGAGTTCTGGCAGATTATCTTTTTCCTCTGATGTTAGGCAGTGTAGAGGTGTTTCTTTGCTGTTTGTAACTCAAATGAAGAACACTGTATTTGTCTTTAAGTTTCATCTTAATAGATTTTGACAATCTTCCCTCCTCTTAAGATCATCTAAAAATTAACTTAGTGTTTATCTTTAAGCTTTTTGAGTTAGGTATTTGATAAGTGTCTTGTCTGCTGTCATCTAAATATAAAACTTTTGTAGAAGTAAGGAACAAAAGTAATTCCCTAAATGTCTCACTCCAAGTTGACACTTAAAGCTAATAAAACCAGGTTTTACAATTTTAAGTAATGTTATGTCCAAAGAGTTCCATGAAGTATCAGCCTAGTTATTCAGAAAGGAAAAAAATTGACTTTGGATTGATGACATGTCAATTTTGCTGTGTTTTAAAAAATTTACTCACTTAGACTCAAATAATTTTCCTCAGGATAAATAGTAAATTTATTGGCATATCAATACATTTTTTCTTTTTAAACTACAAGATAGCATTTGCTTATCTTCTTCTCTCTCTTTTCCCATACTTTGTGATTTCTTAAAGATGAATATAATTAAAGATACTTAAAGATTAAGTATAATTAAAGATTCCTTAAGGATAGTGAGAAGTATAATTGTTAACCTAAAGCATAGGGTATAGGAATTGTAATGTAGGATGGATGGGATCAGATTCTGAGGGCCTTGAAAAATAATAATAAGCTAGTCTTTTTTTAGTAGTTAAAGGAGGATTTCTGTTTATTTTAGAAAAATATAGTTATATGATGGTAATATAGTTTTAGACTTATTAGAGAATAAATGGTTAAATGTGGAAGAGGTTGCAAAATACTGAGAGAGGAAGACTTTTCGAGGTGGTCTTTAGGTAATATGGACAGGACCATGTCTGTTTTGTTAAGTATTATGTCCTTATTGCTTGGCAAGTGCTTTGCATCAGTTCAGTTCAGTCGCTCAGTCGTGTCCGACTCTGCGACCCCATAGACTACAGCACACCAGGCGTCCCTGTCTATCACCAACTCCTGAAGCTTACTCAAACTCATGTCCATTGAGTTGGTGATGGCATCCAACCATCTCATCATCTGTCATTCCCTTCTCCCACCTTCAATCTTCCCTAGCATCAGGGTCTTTTCAAATAAGTCAGTTCTTTGCATCAGGTGGCCAAAGTATTGGAGTTTCAGCTTCAGCATCAGTCCTTCCAATGAATATTCAGGACTGATTTCCTTTAGGATTGACTGGTTGGATCTCCATGAATTCCAAGGGACTCTCAAGAGTCTTCTCCAACACCACAGTTCAAAAGCATCAGTTCTTTGGCACTCAGCTTTCTTTATAGTCCAGCTCTTACATCCATACATGACTACTGGAGAAACCATCGCTTTGACTAGATGGAACTTTGTTGGCAAAGTGATGTCTCTACTTTTTAATATGCTGTCTAGTTTGGTCATAACTTTTGTCCAAGGAGTAAGTATCTTTTAATTTTATGGCTGCAGTCACCATCTGCAGTGACTTTGGAGCCCCCCCCAAATAAAGTCTGATGCTGTTCCACTGTTTCCCCATCTATTTGCCATGAAATGATGGGACCAGATGCCCTGATCTTAGTTTTCTGGATGTTGAGTTTTAAGCCAACTTTTTCTTCTTCGCTTTCTTCCATAAAGATGGTGTCATCTGCATATCTGAGGTTATTGATATTTCTCCTGGCATTCTTGATTCCAGCCTGTGCTTCATCCATCCCAGCGTTTTTCATGATGTACTCTGCATATAATTTAAATGAGCAGGGTGAAAGTATACAGCCTTGTTGTACTCCTTTTCCTATTTGGAACCAATCTGTTCCATATCCAGTTCTAACTGTTGCTTCCTGATCTGCATACAGATTTCTCAAGAGGCAGGTCAGCTGGTCTGGTATTCCCATCTCTTTCAGAATTTTCCAAAGTTTGTTGTGATCCACACAGTCAAAGGCTTTGGCATAGTCAATAAAGCAGAAATAGATGTTTTTCTGGAACTCTCTTGCTTTTTCAATGATCCAGCGGATGTTGGTTCCTCTGCCTTTTCTTTACCAGCTGAGCCACAAGGAAGGTATTCTCTGCCTTTTCTAAATCCATCTTGAACATCTGGAAATTCACAGTTTACATACTGTTGAAGCCTGGTTGGAGAATTTTGAGCATTACTTTACTAGCATGTAAGATGGGTGCAATTGTGCAGTAGTTTTAACATTCTTTGGCCTTGCTTTCTTTACATAGTAAACCTTAATAAATATTGGTTGAATGATTAGTGGTAAGAGAGGCCTGAGCAGTGGGGAATCAAGAAGAATGGATTTGATGGTGTGAAAGTAGAATTCATAGGACTTGGCTACTAAAAATGTGGATTGGAGGAATGGACACAGAAGAACTGAAGATGACTGAGGTTCCATCCAGTGTGATCAAAAGGATAATCATGCCATCAACACAGTAGAGCGCATAGAGGATCCTGGGGAAAAATGAGATACCAGCAGGACAGCCATGTGACGTTACTTAGCTGAAGCTAAATATTAGTTATGGCGTCACAGAACGGCCACTGAATATTGTACAGAACTATTAAGTGTTATTGCTCTCCTGTACACTAACTTTGTGACCACATATAGGTTGCTTGGCATTTTGAAGTAGTTCATATAAATAGTAGACATAATGTTAGTTTCTTTTCTAGTAGACATAATGTTAGTTCTTAGCTGATTTATTATGGGAACCTTATAGAGAGAAAAGATCCTAGACAAGCATCTACATTTAGAATAGGAGGAAAAGAAACAGAAGATATCCTCAGGATCAAGAAACAAACCAAGAGAATAATCATGAGAGAAAAGTCTGAAGAAGTGATAACAGTTGCAAGGGTGTCATCAGGTTGGACAGTTAGGTGGTCAGAAGGACAGTGATTTATTACATGATCATTGTTGAAAGACTATCAGGAGACCTTAAAAAATAACTAAAACTGAAGCAGTGATAATTATACCATGATTTTAGAGATTAGGGTATGAGTATGGCTTTAAGTAATTAGAGGACAAAGTCTAAGAGAGTAAACCTTAAATGGCGATAGGATTGAGTGGAAAGGCTGATTATAGTAAAAAAAAAAAAAAA
>SJYV01009333.1:11722-60251 GCA_006410875.1 Neotragus pygmaeus | reverse complement strand
AAAAAAAAAAAAGAAAAGATGTAGAGAACTGGAAAAATTGGGGCAGCTTTTAGCCAAAGAAAATCCTGTTCCACACACTGACAAAGGAAACAGATTCACAGTCTTTAAAAATGCCTGAGGGTTTGTTTTGCCTTGCCTGGCTGCCTTATGGAGTGAAAACTCTAAACGTGAAAGAGCTTCTGCAAGCTGACAGCCAGTTGCCATATTCCTGTTGCTTGTTTTTTCCCCCGCAAACTGCTTCCTGTCTGAACTCGCGCTCATTGTTGGAATTTAAGCCTTCCCTCCAGCTTCCTTACCTCTTGCATCTCCCAACAATGTTAGTCACACAGCTGTTTTTTTAGCATACGTTTCAGAACACATCAGAGAGGGGGCCAATTCCTTGCATGTTAAGGTAATCCTTTAAAGAGTGCTCTCTAACCAAGGTGAGCTTTCAAGATAAGGTCCCAAGAGTGGGCCTTTCATTTGAAAGAGTATTTTGAGAACTTTCTTTGATGTTTGAAACCCCTCTTCCTCTGGCCTTCTACTTGCTAAAGTAGATGCCGTTTTAATATTGGGAACATTTATTCTTGGGTTAATTATAGCCACAAGGAAGAAAGATTTGGAATTTGTCTGAACATTGCTGTAGAATTTGAAAATATAGGTTTGTGAATATATATGTTTGTGAAAATATATGTTATGAAACGGATGGCAAGTCTAGAAATTCAGTTTAAAAACAGTCCAGTTAAAAGGTCAGTGATGAAGACAACAGAGAAAATGGTTCCTATATAGTTTTACAGAGCAAGGCTCTAGCAGAGTGTTCATTTTGATTGTTCTTGGAGACATATAACTCCAATTATTTGTATTCTTGAGTTATGCCTGTGAAAGCTTGCATATACATAGTCTTATCAGGCTGGGGTTTGCTTTTACCCTACTTACGAACTGATAAGTTGGCCTGCTGATACTTCAGACTGCTTGCAGATGACAGGAGTTCCTCGAGTTAAAGGCAAAACCTACATAGAATCAGCACAGCCATCGCTGGTCTGAGTCACTGCCTCATACACCTGGGGCCCCGGCCGTGAGATAATGGGCTCAGGTGGATGCTGCACACTTGTCGCGTAGCTGAGGATAGGAATCCACTGCTTATGAAACAAGCCGTATGCAGGTCTGCTTTTTCTCCATGAGAGTCTCTGCCTTGTCTCTTAGGATTGCCATTTGCATGAGAAACAGTGAGAAACTGCTTAAGTGGAAAGTGGACAGGGCCTTGCCATCTGGGCCCACCCAGCAAGAGGCCAAAGGACTCCTTCCCAACAAGAATATAATTTTCTATCATGAGACCTAAGGGTATATAATTACGTTGATATATGCACACATAATCCATATGCATTTAATAGTTTTTTTTAAGATTTTAAAAGAAATATATGGGATAACAGTGAACAATGATGATATCTTTGCTTATTTCAAGAAAAAAAAAAGAAAACATAGAAGGAGCATTAAAGTGTCATTTGGAGCACTGTCATTTGTCTTGTGCTGTCAATTTACCCTAAGTTGGTGTGGAAGGATAAACAGAACTTCCAAATAGGTATATTTATTGGCCACTAAGTGGAGGTACATTAAAGGATAATCCACCTAGAAGATACATGGGCCTGTATAGAAATAAGTTTTTCATATAGAAGAAGGCTAATGGTAACTCAAAATTACAGCTTCAATGTGGAAGCCAAATTGAATTAAAATAACATAAAAGGACTTTTAAAAGAGGGCTATTCCACAACACACTTTGGATTGTCTCTGCATAAAAGAACTTTCAAAATGGGGCTTTTCCACAACACTTTAAACTGTCTCTGCAGCACACTGATGGGATGTGTGTGTGGGATATGGGGTCCAAAGGAATGGACCACCACTCTGGGGTGCTGCTGTTTGTCGCAGTACTTAAAATAGACTCCAGACTAGGCTAATTCATCTCGAGGTTTTTTTTTTTTCTCTTCTTTCCTATCCTAACCTGAAGAAAAATAAAATTGATTTTAAAAAAGTTTAGATTTCCTGGCATCTGATTGCTTCAGTTCAGTTCAGTCACTCAGTTGTGTCCGACTTTTGCGATCCTGTGAATTGCAGCACGCCAGGCCTCCCTGTCCATCACCAACTCCTGGAGTTCACCCAAACTCTTGTCCACTAAGTTGGTGATGCCATCCAGCCATCTCGTCCTCTGTCGTCCCCTTCTCCTGCCCCCAGTCCCTCCCAGCATCAGAGTCTTTTCCAATGATTCAACTCCCTGCATGAGGTGGCCAAAGTATTGGAGTTGCAGCTTCAACATCAGTCCTTCCAAAGAACACCCAGGACTGATCTCCTTTAGAGTGGACTGGTTGGATCTCCTTTCAGCCCAAAGGACTCTCAAGAGTCTTCTCCAACACCACAGTTCAAAAGCATCAATTCTTTGGCGCTCAGCTTTCTTCACAGTCCAACTCTCACATTCATACATGACCATTGGAAAAACCATAGCCTTCACTAGATGGACCTTTGTTGGCAAAGTAATGTCTCTGCTTTTGAATATGCTACCTAGGGTGGACATAATTTTCCTTCCAAGGAGTAAGTGTCTTTTAATTTCTTGGCTGAAGTCACCATCTGTAGTGATTTTGAAGCCCCAAAAAACAAAGTCTGACACTGTTTCCACTGTTTCCCCATCTATTTCCCATGAAGTGATGGGACCAAATGCCATGATCTTCGCTTTCTGAATGTTGAGCTTTAAGCCAACTTTTTCACTCTCTTCTTTCACTTTCAATAAGAGGCTCTTTAGATCTTCATTTTCTGCCATAAGGGTGGTGTCATCTTCATATCTTAAGTTATTGATATTTCTCCCGGCAATCTTGGTTCCAGCTTGTGCTTCTTCCAGTCCAGCGTTTCTCATGATGTACTCTGCATTTAAGTTAAATAAGCAGGGTGACAATATACAGCTGATTGCATCACTTCATGGCAAATAGACTGGGATACAATGGAAACAGTGACAGACTTTATTTTCTTGGGCTCCAAAATCACTGCAGATGGCGACTGCAGCCATGAAATTAAAAGATGCTTGATCCTTGGAAGAAATGCTATGACCAACCTAGACAGCATATTGAAAAGCAGAAACATTTCTTTACCAACAGAGGTCTGTCTAGTGAAAGCTATGGTTTTTCCACTAGTCATGTATGGATGTACGAGTTGAGCTATGAAGAAAGCTGAATGCCAAAGAACTGATGCTTTTGAACTGTAATTGTTGAGAAGACTCTTGAGAGTCCCTTGTACTGCAAGGAGGTCCAACCCATCTATCCTAAAGAAAGTCAGTCCTGAATATCGCTGGAAGGACTGATGCTGAAGCTCCAGTACTTTGGCCATCTGATACGAAGAACTGACTCATTCGAAAAGACCTGACGCTGGGGAAGTTTGAGGGCAGGAGGAGAAGGGGTTGAGAGAAGATGAGATGGTTGGATGGCATCACTGATTCGATGGACATAAGTTTGAATAAGCTCTGGGAGTTGGTGATGGACAGGGGAGCCTGGTGTGCTGCAGTCCATGAGGTCACAAAGTTGGACACGACTGAATGACTGAACTGAATGAAAGGTTTTATTAGAGCTGATTTTTACTTTTATTAAGCTTTAGCTTGAACAGGATTATATTGCAGTTATTTTAAATGATACTTATTTCTGATGGTTAAACTCCTTCCTCCATCCAATATATCAGTGCTTTACTATTACTTTCTTAAAGATAGGTAACTAATCATTATAATAGTTTTTATTATAGAAATGTGTTTTATATGTTCCATACAGTAAATTCTAAAATTTATAGCATGCAGCTTTTAAAGCATGCAATTTTATGTACTGGAGGGGAAAAAAAGAGAGAATATTCATGAGATGATTTGATTTTTCATAAATTAGACCTGTTGAGTCAACTTATAAATTGACAAATGGAAGAAATAGCATGTTCTTTGAGGCTTCATAATTTATCTACCAAACTGTAATTTTAGAAGTGAATATCTTTTTGATGCTTCCCTTTGGAACACTTCAAGATTTATTTGGCAACATGTTTTTGAATCTTTTACTTTTAAACATTTGTCACACACAATATAGAATATGAGTGATTCATCACTGAAAACTTGTGAGTTGCACAGTTCCACTTTTTCATAATTCATATAAATGCCTTCCATGCTATCAGGGTAGAACTGTAGTCTCCAGGTCTCATTTTTTGTCCTTTATTTGTTATTAGGTCCTTAGTGGTTTCCTCTAGAATGTTATATTTATTGGCCTCGAGGTTCTATTTGTTACCAGACTATAGTTGCTCATAGAGATTGGAAGTACATGGACTCTTGACATAGTAATACTACAAATTTACCCCTGATTGTGTGTGTGTGTGTCTGTGTGTGAAAAAACTTAAAACCTAATTTAAGCAGAATATCACACTCATGCAGAGTGCTGCAAAGTCATATGACTTTGGATGAATAAAGAATAAACAATTAAAAAGACAGGCAAGAGAATTTCCGCGAGTCTTTATTCATCTGCCTGTCTGTATTAGTCTACTCAGGCTACGATAACAAAATACCACAGGCTAGGTGTTTTAAACATCAGACATTATTTCTCACAATTCTGAAAGTTGGGAGTCCAAGAACAAGGTGCTGTCATACTCCATTCTTGGTGAGAAGGTTTCCTGACTTGCAGACCGCCACTTCTCACTATGTCCTCACATGGCACAGACAGAGGAGCTGCTCTTCTCAATTAAAGCCATTAATTTCATCATAAGAACTGCTCGCTCATGATTTCATCTAAGCCTTTATCTATTGCCCTATCCCATTGAAGGTTTGGGCTTCAACATAGGTATTTGCACACTATAATTTAGTTCACCACTCTCTCAGTGTCTCATCCCTAACCAGATCTAAATACAAAATCAATTTCCGAAGTAAAAATATAACATATCAACCTGACTGATGTTTATAAGTTATAGTTTCCCCACTGGTGAGGGGCACTTCTGCCCTGCTAATCAGATGGATTGTGTTGTTCTATAGTTAGCATCAAAGGCACTGGGATGAGATGCCTAAGTTTCCGATGAGAATATTTGACTTAAGATGAAAGAAACTTCTAAAATGCTAGGACTTTGCTTTTATTTTCCATTCTAATTTACATGAAATCTCAAAGCTGTCAAAAAACTTAATTGGAAAACTCATCATTTATCTGTGCTGTCTTTCAAAGAAAGACCTGTTCCTTTTCCTTTACTTTGTTTTGTGTGTGTGTCCCCCACCAATGTACCCCATAGCCTGCCAGTTTCCTCTGTCCATGGGGTTCTCCAGGCAAGAATACTGGAGTGGGTAGCCGTTCCCTTCTCCAGGGGATCTTCCTGACCCAGGGATCAAACCCTGATCTCCTGCATTGCAGGAAAACTCTTCACCACCTGAGCCGCCAGGAAAGCCCTCAGTATGCACCACGCCCACAGAAACAGAGTTACTGACTTAGCAGGTGTGTAACTTTAGGCAGAGTTCCCGCAGTACCCACCGGCTCATGCTCAGTGTGCTGAGGAAGCACGAGGATGGAAGAGCATCAGGAGTTTCGAGAGAACCCGATCATGGCCAGCGTTTTCTTTTCGCTGCTTGGTCTCTGAAAGATAATCTGGTTTACATGGTGTCATGCTATTGGATTTCTTTTAAAGAAGAAATAACTTCTTGCTTTAAATGCTAGCCTTGATGGTAGTTAGTCACTAAGTTGTGTCCGACTCTTGCGATCCCATGGACTGTAGCCCTCCAGGTTTCTCTCTCCATGGGATTCTCCAGTCAAGAACACTGCAGTGGGTTGTCATTTCCTTTTCCAGGGATCCCAATCCAGGGATCAAACCCAGGTCTCTTGCACTGCGGGCAGATCATTACCAACTGAGCTACCAAGGAAGTATTAATGCTAGCCTTAGGATTCCAAAAAGAAGAAAGGGTATCTACCTGGAACTAAGGTTGGGAGAGGTACTTTATAGGAAATTACAGAATACAACTGGTATTGGAGAAGACTCTTGAGAGTCCCTTGGACTGCCAGGAGATCCAACCAGTCCATCCTAAAGGAAATCAGTCCTGAATATTCATTGGAAGGGCTGCTGCTGAAGCTGAAACTCCAATACTTCGGCCACCTGATGCGAGGAACTGACTCATTTGAAAAGACCTGAATGCTGGGAAAGATTGAAGGCGGGAGGAGAAGGGGAAGAAAGAGGATGAGATGGTTGGATGGCATCACTGATTCAGTGGACATGAGTTTGAGTAAGCTCTGGGAGTTGGTGATAGACAGGAAGGCCTGGTGTGCTGCAGTCCATGGGGTCTCAAAAGAGTCACACACGACTGAGCAACTGAACTCAACTGAACTGAACTGAGCTTACAGAATACAACTACATAAAGGTTAGCATTATTTTGAGAGAAAATCCTTTCTCTTTCAAATGCCATTAATTTATTTACCACTTACTTTCAAAGGAAACTGAATAAATGCAAACATTCGGGAATACATAATGTAAATAAGGCATTTTCCAAGTAAATAATCCACAGCAATATTAGAAATTGTTTAAGAATACCTGATTGGAAAGCTTAAAAAATGAACATGGCAGATGAGAATAGAGAAAAAGAAATAAACTGACCATAATTTGCACTATTGGAAATAAAACTTTTTTTTTTTTTAATGACAAGGGTTGCCTTTATTTACTCTGACATGAATACCAAGATTTTTGCAATGTTAAATTTAAGAGTCCAGCTCTTTTTTTTCTTTGAAAGTGCATTCCCGAAAACAGACCTCAGAAATAACAAAACTTAATATATTGTTCAGAGATACATGGCATTTTAAAAATAAGTAAAGGAACAGTAAGTCAGTAAAGGAACAGTCAGTCAGATATGGGCTAGTGGTTCCCGCTAAGACAAAGGCATCAGAATACGGCGCTGCAGCTGCTCTGATCTTGATGCTGTTCTCATTCTCAGGTAACCTAGGGAGTCACACTTTAGTTTGTTTATTGTGCTTCATAATTACGTGTATATGCTACATTATACTCTTGTATATATCAAACATAGAATAACAGTTTAAAAGTTAAATTAAGACAGACTTCAGTAAGAAAATTAGCCTATATGCAAAGTTTCACTGCTTATACTTTCCAAAATAAAACCAAAGTCAAAACAGTGAAGAGGCAGTCATTTCTGTTTTATCGTCTCTGGATTATTGTCTCTGGATTAGCCGTCCTTAGTACTTTGTATCATCCTACTCAGTTTCTGAAACATTCACCAAATTGGTTTCTCTTCTGGATATGTTCTATTTTATGTTTCTTTTAAAATATGGTATCCCAATGACACGTGATATTCTAAAGTGTGTTGTTATTAGTGGGAAGTAGAGTAGAATTTACCCCCCTCCTTGTTCAGGACATAATAGTTTTCTTATGCCTGCCGGTGCAGGAGACATAAGAGACACAGGTTCAATCCCTGGGTCGGGAAGATCCCCTGGAGAAGGAAACGGCCACCCACTCCAGCATTCTTGCCTGGAAAACCCCATGGACAGAGGAACCTGGAGGGCTACAGTCCATGGGGTCGCAAAGAGTCAGACACGACTGAAGTGACTTAGAATGCGTGCAGTTCACCCTGAGATCACACTAGCTCTTTGAGCAGTCATATTAGTTTTGTTTTATTTTTAAAGTAATGGAGCAAAGAGAAAGAGGAAGCCAACCTTATTTCCTATTTACTTATGACAGATGCCATGTAAATACATTATGTTTAGCTAGATTTTTAAAAGTGAAAATATAATTAGTGAAAATAGGGAAACTTACGAAGTACTGTATGACATAGAAGGAACTAGAAATCTGACAGTTTGGAAAATATTTTGAAAAATAGTGCTTCATGATACATTTTTAATGGGGCTCTAAACATTCTTAAATCATTGCTTCCCAAAGCATGGTCTGCGGTAGTTTGTTCTGTAGGCTGCTGATGGTTTCTGTGAAAAGAGAACACCAGTGAATTAATGTAGCAAACGCTTAATGAAGGCTGCATATTAACTGTAGGACATTTCCGCTGCTACTCGTAGGTAATGTCTATTTTTCACAAAATAGTCAGTGCTTCTCAAACCTGTTTGGTCACAGGACACTTTCCTTAGAGCACTTCAAGAGGTTGGTGTTGACGTGGTTTGGGAAGTACTGCTTTAGATACCTCAAAGGCAGGAAATAAGATCGTTTATACCATGGTTTTTAAATTTTAAAATGTATGCTTAGTAATAACAAGGAGAAAACAGAAATATGGTACTCAAGATTTTATTCTCTCCTGAGGAAATGCTGTGGAGATTTCAGTAAATTAAGGCAGTAAAAAGATTATTGGATTAGAAGTGACTGGATTCTGTTTTGATCCCATCACTTAAGTTTTGGGACAGAACAGCTGGAAATCTACTGGCCTTAATTTCTAGCTCTATAAAAGGAGTTCACTCAAATTTCCCACCAGTTCTAACTTATATAAAAAAGGCTGAGAGGTCATTGAACTAGATAGAACAAAGTATGTAACTGTACCAAACATTCTGAACATCTTTGACAAACTGAATCTAGGAAATTTATTCAATCGGTCTCTGTTTTATTGAGTAATTTCCATTTGCCTCGTGGTGATCCTTTTCAACAGAGCTTCCCCGTGACTGAATATGTTTGTATGGGGTCTGTGGAGTGGAGAATGGGAACAGATGATTTAGACAAAATGTACACAAATGTGTGAACAAGACAATTTCTGAGAGTTCAATAGCCAGGGATGCTTTTGAAACATTAAATTTTTTTCAAAAGAAAGGAGATATGAAAACTTCAAATATGCAAAGAATTCTAAGCATTTCCATCAGTTCAGTCACTCAGTTCTGTCCGACTCTCTGTGACCCCATGACGCCCAGCTTCCCTGTCCATCACCAACTCCCAGGGCCTGCTCAAACTCATGTCCATTGAGTTGGCGATTTCGTTTCAGTACTGGAATACTAAGCTGATTGAATCAGATTGTGGCAGTATTTGAGAGTCTATAGGAATAGGAAGAAGCATGCTGGATGACTTATAGTATAACAAGTGACAAGTAAGCATTTTGGAAAAATATTCTGAACTATTGGGTTGATGATATGATAGTGTTGGTCCTAGCACCACCCACTAAATAAAGGCTTTTGAGAACATTTACAGTGGACATTAGTACAGGAAAAACTTCTCACCCAACATGAGACTAAAAATAAAAAGAGAGCATTCTAAATTATAGAGCAAGTTTAATTTTGCTCATTCATAGGGAGGAAAAAAAAAAACACTTTAGTTTTAAATTAAGCATGCTGTGTTCAGTCCCCATCTATTTATCTTATCTACTTAAATTTTAAATTATGCTATTATGGTGCAATTTAAATTTGGGGAAAAAAATACATACCTTTTCAAGACCTGAAATCAAACCTTGAAAACGAGGAGGCCAGCTTTTAATTGCTAGAATTATAATACCCACTGTGTCCTTTCTTGATGTTTCTATTACTAAGCAAGTACTAATTTTAGAAGAGCAATGGAAAAGAAAACAATTAGACATTCATGGGAGGGAAATTATTTTTATGGTAATGTGACTATTCTTCTTTAACCTACTTTCACCAATATCTTTTTATTCATGCCCTTCATTTTGACAGTGTTACTTCCCACATATGAGTGGAAGTCTTTATCTTCCCAAACATAAGAGCTTTTCATAAATCAAGATGTTACCAGAATTCATTAACTCACGCTGACCTAACAGGAATCTTTTACTACATGCCCAGTTTTTCCCGAAACAGCAATTCAGACTCAGAGACCCTGAGCTCACTGGCTTTTCATCAGTCTACAGAACATCACAGGTCAAGGAAGCCTGAAGAGCAGTCCTTTGCGTGGGAGGTTTAAGTAAAAGGGCCCTCCTTGTTTACTGTGGCTGCTTCCTGTAATCTGCCTTTTCTGCTTCTTTGTCTGCGGAAAGCTTGATCATACAGAGGAGCTCTGGTTCTCAGTGCCACCTGCGTGAGTTTTCCGGATGTCTCCACCCGTGTAATTTCAGCTGCTGCTGTTTTGAGTCCGAGTCTGAGATACTTCTGAAGCACTCGGTAGTGATGACTGAGCTTCCACCCCCGACCCTGCCACCGTTTGCACGTGTCTGTGAGTCCGAGTCTCAGATACTTCTGAAGCACTCGGTAGGGATGATTGAGCTCCATCTCCGTGCCTGGCCCAGCAGGGTGTGCTACAGCAGATAGTGTTCCTGTGTCTGCAGGAGGGGCCTCGGTACCTTTTTTGGGATCTAGCTTTGTCACTGAGTGTTGAATAGCTCCAAGGTGATAGGAAAACGGTCCTGATCTTTAAATACATTATTTCCCTTGGTCCTTTGTTTAATTTATAAAATTGCTTGGTTTAGCTCTAATGGATTTCACTACCTGGCAATGAGCACGACTAGGGGATAGTAAAGGAGGAAGAGGAGGAAAAGGAAGAGAAGAGGAAAATCCCATAGAAAAGATTTTTTAAAGCTCTGTTTTGGTATAATTTATATATGTATAAAATCACCACTCTCAAGATAACATAGCCATCACCTCAAAAAGTTTCTCCAGCTCCATCATAATCCCTCTGTTTCAGCTCTCCCATGACCCCACGCTGCTCCTAACATTCACTTGCTTTCTGTCCAAAATTTTCTGGAATGTTATGTACATGGAACCACACAGCATATACATTTTGACCTAATTCTTTGATCCAGTGTAATAAGTTTGAGAGTCATTCATGTTGTAGGGTGTGTAGTACCAGTTCCCTCATTTTGTGGCTAATATTCCATTGCAGGTATATACTGCACTTGGTTTATCCACTTTACTGTTGATAAATCTTTGACCTGCTTACAGCCTTTGGCTCTTATAAAGCTGTGCAGGACATTCATATATGGATACAAAGTCTTTGTGTAGTGTGTTTTTCTTTCTCTTGAGTTAATGACTAGGTGTGAAGTGGCCTGATCATATGATTAAGTACATATTTAAATTATTAAGAAGCTTCCAGACAACTCTCCACGGTAATTGTACCATTTTTCATTTGCACTAGAGATATAGAAGAATTCTGATAGTTTTAGAATCTTATCGGCACTTGGTTTGGTCTACCAAGTGTTGATTTAATTTTAGCCATTCTAATAAGTGTGTGTGTGCGTACCAAGTCACTTCAGTCCCCTCTGACTCTTCGCAACCCCATGGACTATAGCCCACCAGCTCCCTCTGTCCATGGGATTCTCCAGGCAAGAGTACTGGGGCGGGTTGTCATTGCATCCTCCAGGGCATCTTCCTGACCCAGGGATGGGCCCTTCATCTCTTTCATCTCCTGCATTGGCATGTGGGTTCTTTAAGGGAAGCCTCTGAATAAATTGTGCTGTCCACTCAGTCATGTCTGGCTATTGGTGACCCCATGGACTGCAACCCACCCCGCTTCCGTGATCTTCACTATCTCCCCAAGTTTACTCAAACTTATGTCCACCTAGTCATTGATGCAATCCAACCATTTCATCTCTGTTCCTACCTTCTCCCCTTGCCCTCGGTCTTTCTTAATATCAAGGTCTTTTCCAGTGAATGTGTAGTGACATCTTATTGTGACTCGAAGTTGCATTTTTCTAACAAGATAATGATCTTGAAAGTCTTGTGTACTTGTATTGTTCAGTTGCTAAGTCATTGCTGACTCTTTGTGACCCTATGGACTGTAGCCCTTCAGACTTCTCTGTCCATGGGGCTTTCCAGGCAAGAATACTGGAGTGGGTTGCCATTTTCTTCTCCAGGGGGATCATTTCAACCCAGGAATCAATCCTGGGTCTTCTGCATTGCAGGCAGATTCTTTACTGTCTGAGCCAATATTCCAGGTCATTTGTATTGCCATATGAATTACAGAATCACTTTGTCAGTTTCTAAAAGGAAAAAAATTAATCAGCTAATCAATCAGTCCTGCTGGGATTTGAATTGCAGTGAATTTATAGACCTACTTTGAGAGAATTGAATTAACAATACTGCATCTTCTAACCCATAAACTAAATATCCCTCTCCATTTATTTTAGTCAACTTTGTTTTCTCTCACCAGTGTTATTTGGTTTTAGTAAATTGATCTTTCATATCTTTTGTCAATGTATTTCTGTTTTAGTATTTTTCATAATACCATAAATAGTATTTTTAAAAAATTATTATTTTTTTACCATAAAGCCAAAGGATAATAATGTTTTATTTACGAGAAATACAATTATTTGATCTCATGTGCTTGGCTCATTGGTCACTGTGATGATTTTCAGTGTTTAGCAAAAATTTTTAAAGGAAAATTACAATGGTAGAGGATGCCATTGTTACAAAAATTGGCACAGGTGTGTGTGATGGGAGTGGTCGAGAACAGTCCCAACTGTGTCCCTATATAGAACTGTTCTTAAACTGTCATACTTACCTGTTGCCTGGGTTGTAGGAAGATGACAGGCTGTTAAGCCATCAACAATAGTTTTCTTTGTTTGTTTGTTTACTTTAAATATATACAACTTTGTTTGTCTATTATATATCAGTAAAACTGGAAAAATAATATATACTGTTTGAAACACAATCCTAATTTATTTGCCTAGCAGACCTGTATGTAATTTCTAACAGAGGAGGAATTTTCCACTGTGTTAAACTGTGAAATATATTTAAAAAGAATAAACATAAAAAAAATATATATATATACATACACACATACATACAGAGGAGAAAAAATTTGCTGGCTAAAATGGCCGTTAAAATTTTTAATTTCTCACTACTTTTTCACAGTTTATAGAAAGAAGTAATTTTGTACATGGCACTCGTATCTTCCAACTTGGCTAAACTGATTTATTGCTTCTAGTAGTTTTATTTTATTTTTTTAGATTCCATAGGATTTTTTAGAGAGATGATCATGGTGTCTTTGAATAATGATAGGTACTCTTCTTTCTTCCCAAACTGGATTTCTTTTATTTCTTTATTATGATTTATTGCATCAGCTAAAACACTCAGTACAACGAAAGTGGCAAGAGCAAGCATTTGCACATTTACTTCCGTTTTTAGGATAAAAGCCTTTAATCTTTCACCATTAAGTATGGCGTCAGTTGCAGGTTGTTTCACATGCCCTTTATCAGGCTAAGAAAGTTCACTTCCATTCCTAACTTGCTGACAGTTTGTATAAGAAGTAGATGTTAGCTATTTTTCAAATTCCTTTTTGTGCCAGTTAATATAAACTACAATTTTTTTTTTTTGGTAATATACAAAAGAAAGTGATTCAGCAAAGGATTTTTTAAGTGTAAAATCAACCTAGCATTGACGTGATAAACTCTACTTGATTATAATGTATTATCTTTTTGGATTTTGGGGGGGGCGGTTATATATGTGGTTATGAGAAATTTTATTACTAGTCTGCAGAATTCTTTCAATGTCTTTATCTGGCTTTGGTGCTACTGCTATCCTGATTTCATTGAGATAGTTGGGAAGACATTACTACTTTTCTCTTGAGAAGATTTGTATAGAATCCATATTATTTTTTCTCTAAATGTTTAATAGAATTTGTTAGAAACTTTTTAACTGCAAACTCATTNTTATCTGGCCGTGGTGCTACTGCTATCCTGATTTCATTGAGATAGTTGGGAAGACATTACTACTTTTCTCTTGAGAAGATTTGTATAGAATCCATATTATTTTTTCTCTAAATGTTTAATAGAATTTGCTAGAAACTTTTTAACTGCAAACTCATTTTTTCCAAAGAAATATAATAGGACTGTTCAGGTTATCTCTTTATTCTTGACTAAGCTTTAGTAGACTGTATCTTTCAAGGAATTTGCCATTTCATCTGAGTTATCATATTTACTGGCATAAGATTGTTCATGATATTCCTTTTTTAATCTTTTTAATATCTATATGACTACAGTGATGCTACTTCTGTCATTGTTGATATTGTAATTTATGTCTTCTCTCTCTGGCTAGAGGTTTATCTCCTTTATTGATCTTTAAGAATCAGCGTTCAATATTACAGATTTTTCTCTTTGTTTTTCTGCTTTTCATATCATTGTGGAGCAAATTATAGCTGATAGACAAATCCAGCTCTATTTTTGTTAAGCCTCATGTCTGTGAATGACGTTTACGTTTTAATTTACATTTATTTATTTTCTTGCTCTTTACCGGAAAAGTTGGGTAATCCCTATGTAGTCTACTTACTGTTGATGAGCTTCCCTGGTGGCTCAGAGGTTAAAGCGTCTGCCTGCAATGCAGGAGACATGGGTTTGATTCCTGGATTGGGAAGATCCCCTGGAGAAGGAAATGGCAACCCACTCCAGTATTCTTGCCTGGAGAATCCCATGGACGGAGGAGCCTGGTGGGCTATAGTCCACGGGGTCACAAAGAGTCGGACACGACTGAGCGACTTCACTCACTCACTGTTGATCACTTCATTCTTCTTTATGTAGCCTTTTCTTATGGAAAATGGCATTGATTTGAGTTCATTTTTTCTGATACAGTAATTTATTGAAACAAATTTCCATCTAGATACCANTCCCTATGTAATCTACTTACTGTTGATGAGCTTCCCTGGTGGCTCAGAGGTTAAAGCGTCTGCCTGCAATGCAGGAGACATGGGTTTGATTCCTGGATTGGGAAGATCCCCTGGAGAAGGAAATGGCAACCCACTCCAGTATTCTTGCCTGGAGAATCCCATGGACGGAGGAGCCTGGTGGGCTATAGTCCACGGGGTCACAAAGAGTCGGACACGACTGAGCGACTTCACTCACTCACTGTTGATCACTTCATTCTTCTTTATGTAGCCTTTTCTTATGGAAAATGGCATTTATTTGAGTTCATTTTTTCTGATACAGTAATTTATTGAAACAAATTTCCATCTAGATACCATTTTCTGTTTTTCTCCTCTTTTGTGTATTCCCCGTTTCCTGTTTCTCTCCTTTAGGTTTAATTATTTAAAAAAGAATTCATTTTATCTTTGTGGCTTTCATTCTGGAGAGTTCCTGTTGCTGTATCTTTGTTAATCTTTTCTTCTATTATGTCTCTCCAACCCTTACTTCTATCTCGTATCTATCTTTTATCTCACACATTATAATTTTCATCTCTCAAAGTTAGATTTTCTTTATATCTTCTATCTTTCTACTTCCCAGATAGCAGTAGTGGTAAGGAACTTTCCCATCAATATAGAAGACTTTACAGATGCAGTTTCAATCCCTGGGTCAGGAAGATCCCCTGGAGAAGGAAATGGCAACCCACTCCAGTATGCTCGCGTGGATAATCCCATGGCTAGAGGAGCCTGATGGGCTATACAGCCCCTAGCATCACAGAGTCGGACACTGAGTTGACTGAGCATGCATGTTTTTCCCTGGTGGCTCAGTGGTAAAGGATGTGCCTTGCAATGCAGGAGATGTAGGTTTGATCCCCTATGTCAGGAAGATCCCCTGGAGCAAGGGATTGGCTATCCACTCCAGTATTCTTGCCTGGAGAATTCTATGGAGCCTGGCAGGCTACAGTCCAAGGGGTTGCAAAGTCAGACACGACTGAGTGAGTCTCTCACACACACATGTATATACTTAACATTCTGAGCATATGGAGTAGAGTTATGTTAGCTATTTCAAAGTCTTTGCCCTGTAGGGTCTGGATCACTTTCTCTTGATTGATTTTTCTCCTCATTAGGGTCTTGTTTATCTGCTTTTTTGATTATGAGCTAATTTTTTATTAGCTGTCAGATATTGTGATTTATGGACTCCCCATGTGACTCAGTGGCAAAGAATCCCCTTTCTAAGAAGGAGACATGTATTTGACCCTGGGTTTGGAAGATCCCCTGTAAAAGGAAATGGCAACCCACTCCAGTGTTCTTGCCTGGGAAATCCCATTAACAGAGGAGCCTGGCGGGATACAGTCCATGAGGCTGCAAACAGTTGGACATGATGTAGCAACTCAACAGCATTGTGGTTTGTAGTATGTTAGGGGTTGGATCTTTTTTCTATTGAGTTTTGATTTTGGACACAGCTACATTACTTGGAAATAGCTTGATCCTTGCGACTGCCTGTTCATTTCTTGGATAGGACTGGAATGTTCCTCAGTCTCAGTTCAATTGCTTAGTCGTGTCCCACTCTGCAACCCCATGGACTGTAGAACACCAGGCTTCCCTATTCATCTCCAACTCTCAGAGCTTACTCAGACTCATGTTCATGGAGTTGGTGATGCCGTCCAACCATCTCATCCTCTGTTGTGCCTTCTCCTCCTGCCTTCAATTTTTTCCAGCATCAGGGTCTTTTCCAATGAGTCAGTTCTTTGCTTCAGGTGGGCAAAGTATTGGAGTTTCAGCTTCAATCCTTCCAGTGAATATTCACATATTGTTGAAGCCTGGCTTGGAGAATTTTGAGCATTACTTTGCTAGCGTGTGAGATGAGTGTAGTTGTGCAGTAGTTTGAACATTCTTTGGTATTGCCTTTCTTAGGGATTGAAATGAAAACTGACCTTTTCCAGTTCTGTGGCCACTGCTGAGTTTTCCAAATTTGCTGACATATTGAGTGCAGCACTTTCACAGCATCATCTTTTTGGATTTGAAAGAGCTCAACTGGAATTCCATCCCCTCCACTAGCTTTTTTTGTAGTGATGCTTCCTTAGGCCCACTTGACTTCACATTCCAGGATGTCTTGTTTAGGTGAGTGATCACACCGTTGTGGTTGTCTGGGTCGTTAAGATCTTTTTAGAATACTTTTTTTGTGTATTCTTGCCATCTATTCTTAATATCTTCTTCTTCTGTTAGGTCCATAACATAACATTTCTGTCCTTTATTGAGCCCATCTTTGGATGATATGTTCCCTTGGTAGCTCTAATTTTCTCAAAGTGATCTCTAGTCTTTCCCATTCTATTGTTTTCCTCTATTTCTTCACATTGATCACTGAGGAAGGCTTTCTTATCTGTCCTTACTGTTCTTTGGAATTCTGCATTCAAATGGGTATATCTTTCCTTTCTTCCTTTGCTTTTCACTTCTCTTCTTTTCCTAGCTATTTGTAAGGCCTCCTCAGACAGTCATTTTGCCTTTTTTGCATTGTTTTTTCTTGGCGATGGTCTTGATCAGTGCCTCATGTACAACATCAGGAACCTCTGTCCCAGTGCCTCATGTACAACATCAGGAACCTCTGTCCATAGTTCTTCAGTCACTCTATCAGATCTAATCCCTTGAATCTCCTTTTCACTTCCACTGTATAATCGTTAGGGATTTGATTTACCTCATACCTGAATGGTCTAGTCGTTTTCCATATGTTCTTCAATTCAAGTCTGAATTTTACAATAAGGAGTTCATGATCTGAGTCACAGTCAGCTCCTGGTCTTGTTTTTGCTGACTGTACAGAGTTTTTCTGTCTTGGACTGCCAAAAATATAATCAATCTGATTTTGGTTTTGACCATCTGTTGATGTCCTTGTGTAGAGTCTTCTCTTGCTCTTTCTAGGTCGCATTATTTGTAATACTGAAGCACTGCCGTTCTGTGTACCCTTCCCAGCAAGCTGTGTGTGAGGCAGGACATTTTCCATCTGCCTGGTGGGAGGAGGAGCTACTCCTGACCCCGTGTGGGCCCCTTGTGGGGACTGTGTTCTGGGCACTGTGTTTTCTAGTTCCTGCAAGTGATGCTTTCAGTGCATTGGACAGTTTCCCCTCACATGTGTAGCTGGACAGGAAGGGGCCTCTACAGACCTCTGTTGAGGTGTCTCTGAGCATCTCTCTAGGATTTNCTTGTGGGGACTGTGTTCTGGGCACTGTGTTTTCTAGTTCCTGCAAGTGATGCTTTCAGTGCATTGGACAGTTTCCCCTCACATGTGTAGCTGGACAGGAAGGGGCCTCTACAGACCTCTGTTGAGGTGTCTCTGAGCATCTCTCTAGGATTTTCCTTTGGGAATTTTATTTCTCCTTCCTCAGTTCTCAACTCTCAGTTTATGGAATCCTTCAGGTTTTGCCTGGGTTTCTCTCCGTACCCCAGCCAGGAATCTCCCTAAAGACAGTGAGTCGGAGTAAGTGTAGGGCTCACCTCGTTTGTTTCCATCTCTTGAGGGTCACTGTTTTTTCAGTGCTTGATACCCAGTATTTTGGGAGCCATTGTTTCAAGTCAAATCATTACCCAAACTGTTTAATGGGCTAAAGTTAATCACTCAGTCTTATCTGACTCTTTCAGACTGCATGGACTGTTGACTGCCAGGTTTCTCTGTCCATGGAATCTCCAATGAAGAGACCTCTAGTTAAAAGAAGGTTGTGTAACCTGTTTCTCCCAATAAAAAGAGAGGGAACCAAAGATAAAAATTAAGTAATAAAATTAACAAATGTCATTTTGACACATAGAATCAAGAACTAAATAGTACATTTAAAAATATGTTTATGACAGTTCATTACATTTGAGTCATAAAAATAGACTGAACAAAATCAAGAGTTAGTTTCCTATATACAGAATTCTCTGACCACAATGCAGCTAATTTGGAAATACAGGTTTCTACAGTAAACAACACTGTATTGATGATACAGTGACTAGTCAATCCATGCTTACAAATTAACAAATTTACTTCTAAATTACTACTAGATCAGGCTTCCCTGTAGCTCAGTTGATAAAGAATCCTCCTGCAATGCAGGAGACTTGGGTTCAATTCCTGTGTCAGGAAGATCACCTGGAGAAGGAAATGGCAACCCACTCCAGTATTCTTGCCTGTAGAATCCCATGGATGGAGGAGCCTGGCAAGTTATAGTCCATGGGATTGCAGCAGTCGCACATGACTTAGTGACTAAACCAGCACCACACAGGTGAAACAATTATTCTGAAATGTTGGAAATTTTTTTCTTTCTTAAAGAAGAAATCACAAAGAAATCAGAAGGTTAAGAATGGAACAGTTTTAGAAAAAAATCCTACACATTAAGACTTGTTCCAGGTATGTGCCTATAGTGGATCTTCAGAGAAAAATTATTTGCTTATTTTGTTTTTATTTTATTAGAACAAGAACAGAAGCTGAAAATTAGTGAGATAACCATTCAATATAAGTCATCAGAAAAAAAGAAAACAGAATAATCTCAAAGAAAATACATCAATAATTGGATAAAGATAAAATTAGGGATTTTATCTTTAATTATAATATAAAATCAGAATAAGAAAATAAAGATAAAATAAAAACAATGAAAATGGATAAAAACATCAGATGATAGATTTAGAAAAGAATCATAGAGGCACGGTAAATAATACTAAAGAATTAAGGCAGCTGTTTCTAAGGTGATTCCGAATCAGAACTTATTACAGAACATGTAGCCATTGCATGCAGTAAATCTGAAAACATAAAAATGCGTCCTTTTTAGAAAAATATCTTATCAAAGCTGATTTAATAAATACTCATGAAATAAATTAAATTTATTTAGAAATATTCTCTTTAAGAAATATCCAGCCTAGATAGTTTTATTGGCCTTGGTGAATTTTTCTTAACAGTCAGGGAACTAATTCCTAACCAAATATTTTCTGAAAAGAATACATTTTCCCCTTGGTATCAGAAAAGAAATATCCCACTCCAACCAGCATTTGATTACCTTAATTGTTAAAATGAATAAAGTTAGTAAAGGAACAGAAATTATTGGCCAGTTTTATTTACAACCATAGATCTAAAAATCTTAAATAAAGTTGTCAGAAACCAAATTTAGGAATAAACATAAGGGGTTATATATCATGACCCAGTAAAGTTAGTATTGGACATACTTGTTTTATTAACAATAATATAACTCACTGTATTAATAGAATATACAATTATATCATCTAAATAGATGATAATATTATTTAATAAGATTAAAAAGGATCTATGTTAAAAAATTGTAACAAATATGGCAAAATAGTTTCCCTTTAAGACTGAGAAAAAATGACAACTAGATAAGTGTAAGCAGTGTAATAAACTGTAATAGGGCTGTGAAAATAGAACAGAAACTATTACGTTTGGATATAAAGAAAGAAAACAATTTCTAGTCGTAGTTGATGTGACTGTCTATGCAAAGTGCCTAAAAGAATATAAAGATGTGTCATACAAGTTCATAAGAGAATAGAGAATTCATAAGTTTATGAGAGAATTTGTTCATAAGAGAAAACTTCATAGGAGAATTTCTTTGCTGGATAAAATTTCAACATTCAGAAATCAATTGCAACAGATTGAAAATGTGATTTTTCTATGTTTCTATGTATAATTGCATATGTCAGGACAGTTGGAACCTTGGAATCATCCAACGAAAGATTTATAATGCCTTCATGAATGAAATGACAAAACTTTATTGCTAGAGGTTAAATAAAGCCTCAGTATGTGGAGAGATCCACTTTGAATCTCAGCAATCAGTCCTCTTGTTAACCTTCTCAGAAAGCATTCAGTAACCACAATATGCAATCAGTAAGTTGACTCATTATCTCATTACTTGGAAAGGGTGCATGCCTATTGCTGTAATCAGTTTGTTTCCTCCCACTTCAGAGTGCATTGTGGTTTTCTTAATTTCTTTGCTTTGAGTAAGCCACCACAATTCGAGCTTCCACCGAGGCAGCTTTCTATGTGTAGCCAACATCTGGCTGTGATTCTGGAAATGACTGGGTTTACTACAAGGGGGAAAAAAAGGCGATGGATTATCTGTATTCTAGGTAGTGGACAGGGAAAAGAAGGAGAGGGGCCGAAGGGTGAGGGGCGTTTTGTTGTTTTCTGTGTCATGATGGGCTTGGGCTTTGCTCCTCAAGTCTGGAATGCACGGCTCTGCAGTCCGGGGGCCATTTCATTCAACCCAGGGGTAGAAGTGCTGCAAATGAATAGCGTTTCTGAACAGTTCCCTTGGTTCTCTATGTAACTAGTTTTATTCTAGGTAAACCATTTACTTTTCACTGCTCATTTTGTGTTTCTGTTTTAAATTTTAGCAGAATGATCTACCCAAGGACAGATCACCATGGGTTCATTTTAATACCTAGTGCAATCCATTCCCCCAATCTCTATTATGTTTAAGCAACTGCTCAAACCAAAACCAAGCCAAACTCACTTTTTTTTCCTACTTGTGTATGAACTGACTGTCCTCGTTTCCTGAAGCTGCACCCGCTGTAGACAAACAGGTAAAACAGAATACTCTGAGCATCACCGTGGATAGTTTCCTTGGCTTTTCTATCAGAACTAGTTTTCCTAGGAGCAGGGATGCCCAAACCAGAGTGAGCATTGTGGGAGGGCAGTCACAAAGAGGCCACTTTCCTCTTGATGCTCAAATGCTGAAACATGGCCTCCCTTTCCCCGGAGTGGAGGACAGTGACGGACGATGAGCTTGGCCCTGTTTGCTTGCACCAGCATCTAAAAACTAGCACCCCTTGGCATAATTTCAGCTAATAACTAACAAGATGTCATTTGCTTTTATATTATTCAGGAGAACACATCTGTTGAATATAAATTTACATTAGGAATTAAGATAATGTCTCCAAATCACCAGTGTGATAATTCACCAAGTGAAAATTGACTCATAAAAGGGAGGTAGAACAGGGAACCTCTGATTGCAGAGTCTCTGTAGACAATTTGAGAGAGCACATTGAAGACCATATGTTTCAATGCAAATGTGACGTTTCTGATATTGAGAGATTTCCAGAAAACACTGTGAAAAGTGCTCTTCTAAAAAAATCAACTCTTGCTTGGTGTTAATACTGAACCACAGTTATACACTGCCGTTTGTGGATTGTATGCATATGGAATGGCACCTCCAAACAAACTTTCCTTTTAGACTATTATTCTATTTGTGAGATGACAGCAGATGGCTGAACTGGCACAGAAATCCACTTCAGCACAGTCCTGATTCATGACTGTTGTAGAGGTGCCAGAAACGTGAGTGACCAAAAGACCGGATTTCTGACAGTTCTGTGATACAGCTTTCCTTTTCTCATGNTGACAGCAGATGGCTGAACTGGCACAGAAATCCACTTCAGCACAGTCCTGATTCATGACTGTTGTAGAGGTGCCAGAAACGTGAGTGACCAAAAGACCGGATTTCTGACAGTTCTGTGATACAGCTTTCCTTTTCTCATGTGGTTTATGGATGCAATCTCGACAGTAGTTTTTCAAGGACATATCTCATAATTAATAGGTGTGGATGTGTTGATTTTAATAGCAGAAGCTTAATGTCCCTCTTGCCAGCACTCTGCAGATCATGTAGGCTTCGTAAAATGTCAGTGGTCTCGAGTCTGTGTGTGTCTCTCAATAGTAATGCTCAGTCCCCACCACAGTTGTCATCTGCATGCACGCACACACCCTCGTTCATGAAAATGAACGCATACAATGGTTCACGCACTATACTTTCTAAGTTCATGTTCATAGAATTAGAGCCTATCTGCTCAAATATAAGGAACCATACAAAAGAAGATACCTCACCTAGTCGCAAATTTCAGTGTATATAACCAGGTCCAAAAGTAGCATGGGGAAGGAAATGGCAACCCACTCCAGTAGTGTTGCCTGGAAAATTCTGTGGACTGAAGAGACTGGTAGGCTACAGTCCATGAGGTCTCAAAGAGTCGGACACGACTGAGCTACTTCATTTTCACTCACTTTCAAATAATATCACAGTGTTATCTATATAAATTACTTTAAATAGATAATGTTATAAGTAGCTTGAATAAAAAAATACAGACGTGATTTCTGACTTTCTTGGTTCCATGAATTACGGAAATACATAAATCATAGGGCACTTGTTTCAGGCTTTTCCTGTTAGCCTTGTTATCTCTTGCGGTGGTTGTGTATGCTTCTTTGTCCTGCTAGAAGACTGCAAGAACTTCAAAGTTAGGGGCAACTATTTATTTTCTATCTTCCAGATTATTGTCTCAGTACACTGTTATTTAAAACAAATAAATCTCTGTCCCCTTTCAACATTCAAACCTTCTACTAAAATTAATTTTTAGATTTATCTTCTCCAAACCTTAAAAATTGTTTAAAAATGCACTTGCAGTTTATAGTATGTACATGTATCCTAGTATTTTATATATTTGTATTACATACACATATACGTTTATACATTAATATAAATATATTATGTAATATATTAATAGTGCATTTTTGTATGGCAGTATTCTGCTGCTAGAAGTGGTTTGATGTGTATTGTAAAATTTCACTGCTGGTAGCATCAAAACCATCAGTCAATTACACACAGACATATTTTTATAATCAAGACACCTGTAAAGACCTGAGAAGTTTGGTGGTTTTCTGTGCATGTGTGTGTGTGTGTGAACTTAATTGTGTTTTTTTTTTTAATAGGCACCATTAAATTAAAAGATTTTCTGTTAAAAAAAGAGGTGATCTATTAATTTTGTTGGAAAAGTTAATGCACCCACATTTCCTTAAAATATTCCATAATCCCATGCCCTTCATCTTAAATCTCTTTAATCTGTTTCTTTATCCATTGTGTTCTTTTCCCATATTTCCTTTCAGTTCCTATGTCTTTTTTCTTGTCTGAAGGCCAAGTTATTAGTTTGCTGTTCTTAGACCTGTGTGTCCCAACAGCCAGTGTGGGGCAAGCAGTAATGATGATGGATCAAGACCTGCTGATACCACAGCTGCCAGTGAGACCCGGAGGCTCCGCAGTAAACGCACTCATTTTCAGAAGCTGCCGAGCACTTTTCCTCTCTTTCCTCTCAAACCCTCACANTCTGACTCTGCGACCCCATGGACTGTAGCCTGCCAGGCTCCTCTGTCCGTGGGATTCTCCAGGCAAGAATACTGGAGTGGGTTGCCATTTCCTTCTCCAGACTTGAGGCATTTGAGCCAACAGAGGGTAGGGCTGCTCTCTCGTCCCACCTGGGATGGTGGAGTCTGAGGGCTGCCTCCCACAGGCCAGAGCAGAGTCTCAGAGCCCCGGCTCCAGGAGCCCATTAAGTAAAGCGGTCTCCACTCCTTTCCCAGACACTGGGTCTGCTTGTGGTTCAATTCGTTATTATAACTTCTGCTACCATCCTTGCCCCCAAATTACAGCAGCTAAAGGCAATTAAATTCACATAAAACATACAGATAATAAAAAGTTGTAATAACATATTACCCAGTTTTCTAGAAAGGCCTAATTGTTGCTGTTCATTATCTCGTTATAACAGCACTTTACCCAGAGCCCCCAGATGGGCTGCCACCTCCCCTGTCCCCCTGAGGGGGTGTGACCATAAGCTGGGTGATGGAGGGGCCCCGGGTGGGCCCTGTTCTGCCTCGAGGACTCCAGCTCCTTCCCCTCCTCTCCTCACACCCTGTCTATCTGCTCTCAAGAGGAAGAAACCCCAGGATGTGGTACTCAGGGAAAATATGATGGTTGTTGCATAAACAGGAGCCCAACTTGCCGCCTGGGCTGAGTCTCACGGGGCCTCTTGGGGTGTTCACTGTGAGCCCAGCACGTTTGTGCTCGTCGGCACACAGGAGACCGGTGAACCTGCTCACCTCACTGCCGTAGCTGCTGAATGGCCCTGGGTTAGGAGCCCGGCTCATGTGTGCAGGACAGCTCCCACGCCTCTGCTGGACCCGTCTGTGAAAGTAGTAGTCACTCAGCTGGGTCCAACTCTGCCATCCCATGGACAGTAGCCCGCCAGGCTCCTCTGTCCACAGAACTCTCCAGGCAAGAAGACTGAGGTAGATGGCCATTCCCTTCTTCAGGGGATCTTCTCAACCCAGGGATTAAACCTGGGTCTCTTGCCTTGCAGGCAGATTCTTTCTTGTCTGACCCAACAGGCAAGCCCAAATATTGAGGAGCAACCACCCTCCATGGGGCTAGAACCCATGACCCTGGGATTAAGAATCCCATGCTCTGCTGACTGAGCTGGCCGGACCAATCTGTCCCGTGGTCTAAATTACCAGGCTGGAAGCACCTTTCTGCTCACAGGATTAGAGTTAGCACAGGAAAAATGGTGAAATACTGAATGCACATAGAAAAAAGGCATCACTTTTCTGTTCATTCTCTGGATGCTATTCCCGTTGGCCTGCCTTCTAGTTCTGTGTGTGTGACTTATCCTCCACGGAGTGGTGGACACTTGCTGGATATTTTGGAGAGTAGCTGGACAATGTGCTGTTCTCACCAGGGGCCTCATTGGATAACTGGTGTCCATCTCCAGTCCAAATTCATTCCTTCCAGGCAGGGCTGGTGGCACAGCAGGCCTTGGAGCCAGGCTCACTCATTCATGCATCTGGTCTCTCAGCAAACATCACATACCCCTGCCTCACACACGGCGCTGTTCCGACCCCGAAAAGCAGTCAGGAAGAGCATGGCAGCCTTGCCGTCCGGGAACTTAGGGCCCAGGGAGGCAGCAGGTGGTGAGTGTAGGTAGATGTCCTTCTTATTTTTGGATGTCAGGGACATTTTCTGAAGGAAATGAGCTCAAAGAGGTTGTCACCTTCTCTAATGGCAGTTATTTCAGTGTATTTAAGTTTGTTTAAGTAGAATACAAGGAGTTTGGCGGGTTTTTGTTTTTTTTTAATCTTTTTGGTGTCCTAAAAATATATTCGTGTCTTTTATTCTTAAAGAAAACCAACTTCATTCACACCTACCCTTCTTTTTATCCTTTTCCTTTCCCCGTGGTCCCTACCTGGCAAGTAAACGCGGTCCACACTCTGCGCCTCAGTTCCCCTGCCTCCTCGGGGCTGCTCAGGCCGTGTGCACCTGCTCATGCCCGCCTGCTGCCCAGTGTGGGGACTCCCCCAGCAGAGCGGGGATGGATGCCGACCCCTCAGCGGGTGTGGTGCCGGCGTCCTGCAGCTCGCCTGCTCTCTCTGAAGCTCCAGCACTTTGGGCGCCTGAGCAAAGAGCCAACTCACTGGAAGAGACCCTGGTGCTGGGAAAGATTGAGGGCAGGGGGAGAAGGGGGAGACGGAGGATGAGCTGGTTGGATGGCATCACTGACTCAGCGGACGTGCGTGCGTGATCACTTGGTTCAGTCGTGTCTGACTCTGTCACCCCGTGGACTGCAGCCTGCCAGGCTCCTCTGTCCATGGGATTCTCTAGGCAGGAATGGGAGATGCTGGAAGACAGGAAAGCCTAGCATGCTGCAGTCCGTGGAGTTGCACAGAGTCGGGCACCACTGAGTGACTGAATAACTGGCTGCAAAGGGAGAGAATTTGGGGGGTGTTGACATTGTTCTGTGGCCTGTTTGTGGTGGCTGTCACAAGAATCTTAAGTCTATATTCAAACTCATAGAACTGTATGGCAGAAAAATGAATTTGACTGTATGTACCTTTTAAAATAATCTTTTAAATGACAGAAAAAGATGTAATAGCCTCCTCTCCACCCACCTCTGAACCTCCCGAAGGCCCTCCCACATATATGCAAAACACATCACTGCTAAGAGATTCATCCCTACTGTTTCTCGTGCCGGTTGTGGTCAGAGTTACATGAGTGTTGACAGGTAGGTGCAGCAATCTTTTTTTTTGGGGGGGGGCACGCCAATGGGCATGCAGGATCTTAGCTCCCCAATCAGAAATTGAACGTGTGCTCCCTGCAGTGGAAGCACAGGATTTCAACCACTGGACTGCCAGCGAAGTCCCCAGCAATCTTTTTTTTTTTTTTTTTAATCCTAAAAATGCTATCCATGTTAGCTTGCAATTAGACATTTTCACTTCACAATAAGGAGTGGGCATCTTTTCTGATTAGAGTGAGCCACTTGTCCTCATTCTTTTTAAGGGCAACGTGTATGTGTGTCGGAGAAGGCAATGGCATCCCATTCCAGTACTTTTGCCTGGAAACTCCCATGGATGGAGGAGCCTGGTGGGCTGCAGTCCATGGGGTCGCTGNTTGGAATGGGCCTCACACCCCAAGTCTTTCTAAGGCACACTGAGGTCTTCAGGGTGAGCTTCAGGGAAAGTATTCTGAGGCAGAGAACTTACTTGTTTTGCCTTTGCTGAAAACACGTGTTGGGCTACTTCAGCTCAAGCACCTGACACTCATTCTGCATGTAATCTGGAATCATCAAGCGAAATTAAGTGTGAGAGACAGTCCTGATGAGATGGCAGGCATCAATCATCTCCAGATTTTTTGACACATACTTGTTATTCCTCCTTAGTGCAGAGAATTAGCACCGCAGTGTGAATTTTTATCAGTTCAGTCATAGGCAGTTGGCACTGTCGTAAGCAGCAGATGGGTGGCTTTAACTTTTAAAATTGTAAAGGCTGTTTGGACACAGTATTCTCCATTACCCAAACATTCCCCCAAGGCATCCAGAGAGGAAGGCTCGCTGCAGCCAGAATGTATACTGAAACTGGCATTGAGAGGATGTGAAGACATATTTCCAGGAAAAAAAAAAAAAAAAGAGTTGTGGGAGACAGGGTAATATGAACATTTTATACTTTAAAAGAGTTTTGATGTGTATTTTCTGTTGTTTTACAAAAACATGAAATTTGGTGTTCAGTTCAGTCGCTCAGTCATGTCCGACTTTTTCTGACCCCATGGACTGCAGCTCACCAGGCCTCCCTGTCCATCACCAGCTCCTGGTGTTGACTCAAACCCAGGAAGCTTGTCCACCGCCTGTGGTGCTAGCATTAGGCTTCGTATGCGTTTGGAAGGGGGCTTCTGAGATGGCTCTTCAAGGGTGGGGACGTCTGCTAGCTGGGTCACGTCCTGGCAGAGTGGGACTTGCAGGGCTAAGTGAAGACAGAGAAGACGGCTGGCCTCTATCTGACCTTCCTGGGCCTGCAGCAATGCTGTGCCCCGTATCTCTGTGGCACCCTTCTTCCTTTTGACCCAGAGAGAAACAAGCTCTCAGAAGTGGAGTATCTATGATTTCGGTCACCGTTTCCTAGGCATTAGCATCTGTGCCTCCGACTCTCAGCTCTTGCTGTTGGTGGGGGGCCTGGTAGGGAGGAAGGAACACTGAAATTAGGGTCAGAACATCTGGTGTGAACAACCGCTTCCCAGCTTATCATGACAGTGATGAGGATGATGTAGTCACAGGAATATAGAGCTCTGAGGTGTGGCTGCGATGTTTTACTCTTGCACCAGAGGAACAAGAGGGGTCCTCTATCCCCATCACCAAATGGTCAGTATAGCTTATTAAAGGTATTTTTTCCTTGGAAGTATTTTTTCTAAATTTATATATTGAATTACAGTTGACTTACAATGTTTCAAGTGCTCAGCACAATGAGTCACTTATCCATATGCACATGTGACTTTGCGATTGTTTCCCATTGTGGGTTATTGTGTGATATTGACTTGATGCCTGTGTTACTCTGTGAGCCTTTGCTCCTTGTTGAATCTCTGTTTTTTAAATTAGAGACCTAGCATTCTCTTCATACTAAGTCAAACAAATAGAAGCAAAATGTCATAATCTTTTTAGTTAGGCAAAAATTCATGTTTTCCAAAAATATATATGTTATACATGCTATTTTTATATGAGTATACAAAAGCTGAAGCAATTGGAAAACGTAAACTAAATGAAATGGGTGACCTGAATGTGAAATAGAAGAAGTTTAAAAACAAGTGGACTATATATAATGATCCTTTACTTTTATCTAGTTTGCTTGACTGTGAAAGTATTTTCAATATGGCATTTTATTTGCTTTATTTTTTTTGTAAGAAGAGAGTAGTAGGAAAGGGAAGATTTAGGGATAACAAGTACCTGACTCATCTTCTTTTATTTCAAGAACTTGACAGTCTTTTTCTCCACTTAAAACTGAATGGAAAGGAAAAACTGTAGTAACAGGACTCACTATTTCTTAATGTAATTTTTATTTTTTAATATCCAAAGCATTTTTTATTGGGGTATAGCCAATTAAAAATGTTGTGATAGTTTCAGGTGAACAGTTAAGGGATTTAGCCATACAAGTACATGTGTCCATTCTCCACCAAATCCCGCTCCCATCCAGGCTGGCACTTAACATTGAACAGAGTTCCATGTGCTGTACAATAGGTTTTTGTTGGCTCACTATTTCTTTAAACTGCGGAAGAGAGATCCCTTAATTTGATCTCAGGATAACCAGTTGGGAGGTTAGCCAACTTTCTGCTACTGACTTTTCAGATACCCATGCAAAGGGCCTTACAGAAGGTAGAATATTTACAGATCTAATCGTAGTGGGAAAAAATCTCAGAGGGATAATAGATGAAGAAAAAAATGGTCTCATCAGTGCACCAGCCTTCATGAAGTTTCGTGTTTGACAGCAGAAGAACTGTTGGTGGTTGAGATGTTGGAAAAGCTGCTGTAGGTGGCACGAAGGTGCATGGCGGGGCTCTGGTGGAAGTCTCGCAGGCTGGAGCCTGCCCAGCAGCGTCACATGCAAAGGGGCAACTTTCGTAGTGGACTTCACAGATCTGTGTGTTGATTATGGAAGTTTTGTTTTGGAAAAAGTAGACCTATATCTTGATCTAATAAAATTAGTTTCAAATTTGTCCAACAGATGGATATTCGAATTTTCACAAACAGCTATATGGGCTAGGGGTGGCCTGGGTTTACACTACAATTGAGAACTTAAGGAAACAGAAACCCTAGAAGATACTTTGTTAAGAGTCCTAAAGAATGGAAAAACCGAGGCAGTAGTATAGGACAGGAGATATGACTTGAATGACCACAGGGCTCAGGAAGGTAAACTTATGGAGCAGGCCAGTCAGATGCTGGACCTACTTTGCATATTCAACCTGTAGCATTTTGTACCAATAAAAGTTGTCTTTGTTTGCATAAAGCAATGAAACCACCTTGAAGGGGTGGCTCCTACTTGTCTCGAGCTGACTTTTGCCCAACAGAAGTGCAGTCCCCAAACTGCCAGAATCTTTCAGTTTTCAAGTTGGATTTTTATGTGAAATCCAAGCTATGAAGGCCCTTAATTCCTCCGCCTCTTTTCTCCTCTAGATGGAGAGGTAGCTCAGGGGGAAGTTGTTTTTATTCGTCCAGGCCTCTCTAGACCTAATGCAAAACAGTTGTTCAGTAATACTTTGCACTACTTTGAAGGAAAGCCAGAGGGGACTATGTACATAAAGCCAGTGGCCCATCTCATGTGATCTAGGGGGGCTGTTTGAAGGACACATGGGCTCATTCAGGGCTTTTCAGCGTGTTTACCATCCGGGCCTTCCCCACTAAAATGACAGTGAGCATTCCCAGTGATTGTAGCAACTCAAAGGACCCACAAGCATCTCCGCCACATTCAGAAACTCTATGTCAGGGTCTAGTAATCCTCCTCGATAGAATTCCGTTCCACTTCTTGATGCTGTCTTGAACATCAGAAAGGAGATATGTCCTTAGGGATCAAGCCTTATATTTAACATAAAATATTCCAAAACTCCAACTGTTTCATCTTCAAAAAAATGTTTCCATTCCCATTATACTCTCTTAGAATTTACTAAAGTCTAAACCCATCAAGGAAACCATTATTGAAGTTCTAAAACTTTAAAGCAACAGATTTACAGTAAGTCTTCTTTCCTGGAATTTTGTGAACTCTGAAGAAAATTAAATTATTCATCCCTTAAAAAGAACTTTCCTCATGAAGAAAAAAAGAACTTGTACTGTAGGATTAAGTGATTGATGTAATAAGTAATACTGAGTGAATAGAAAATCACTACTTAGAGTATAACTCACACCTCATATATTTTTCTCTTCTGATCAATATTCAGCATATAAATGGCCCTAATTTTCCATGTTCAGAGGAAAAAGAAGGAGGAAAAAAAGCATATAAAGGTTAGAATGGAAGGGCAGTGTTTCATGGTAGATGACTATAATTTAAGACCTGTGGCTTGTTAGATCATAAAACAGTAGACTGCTCTAACTATGCAAAGGTTATTTATAGCAGAGATATGCTATACCTAAGAGGAAAGCATGAGAAAAATGTGTGATGATGGGATGAAGTCAGAGTAGAATTTTCTTGTAATATTATTCTGAAAATCAGGAAGCTCTGTAGTCCGTTTCTTGTAACCACTCCTCGCCTCTTTTGGCTGAGGTTATATTCTCAGCCAGCCCCTGTCCTCATGAAGCCAGAGCAACTCAGATAATTCAATCATTGGGCGTTCATACAAAATTGCTTTAGTTTCTACCGATGTGACTTCATCCTCAAGTTTGGTGAATTAGTGCTGTGACAAACATCTGCCCACGTAGCCTTTTCATTTCTGAAGCTGGTTTTTACTCTATGATGAGAAACGTGAGCAATTAAGGGGAATACCACTGATATATAACAGCTCCTTTTCTGCCTCAATGTTTAACAAATCTTGTTTGATTACTGTAGGCAAAAGAGAGCTCAAAAGGAAGATATTTCTAATCTCTTGAAGTTTTAGTGCCAGAGACCGCAGGCAAAAGCAATTCTCAAAAGCTCTCTAGGAGGTAGCTTTATATGTGATTATAGCTCATCTAATATCATGCAAATATTAAAGAGGTTTAAAACTTCTAAAATCATTGATATTTTTCCATCCTCAGGCAATTGATTAAAGCAGAAACGTATTGCTTTTGGATAAGCCTTTAGGTAAATGTATCATACAAAACATTACATAAAAACACTGCACAACTTAATTTTATCTGACTTGTAATCCCTGGGAACATTAGAATATTGTGTGTGTGTTTTTTTTTTAAATTCAGTCTACATGATTATTCATGTATTTCAGTCATTTTCTATAATAACTGTGAATTTTACCCTAATTTGTCTTTTACCCTAATTTAGCTTTTTAGTTCCTCTTCACTTTNCTCCTTCAGAATGGACTGGTTGGATCTCCTTGCAGTACAAGGGAATGCTGTGAATTACATTGATTGGTTTTCTTATACCATCTTTGTCTTTTTTAATCAGGGTAACAGTAATTGAAAGTGATTTGCAGCGTTTTCATATCTTCAATTTTCTCAAGAATTTGTATAGAGTTGGTATTATTTCTTCCTTGACTATTTGAACTCACCTGGAGCTTTCTTTGTGGGTTTTTACTACAAATTATATTTTCTTAAATAAAGAAGTGGCTGCTCAGGCTTGCCTCGTTTTGTTGTTGTTGCCTGAGATTCTGTAGTTTTTGTCTGCTCTGGTAACTTGTCTGTCCATGGGGATTCTCCAGCGGAGAATACTAGAGTGGGTTGCCAACCCTTCCTTGAGGGGATTTTCCCAACCCGGGGACTGAACCCAGGTCTCCCACATTGCAGGCAGATTCTTTACCCTCTGAGCCACCAGGGAAGCGCAAATTCATTGTCCTAAATAGCGAAGTGACTTCTCAAGTGTTTTTTGTTGTTGTTGTTGCCTGAGATTTAGTAGTTTTTCTTTGTCTTTTAAGAAATTCATCTATTTCACCTAAGTTCATAAATTTAGGGGTATAAAATTAATAATATTTGGCCATTATACTTTTTAATATCTGTAGAAGCTGTGTGTCACTTCTCATGCTGCTGATATTGGTAAATTATGTCTACTCAGCTTTTTCTTAATCATTTTCACATGTAAATATATTGATCTTCTCAAAGAGCAAGCTTCTGCTTTCATTGATTTTTCCCTATTATTTTTCTATTCTCAGTCATTGATTTTAACTGATCTTTATTGTTTCCTTTTTTCTTCTACTTTGCTTTTTTTTTTTGCTTATTTCCTTTTTTTTTTTAAGTAGACACTGAAGTCACTGATTTAAAACTTCTTATTTTTCCCATATAGGTGTTAAGTCCTATATTTCTTGTTTATACTGCTTTAGCTGCATCTTAATTTGCCTTCATTTTCATTCATTTCAGAATTTCCCTTTTGATTTCTTCTTTTATCTATGGGTTACTTAGGAATATATTATTCAATTTTCTAATATTTCAGAATGTGTTTTTACTTCTCTTAGGCAGTACCTAGACGTGCTGAACCTTTTTGCAAAGTGTTGATACAGTTTTACATTTCTGGTTAGCGGTGTATCCTGGCCAACTCTTGGTCGGTGTTCACTTTCAGTAGGTTGCATAGGTGGGTCGTGATGTCTCATGGTTAAATTTGCATTTTCTTAATGGCTAGTGATGGTATTAATTTTCATGTGTGTACTTGCCATCCATCTGTCTACTTTGGTGAAATATCTTTGCAAACTTTTTGCATACATATTCGTGGTATTTGTGTGTTTATTATTGAGTTTTTCTGAGTCCTTTATATATTCCAGGTGCAAGTTCTTTATCAGATCTATTCTTTATAATAGTTTCTGCCAATCTAGTTTATCTTTTCATTCTCTTAATATGATCTTTCAAGGGGAGTACTTTTTATTTTTTATTAGTTGAAATTTATATATTTTTTATGTATAATACTTTGGTGTCATATCTCAGAATTATTTACCTATCTCAAGGTAACAAATAATTTATTCTGTATTTTCTTTTAGATATTTTACTGTTTTACATAGTACATTGAGGACTGAATTCATTTTGAATTAATTTTTGTATATAGTGATTGGTATGTATCAAAACTTGATTGGTATTTTTAGTTTGTTTCCATATAGACATCCAGTTGTTCAGCACCATGTGTAGAATAGACGATGTTTTTCTCCACATAATTGCCATTTCACCTTTGTCTGAAATCTATTGTCCAAATACATGGAGTCCTCTATTCCATGCCATTGATCTATTTCTGTGACACATAGTAATAGAGTTGCTGAGTCACAGGACGTCTGTATGTTAAATTTCTCTAGGTACTGCCCTCTGCCATTCCTGATTTAATGTGTATAGTTATGCTACAAGAATCGCAAATTTTATTTGCGTTTATATTGCTTTATATGAGAATAGTTTCCACTTCTTATCTTAAAACAAATAGCTTCTCTGTTGACAAATATCTTATAATGTGAGATTGAGTTACCATAATTTTTCATAAATGAAGCAGTTTGCTCTCATTTACTGAATCACACTAGCTACCCTTTTTTGTGGATAATGAGTTCTGGTAAGGAAATAAAGAATGCTGTTATTAATGCCCCTGCTTAATTAACAATTGCTGTTTCTAAGGCTGTTGTGTAGGTTTGGCAGATAAAATATAGGTTGTTATTCAGTTGCTTAGTCATGTCTGACTCTTTTCAACCCCATGGACTGCAGCATGCCAGGCTTCCCTGTCCTTCACCATCTCCCAGAGCTTGCTCAAGCTCATGTCCATCAAGTCAGTGATGCCATCCAACCATCTCATTCTCTGTTGTCCCCTTCTCCTCCTGCCTGCAATCTTTCTCAGCATCAAGGTCCTTTCAAATGAGTCAGCTCTTCCCATCAAGTGGCCAAAGTATTGGAGTTTTAGCTTCAACATCAGTCCTTGCAATGAACACTCAGGGCTGATCTCATTTAGCATGGACCGGTTGGACCTCCTTGCAGTCGAAGTTACTCTCAAGAGTCTTCTCCAGCACCACAGTTCAAAAGCTTCAGTTCTTCAGCACTCAGCTTTCTTTACAGTCCAACTCTCACATCCATACATGACTACTAGATCAGACCTTTGTTGGCAAAATAGTGTCTCTGGTTTTTAATATGCTATCTAGGTTGGTCATAACTTTAAATAGTAAATCTGAAATTCAGATTTAACCGAGTGCCTTGTAATTTTATTTGCCAAGTCTAGCTACTCTGTTCTTGAGGTTCTTGGTGCTTCCCCATAAACCATAATCATAATTACTTGTCTCAGCCACTTTGAACCACTACTCCCAACTTTCTCAATCATTAGCTGCATTTGTTGAACTAGCGGAATTAAAAACATCCATGGGATTGTTCAGGCATTTCATAGCTAAAATAATCCACTTTTAAGAAATATTTTTTGTGTGTTTTGAAAAATTGTAATGTAGTCAGATCAATCTCCATTTTTTAGTTCAGTTCAGTTCAGTCGCTCAGTCATGTCCGACTCTTTGTGACACCATGAATCACAGCACACCAGGCCTCCTTGTCCATCACCAACTCCCAGAGTTCACCCAAACTCATGTGCATTGAGTTGGTGGTGCCATCCAGCCATCTCATCCTCTATCGTCCCCTTCTCCTCCTGCCCCCAATCCCTCCCAGCATCAGAATCTTTTCCAATGAGTCAACTCTTCACATGAGGTGGCCAAAGTATTGGAGTTTCAGCCTCAGCATCAGTCCTTCCGATGAACACCCAGGACTGGTTTCCTTTAGGATGGACTGGTTGGATCTCCTTGCAGTCCAAGGGACTCGCGAGAGTCTTCTCCAACACCACAGTTGAAAAATATCAATTCTTCGGTGCTCAGCTTTCTTCACAGTCCAACTCTCACATCCACTGACCACTGGAAAAACATCAATTTTAGAAGAGTACCACAGCAAAACTTAGAGATCTACTGTGAAGATAGCATAAGGATTTAGCTTCATAAAACCAATGACATAAATGCAGGATGGCAAAGACCTGCCTTGGCAGTTATTTCATGTGAAAAGCATCTAGGCTTTTAGTTGATTCCAAGTTCAGTAGTAGACAGCAGTGTGGCAAGACTAGAAGGGAGTAAGCTGTAGCTTTCCTGGCATTAATCAGAGTATCAGCAGAGAAGGTGCAGTCTGGATCAGTGGTGGATGCGTTGAAAGCTCTAAATAAATATTATTTGAGTGAATGAATGAATTGTTCTCTGCTCAGACAGTGAACATGTAAAATACAGTGTCATTTCTGGACAGATACTTCACAAAGTACACTGACAATTTAGAGAATGACCCCAAGAGGACTGGCCAGAAAATAAACGGTCTGATGACCCAATCTCAGTGAGAGAATCTCCAGAGAATCCTTAGGGTGAGTTTTCTTGAGGAAGCGCTCACATTTTTTAGCCACCTAGGTGTTCTTACATGGGAAATATTAATGTGTCTATTTAAACTACTCCAGAGGGCAGAATCAATAGGTTGAAATTAGCATCAAGAACATCAAAAGGTAAACAATGTGATCATTAACCAGAAGTCAATCAGATTCATTCCTCTGGTATTTTTTTTTAATTTTTATATTATTTGGCTTTGATTTTGGCTCTGCTGGATCTTTGTTGCTTTGGGCTGGCTTTCTCTGGTTGCGATGAGCTGGGTGTTGCTCTGTATTGTGATGGCTTACCTTGTTTTTGCTGGAGCTACAGTACCCTGTTGTAGCCCCTGGGCTTCAGAGCAAAGCCCTCAGGAGTTGTGGCCCGTGCACTGAGTTTCTCCTCAGCATGTGGATTGTTCTCCTACCAGAGGTCGAACCTGCTATGATAATCCAGTGACTTATTTTTGTTTAATTTTCTTCATGTCCATTATGTTCAGCAATAAAAATACCATTGTATTTAAAACACTTATACATGGTTGAACACAATAGCCTTTACCTAAGCAATAAGATTTCTTTGTTATACATTTAATTTTCCATCACCCATGTTCATAGCTACATTGTTGGCTGTAGCTAAAAAGTGGAAGCAAGCCATGTGTCCACTGATGGATGAATGGACAAACAGAATGTGGTTTATACACACAATGGTGTATTATCCGGCCTTTGAAAAGAATGAAAGTCTGACACATTCTACAACAGGGATGAACCTAGAGGAGGTTTGCTAAGTAAAAGAAGTCAGACACAGCCAGGCAAGCACCATGGGATTCCACTTCCAGAGGTATGTAGAATAGCCAAACTGTAGAAAGAGAAAGTAGAATAGTGGTTGCCAGGGCTTGGAGTCAGGGAGAAGTGGGTAGTTATTGCTTAAAGGATATAGAGTTTCAGTTTTGCAAGATGAAAAGGTTCTAGAGATTGGTTGCACACCAATATGAGTACACTTAGCAAGAATGAACTGTGTACTTAAAAGTGTTAAGATGCTCAGTTTTATGTGTTGTTTTTCAGCCACTCAGTCATGTCTGACTCTTTGCGACCCCAAGGACTACAGCATGCCAGGCTTCCATGTCCTTCACTGTCTCCCAGGGTATGCTCACACTCATGTTCATTGAGTAGATGATGCCATCCAGCTGTCTATTATGTGTATTTTACTGCAAGTAGGAAAATTAATTTCACCTCATCTGAAACATTGTTTTCAGTGGATTCATGTCGATGTATGGCAAACCCAATAGAGTATTGTAAAGTCAAATTAAAAAATAAATAAGTTAATAAATTTAAAAAAAAAGTGCACATTACATGACTACCATGTGCAATGCACTGAGAATACAATCCTTAGCACAAAAGCAAACTACATAACTGTGTTCCCTATTTTCATGCATCTTAGCCTAGTGGGGGAACATAAAGTATAATGATAAAACCAAAAAAAAAAAAAAAAACACGAATAATTCTCTCCTTTGTTTGATAGTATATGTCAACCAAGAGAATTTTAAGATAGCCATGTGATCCCATCTATACTAAACAATAACCTTCAAATTGTAAATCTCCTAGCATTTATGAAATGTAACATTAGTTTTGGAGACAATGTCTATGCCTCAGTATTTAAAGATATCTGAGTTACTCTCAGTAATCAAAATATATCAGGCCTCTAGGAGCTCCAGAGAGGCACTTGAAGGGAAGTCCTTGGATGCTCTGAAATCGTAGTGAAAATGCTGTGCTGTGTGTGTACATGAAGAAAGAGCACCCATGGCTTTTATCTCATCCTCAAGGGCTCTGTAACAGCTAAAAGCTCAAGAACCGCTTATGTAAATGAAATTCACAGTTGCCCGTGAGATAGTTGTCTCACCACTTGGGACTGTTAGAGGTACATGATTCCCTGTCATCCTCTACACTTATTCTAAGGAGTAATTAATAATGGCAGGACATTAACTTGGCGGACACAGGTGGTGTGCCCCAGGGTCAGCCTGTGTGCAAGGCTGTTAGACGTTTCCATCAGTGACTCGATGATGGAGTAGGTACACGCTCGCCTCATGTGAGGATGTCGTAAAGTCAGATGCGGCACCAGAACCTGGTGGGTTAGGAGCAGAATTCCAAGTGCTCTTGACAGTTTGGAGAAAATGAGTACCAGCCAGTGACAGTGAGGTCAACAGGAATAAAAGAGTAAAAATCAGGAGGGAACATAGGCCAGCGAGGCTAATGGAAAGAACCGGCCATGGAAAAGCCAAATGACAAGAACCCAAGGCTCATGATGAATCACAGGCTTGGGGCCAAGGTAAAGGCAAAACTCTTGAGATGTGCGCTGCTACTGCAGAGGCGCCCCAACGAGAGAGGCAGGCACTTTCCTACTCAGAGATGATCTTGAGTGATTGAGATCCCCTTGTGCGGTTGAATGCTGATTATTTCTAAGTAGTTATCTGCATTCATTATTCTCTTTTTTGAAGCAAAATCTTTGTGTGCAGACATGCGTGCACATATAAAGACAGTGTGTGTGTTCTGTGTGTACGTGCATGGATGTGTGTGCTTGTCTGTGTTGAGGGTTTGAGAGTGTCAACTTAAAAAATATTCACAACCTAAACTTGAGTAATGTTTTATTTGGTGGGAATTTTTAGGATTTCAAGCCCGGGAGGCAGCATCTCAAGTAACCCTGAGAGAAGTGCTCTGAGGAGGCGAGGGAATGAGCCAGGATATACAGCAGTTTTGTAGCAAAGGGCAGACAGTCTGAACCTCAAAAGATCATTTTTAATGAAAGAAAACCAGGTATCCCAGTGGGCTTCCTGGCTGGCCCTCGTGGTAAAGAATCTGCCTGCCAATGTGGGAGATACAGGAGACACTTTTTCCATCCCTGAGTTGGGAAGAGCCCCTTGAGTAGGACATCCCAAGTTAAGGAAGTAAGTGCTTTCCTATGAATGGGAAGACGCAAGAGTCTGGACTCTCTGAAATCATTCTTTTCATGTGTATCTCAGCTATCCTGGAGCAGTAGCCGATGTCTTTCACATCCTGAGCTCCTCTGGAGCCCCTTGTTGAGAGTGACTGCAGTTTGATGGCTGTTAGATTCTAGGTTTTCTCGTTACTGAGTGCCGTTAGGACTCACCAGCTTTTATTGGAGGACCAGAATCACTGATGACAGTGACATCCTTCTTTCTTAATACGGCGGGAAATATTTCATGTCTCAAGGGTCTGTGACTGCCTCAGCAAGAACCTCGATTGCTTGCTTTGTTGTTTGGTTCTGATGCTTAGAAAAGATGCTTGGGGAAATTTTGGAAAAGTATTCTGGAAAAGAGTGTAGACGTTGAAAGGAAAAGAAAATTGGAATTTGAAAATTAATTACCTGGGATAAAAAAATAAATGTGAGGAGATGTGATGAAGAGGAGAACGTGGCAGGTGATCGTGTCCTGTGATCGTGCTCGAGGGAACACAGCTTCCTTCCCCTACCTTGGGAAAGCTTTAGGTCACGTGGAGTCTTCTCACCGGAAGTAATGGACACCTTTAAAAATAAAACTACATACAATACTTATCCAAACAGATTGGAATTATGCATCATTATAATCAGATTTATTTTCATTAGTAAAACAGATTTTACAAGGAGGGTACACTAGGTATGTTCCTAATTTTAGGGGACACTTCAAAGCCCTTATGAAAGCTTCCTTTAATTAGATCCAAAATCAACGAGCTTCTTATAAGTTAACTCTCATTAGCTGCTGGGTTCAAGCCATCTGCCTTGAAGCATCACTGATAACTTTTCGTGAAAGTTTCTGCAACTCATATTTTGACAAATCTATTTTTATAAAAACTTTAAATCTCAAAGTTACAAACCAACAGTCCTTCAGAGTAATATAACAAAATTTCAAATATTATAGGAGAATTTATCACTTTTGTTAGCAAGGAGACTTCAGTAAAAGCTACCTTTATGATAAGGTAGCTAAGTAAATTATAGGTACTGGATAAGCGTACAGATAAAGGATGGTTTTTCACGCTTCCCCTAGAGTGTAAGTGAAAGAATCTTTAGAGACCTCAGTGCACCATCTAAGGAAGCGCTGTGCTTATTCAGAAAGATGCCAAGAGGAGGCTCCCTTCCTCACATTCAGTGAGGTGACTATGTATAGATGCAGAGCATTCTGTGGATCAAGAGGCCTAATTAACGTGATCTGTGAGGAAGTACCATTATCATCTCCACTTTTTGGTTGAAGGTTATGAGATTTAGGAGTAGGTGGTGCCCTTGAGGGAACAAGTTTACATTTGGGTTCATCCTTAGGACATGAGGCTCAGTCAGTGCTCTTTCAAGATCTTTGACTAAATGTCATCATTTATTCTAATTTTTTTCTACTTATTTTCTTGATTTGAATAAAATAGAATCAGTGTAATTATCAAAGTTAGTTCAGTTCAGTCGCTCAGTCTTGTCCGACTCTTTGCAACTCCATGGACTGCAGGATGCCAGGCTTCCCTGTCCATCACCAACTCCCAGAGCCTACTCAAACTCATGTCCATTGAGTCGGTGATGCCATCCAACCATCTCATCCTCTGTCATCCCCTTCTCCCGCCTTCAATCTTTCCCAGCATCAGGGTCTTTTCCAAGGAGTTAGTTCTTCCCATCAAGTTTCAGCTTCAGCATCAGTCCTCCCAATGACTATTCAGGACTGATCTCCTTTAGAATTGACTAGGTTGATCTCCTTGCAGCCTAAGGGACTCCCAAGAGTCTTCTCCCACAACACAGTTCAAAAGCATCAATTCTTTGTTGCTCAGGGTTCTTAAAGGTCCAACTCTCGTATCCACACATGACCACTGGGAAAACCAACGATCCTACTTAAATAAATATGCAAAACAGAGGGAATATTATTCCATGACACTCAGTCTCCATGTTCATTAGCATTTCCCGTTCTGTCTCATTTTGTTGTTGTTCAGCCACTATTATCTGACTCTTTTGCAACCCCATGGACTGTAAGCCCTTCAGGCTCCTCTGTTCTTATGCAAAAAAAAGAAAAGAAAAGAAAAGGTCTAGGAGAGTGGGCTACCTCAGCATCAGAAAATATAATTTGATAAAGATCCACTAGAGGATTGATTTGTCTTTCATATGGTTTATAATGTAGATCCTTCACTGGCTAGAGTCAGTGTTTACTTTTAAAGGAAGTTATTTTTATCTCTGCACTTAAAACAGATGGGTACCTTAGTATTTTATAAAAGATGACAGGTAAATTACATTACAAAAAAAAAAGAAATAGCAGATGTGGAGAGGTATGCAATAGGATAGTTTATTGGGGGAAAATAGACTAATATCAAAATAGAAAGAACAGAAGCAGAAATAATGAATTTGCTGGCATGAATTTACTGGCATCAATCTCTTCTTTCATGACCTCATCACGCCCAAGATACTGATCAGTTTCACTACAAGCAATAAATATTAAAATGAAATTTTTGAGCGTCTTATCAAAAGCCTCCTGACATCAATTGTTTTCACAATTTTTTTTTCCTGCAAGCTTTGAATACGTCTTCATCTGTCTTTGATTCCAATCAATCTTGTTCCCACAAAAGGCACTTTTCCCCCCCTCTTCTATTTTTGAGTTTTCTTTTTTAGCAGAGGTGCATGAATATTATTTTACACTCCAATGTGGCTGCATCTCCATCAATCAGGAAATAAAAAGTGGGTCTGAAGGATGTGTCATGACCCTGCAGGGCTGCAAACAGTGGAGATGCTGTAATGATTTCCTGGCCCCTGGCAGCAGCAGCGCGAAGGCTGTGTGCACGTTTGCACAAGCCAGCCTGCATCCTTTGTTGTTACAATGGATCCAGGTGTTTGCAGGAGAAGTGTGTTTTCAAAGAGCATTTAATTCTTCAATGTCACCTGCACACAATTTCCAACTTGAGAAATATTGCAAAATATCCTAAAAGCAAATGTTAGGGTCATCGTTCTTGTCTGTGTAACCTCTTTGATCTCCTAATGCATTAACAGTAACTACATTTTGTACCTTAAAAGCTGAAGGCAACAAGGATTTCATTTTCGTAATCATCTTCAATTATTAGGAATGGAGAAATACTCCATTAGTAATATTGGATGTGGTTCACAACTAAGTTTATTTTAAAAGTATTCCTTGTTTCCTTTGATGTTTATGACATTTCCTAGATTTTTCTGTTCAGGGCATGTCACCATCATTTAGGATACATTTCCATACAATAGAGAGCAAGTAGCTTTGACAGGTCAGTAAAGTTTTATTTTATGTTCTGTGTATTCTGCTGCTGCTGGTAAATCATTTAAGTCGTGTCCGGCTCTGCTTGACCTCATAGACGGCAGCGCACCAGGCTCCACCGTCCCTGGGATTCTCCAGGCAAGAACACTGGAGTGGGTTGCCACTTCCTTCTCCAATGCATGAAAGTGAAGTCACTCTGTTGTGTTCGAGTCTTCGCGACCCCATGGACTGCAGCCCATCAGGCTCCTCTGTCCATGGGATTTTCCAGGCAAGAGTACTGGAGTGGGGTGCCATTGCCTTCTTGATGTATTCTAACATTTAGTATTTCCTGTCAGAAATTCAGTTCAGGTCTTCCAATTTTCCGTCGCGTCCTCCACTCCTGGCTTTCTATTTCTCTTAAGTTCACGTGCTGTTTGTAACATCTCTTTTGGTACTTAATTATATCTAGTTGATTTTGTTGTTGTATCATATCTGATGTTTCACAATGACAACTCACCAGCTAAAGGTGATCTATAGATGGGTTTGTGGTGACCCACCAACTGTTTAAAAAATAACATCTTGAATTGGGTGCCAATATTTGAAAACTGGTTGATGACACACAAAAGTTGGGACTTCCGGTTTCAGCGGAATCAAACAATAGGTCTGGCAAGGCTGGAACTCTTTTTGAGGGTAGAAGTTTGCTGGAACTGAGCCTGGGTGTCCTGGGATGGGCAGCCAGGTCCCCTGGCCACCAGGGTCCCTCCAGGCATTTTACTTTTATTTCACTTTCCTTCCCAGGCTGGCAGGCATTTGAAGTCATGGCCTATCTGAGCATGCCTTTTCAGATTTTTGTTTCCTGAACTAGGTTATAAACTCCTTAAAGCGCGACCTCCTTTGCTATGATTCTTGTCTATCCTCGCACTGCCTTGCATGGTACTAGTCACATAGTAGTTGTTCAATAAATTAATTTGTTAAAAATATCTATGGTGTGCCACTGGGCATATACTGAGCTTCCTGAAGAGCTAGGGGAAAACAGTCTTCAAATAGTTCACACAAATGAAATGATTAATCTTCACAACTCCTTTTTTTGAGATTCACAAGGGATGTACAGTATGGGGATTAATTTATGATGAGGAAAGAATAACATTTAATGAAACTATTCCCAACTGAACTTTCAGGGAAGATTTAGCTACACAGAAAAGTAATTACCTATATTGAAAATTTGCCCTGCAGATGCAAGCCAGTGCTTTACCAGAAAGTGCCATGGCCTCTCCAGAGAAGGGGGTTCTGGTCCCCCTCCAGCCTGGCAGCCTCCCAGAACCATCATTCACTGTAAGACTTTCCACGTCCTTTGAGTGCTTTGGGCAGCATCTCACACCAGCTTATTGATTTCACAGTTTTCCAGATGAGGGCTCATTGGAATAACTTCTTCCAGCATTCATTTTCTGCCTCTGTGTTTAGTTCTATAAGAATACTTCAAATAAACTGGGGGGTGTGAGGGTTTAAATTTCTTTTTTTTTTAATAAATTTCCATTGTGAAATATTTATGAACGTAAGCAAAAAATGTATAATATTATGAAGAGCACATTTCGTTTCTGTTGTTCCGGGTACGCATGTCAGTCCCTGTTATGTTCTTCCTTTCTGGCTTCATATCCTGCCACAGACATCATCTCTTGTCACTGCAAATGTACCGAAGTTCTTAAGGAGTCATGATCTCCTTTAGTTGCTGTTCAGTTGGTCAGTCGTGTCCTACTCTGCAACCCCATGGACTGCAGCCCGCCAGGCTCCTCTCTCCGTGAGATTTCCCAGGCAAGAATACTGGAGTGCGTTGCCATTTCCTCATCCAGGGAATCTTCTCAACCCAGGGATCAAACCTGTAACTCCTGCATTGGAAGGCTGGTTCATACACAAGTAAATACACATGTCATATATGAATTTGGATGTTGTTTTTTCAATATACTTAGAATTATGAAAATAGACTTTGAAAATCTAGAACTACTTAGAAATTACATCTATACTTTGTTATATTTGAGAATTGAAAATACACAAAATTTATTCATCAATCAAATATTAATGACATAGAATATAGAAATAAATAAAAAAACATAGAGCAGATCACATTGTTTTTACAAAGCCTGATTAGGAAACTAAAACCACAGTTTTTTTTTTTTCCTCCTAAAAGAATGTCATATACTCCTTGTTTTCTTATATTTGGTTACACAAAATTCCAGCTAATGTGTCCATTTGAGTCCCTGATTCAAAACTACTTTGAAATAAGCATGGAGCTGGCTTGATGCTATACATCTGACCCAATAAGACATGAAAACAGTTGGATGTTGAGGAAGGACCAAAAGTATTATATAAAGCAAAAACTAACAACTAAAAAAAAAATGTAGTGATGAAAATTGAAGAAAAAAAATGGGTAGAATGTGGAAATGAAATCACAGTCATCCTATCCTGTATCTTCCTGGATTAAGCACGTGTATCATCATTGTATTGTCTTTCCATGTTCTGATTAACTCAGGACTCACAACCCCTCTAGCATGGTGCGTGCTGTATTCTTCTGTGTACGAGGAGAGAAAGGACACTTGGGATGACCAAGATGTTTTATAGGGATGTATTTTGGGGTTACTAGTAGTACATCAAGTTTAAAATAACTTCTTTTAAGAACCATATTCAACCGCATTAAGAAAAAAGGAGACATTTTTATACTAAGCAAGTGGGCATGAACTAAAAGGGAAAAATTCAGTGCAGTAAAGTTTCAATTGAAAGTTCAAACTGAAAGTTTCGTTCAGTTCAGTTCAGTCGCTCAGTCGTGTCATTTGAAAGACATTTGAAATCAGTTCAGTCGCTCAGTCGTGTCATTTGAAATACAGTTGTGAATATTTGCTTTAATTTGGTCTCAAAGAGTTTTCCCATTTCCATATCTTTGTTGATGATCTTTTATTTGAGGAATGGGTAGAACATTAACCTATTTCTAAAACTAAAACCGATAGGAAAAGGTTCCATCAGAAAAGGGTCCCTCCTCCTGGAGGGACCAGCCTTGCTCTTAGCCTGTTGTCCCCACCGATCAGCCGCTTGTGTTCCGTCAACTCCAAGTTTCAGATGTATCCTTCTTGAGCTTGTTTTGAAAAAATAAACAGAAATGTATGTTTTTCTGTCTCCTTAAGTGAAAGAGAAGCAGCTATACATATGTACTTTGCTTTTTAAAAACAACATCTCCCTCATCTTGTTTATAAAGACCTTTTGTGGAAATAGAGATCACACTTGAGCAGTCTCACTTCATGTTGGCCACAGCGGTATTCCTTATGCATTCTTATGATATGCACAATACTGTTACTGTACGTTACTCAGCCAGTTTCCTCCGGGGAAACATCACTTTTAATCTTCATCCTGCCTTTCCTAATGTACCTTGAAGGAGCTCAATATGTGTTTGACAAGTTAGAGAAAGAATGGATAGGATGCTGTTGTAGATGCCTCTTGAAAGAGATGTGTCTTGGTTGGGGAGGAAGTGAATGAGGGTTCGGCAGAGGAGGCATGCTGAGCAGAGGTGCATAGAGAGAAGACTCAGCTATCTGAAATGAAAGATTTTGTTCCCAAATGGTGGAGAATAGACCTGCTATCTCAGAGGAAACTATGGGTTTCGATATTACATTTCATTGAGGTTTTAAGTTTCAGTGGCATGAATGAAAATGATTTGAGAGGGGTAGAACTTAACTCTGAATGGTGTAAATGCTGCTAGATTTTCTGTGTTCTTACCTATTTCTATTAGTAATATTTTTTAATAATGTAGAAGACTAAGTGGAACTGACTTACCTTTTAAAAGGGGCTCCCTCAGCCCCTGGAGGCCACCTGTTACTTAGAGGTGACATAACATATTCCCAATCCCTCCCCTAGTTCATAAGAGGGAGTTAAGGATGGTGTGGGCCTTTGGAGAGTCAACTTAGAATCCTGCCTACCATACCAGGGTGCAGAGATGATGTTGTTGGGAGGTCACTGAATTCACCCAGGGTCAGAGCTCTGGAAGCCTCGATTCAAGTGGGTGCGGGGGAAGGATAAGAGGAAGAGAGGCAAATGGATTTTAAATGGAGAGCCGACAAGACTGGCTCATTGATGTAGATTGAAGAAAAATATCCATAGTCAAAACATTTCAAACCAAATTAAACCATTGTTTGAGGCAAAGACATGAGAAAATAAAATGTCTTTGAACCAAGAGGTCCCATTAGTTTGGTTTGAGGCAAGCCAACTCTTAGTTAACAGGGCATCAGAAAGAGAATTTTTGAGGCAGCTGTGAATAAGTGTATCTCTGTAGTGTAAGTGAGAGCTCAGGCCTGTGGAAACATGTGTCCTAAACACATCAGAGGTGCAGCTGATGTTTTGTGAATATACTTTTCAAGGAAAATGGCTTAGAAGCTCGTTATGAGCTGAACTGTAGTCTGTTCTCCCCCAAATCAGACAATGAAGGCTGTCTCTTATACACATCTAGATGNAAACATGTGTCCTAAACACATCAGAGGTGCAGCTGATGTTTTGTGAATATACTTTTCAAGGAAAATGGCTTAGAAGCTCATTATGAGCTGAACTGTAGTCTGTTCTCCCCCAAATCAGACAATGAAGCCCCCCCGCCATGCGATTGTTTTTGGAAATGGGGCCTTTAGAGGAGTACCAAGGTTAAGGGAGATCCTGAGGGCGGGGTCCTAGTCCAGTGGGCCTGAGGTCTTATATGAAGAGGAGGAGATGGCAGGGCTGCATGAAGGTAGCGGACGCCTGAGAAGTCGGCTCCAAGGAGAGAGGCCTCTGTAGAAATCATCCCTGCGGGCAATTTTATTTTAAACTTTCAGCCTCCAAAGCTCTAGGAAGATGAAGGTCTGCTGTTTAAGCCACCAAGTCTGTGACAATTCATCGTGGCCACCTGAGCTGACTCATACAAAGTCCAAGTACAGTTTCTAGGAAGAGATGTAATCTGACAAGGTCCGAAGTCTGAGAATACTGAGTCTGCATCATGGAGATTACCAGGATCAGACTCCTGGATCAAAGGGTCACAGGCTCAAGATCTAGCCTTCCCTCTGCGTGGATGGTGCTGTGTGACTTTGGGGAGACCTCTTAACGCTTTCAAAGCCCAAAATCCATTAAATGGGGGTGATAGCGTCCATTTTTCTGATTATAGAGAGATTTAAATAAGATCCTATGTCTCTGTATGTTCAGTTGCTCAGTTGTGTCTGACTCTTTGCGACCCTATGGATTGTAGCCCACCAGGCTCCCCTGTCCATGGCATGCTCCAGGCAAGAATACTGGAGTGGGTAGCCCTGCCCCTCTCCAGGGAATCTTCTCGACCCAGGGATCAAACCTGTGTTACTTATGTCTCCTGTGTTGGCAGGTGGATTCTTTACCACTAGCACCACCTGGGAAGATCATATTTCTGTATAGTTATTTTGAGATACACACACACATATATATATACACACACACACAATTAAAAGCTCTTTCCTAAGCTATAAAGCATTAGATAAATGCATGTGAGTATTAGTGCCTTCCAGAAACATAAAGCTGAAGGAGTTCTGATAACATCAGTATAAAATGATTCTCCTTCTTTTAAGCTCATCCATGTTTGTAGGCAAACCATCAACTCTCACTTCCTATTATGTCCAGGTATTGTCCTCTGAGTTCAGGCATTTATTTTGTTGTGTTAATAAGTAGACCAGAAACCAGATAATCGTGGCTGTCAGAATTTTTTCCACAACAAGAATAAGCAGATTCCAAGGTGCAGCCTGAGGCATGTCAGCCTGGATTGGAGAACCCAGTATGTGTAGCTGCCTCTGTTCATTGACCATTTTATGAGTGGCCTAGCTGCATGGGCAGAAATTAACGTTATGGAAGTGAGGTGTTATTTTGTGTTTAGTTTATTCCAGGGTCCCTCTATTAAAGATATATCTGGAAAACTTGGAAAATATTCAGGTGAATGGCTTAAAGAAGTCAAATCATTTATCTTTCAAAAGAAAACACCATGAAGTGAGCTGAATAGACTTTTTCAGTCTCTCCACTACGGAGATCTAACATGTGTATGATCTTCATTCTCAGAGATCTAGATTAGCTCTAAAAATATTTAACTGACATAGAATTGGAATGGTAACTGTCAAACTTTTTCTCCATTGGTCTTTAGGAATATGACAGCTTCCCACATCTTTGGATTAATTTAGATGGATTCTGATAGAAAGAGTGTTTATGTTTGTTTTTTTTTTTTAAGGAGAAAAACTACTGTGTACAGAAATAATTTTTTTAAGACCGACATAACATATTGAATGTAGCAGGCATCCCTATTCACGTTTGCCTTCCAGACTTTATGAAAGGAATTGTTTATGTATAACACTATTGTATTCTCCGCAGAAGATACTTTCATAAATCATTTACTGCCTACTGCCATATTTCTATAATGCTAGTACACATGCTCAGTTTATTTTGCTTTTAAAATGTCTGTATAATAATAAGAAAAAGGACTAGCAGAGAATGTAAAGCAAGCATGTATGTTACTCACCACTAAATATGCTGAAGAATACCATGAGTCAAGGAAACCCCATCCCAAATAGATAAGTCAAAATGAAAGTTTGGTCAGGTGGTCTGGTATTCCCATCTCTCTCAGAATTTTCCACAGTTGATTGTGATCCACACAGTGAAAGGCATTGGCATAGTCAATAAAGCGGAAATAGATGTTTTTCTGGAACTCTCTTGCTTTTTCCACGATACAGCGAATGTTGGCGATTTGATCTCTGGTTCC